>OX359250.1:19790699-20390699 GCA_947179485.1 Allacma fusca | reverse complement strand
AACAAGTAGTCCGTAGTAAGTGATTTGTTGCTTGACATCTAATCTTTCCGGTTGTAAAACCAGTCTTCGTCTCAGCAGTTGGCCCATGCATTCTCTTACAGATTAAGCTCATACTGAGTTGTCTGGTAGCACTTCTCTCTCTCTCTCTCTCTCCCTCTTCCTTTATCCAATAAGTATCTTTCATTACAAGCAAGTCTCTCCTACTTCCTAAGTCCAACCACGAAGTGGTAATGGTAGTTATACATATGTATAAGTTACAGAGTGAGAGAGAGAGAGAGAGAGAGGAAGGAATGATTTGAAATGGGATAAACAATCTATCTGGACGTTTGCATGCAATAATTTGCTGTGTAACTGCATATCTTTACATGCAGCTGTTCTTGTTCCAGTCAAAATATCATCATAATTCCCAACTCTATTATACTATATCTCACTTGTGGATCATTTAATTCGTCCTTGTATTTACTACACAGTACTTACTACTTGTATGATGCTCCTACCATTACCATTACTTGTACTCTAGCTCCCTGTGTGCTGGTCAGTTAGGGAAATGTCTCAGTCTTAAAGGAGGGCTGGCTGTCTGTATAAGAGCATTAGTAAATTGCAAGTAGCATTAAATTTCGGAATATGTCTACATTAGGCTGTTATGGACTTGGTCGGGGGAAAAAAACTAAACTTGTTCCCATTACTGGTGACAACGAAGCCTATATTTAGATAAAGTATTTCATTATTCACAATACTGATGATCTTATTATATGTCTCACAGAGGGGAGGTTTTAGAACCCGATCGTTTTTCTGGATATGTACATAATGACATGAAATATGGTAAAGAAAAATACAAAAGATATCTCGATTGGATTAGAGCTGACTCAAAATAGTGTAATATGGAGTAAAACGTTGTGAGTGGTGAGTTGCAAGTCCAGATGCCAAGGAGGAGTGACGGTGGGATGAAGCTCAATGATGTTGTTGTGATGGTGTTGGACTCTCTCAGTGTAACAAAGCTGCATTGTGGAAGGATAGAGAGAAAGAGAGAGAGAGAGAGAGAGAGAGAGAGGCTGCTGTACTTAACTTAATTTTTTATCGGTGGATAATAATTCACTTCTACAGAGGTCTAATCTGAAGAAGGGAAGCTAAAGCATGCACACAACAATGTCATGCGAATTAATTCCAAGTTAACCAGTACTAGTGTAGTCGTCGTTGTAGTACAAGGAACTTGAGCTTCTACCACAACTCATGTAGCTAAAGGGGTTAAATACTCCATGTAGAGTGAAACTCGTATCAAATCACATCCACACTCTTGAGAGTTTATTATGATGTTAAGGATTAATTCCTGAGTGTGTAAGTCCCTTTATATCAGTTTTGTATGTGTGGAATCCACATTGTGAATGTGCATGCAGGGATGGAACTTGATATTTGCGTGTGTTAAAAGTAGCATGTTCACTATAGAGAGTCAAGATGGGTGCAGAAATGTTGATACAAATTTTAATATAATTTATATGTGTATCGTTAGTTGGTGATACAGGGTGCGTGATGGGAGTTTAAAAAAAAAGGGGCAAAATTTGCATGTCCTCCACTTCTACTGAAGCTCCTCTGTATATATTCCTGTTTCGGATAAGTAAACTATGTGCATATATATATATATGATCATATGTATCTATATAAATGTTTCCATCTCTGTGCATGTATGCTCATATGGGACCTGATGGGAATGACGGAGTTTTGATTGAAGTATCTATATTCTGTTAGCTTTCGATAAATTCAATTGACCCAATCGGCTTATGCAGCCGGTAGAGTGTTCCTAATCGTTCTAAGTAATAGTATCGAATTTTGTTCTCCTGTTCTTTCCTATATAGTTGACTTATATGTATTTACTTGGAGTGCCGGAGTAGTAACACCACTCATGTATGGGTTATACTAGAGTGAAAAGTAGCTCCTGTTTTCATACAGAATTATAAGTATTAGGAGGAGAGTAGTAGTGTAGTAGTAGTAGTAGTAGTATTTGTTGTAGTTGGAGCAGGGAAAAGGCTCACGGGAGCTAGTCTGCTATGGCTTTGACACCAGAAATAAGTCCTAAAGAATTAAATTTAATCCGAAGGGAAATATTTCGCCACCCTGTAGGGTAAGATAGCACTTTCAGTCAGTCCGCCCGACCAGAGACGAAACTGATCATATACCAAATGTAATCTCAATGAGTTGATGGCATCAGCCTGGTTTTTAACACTCTTTAGCTAATGGTGACGTGTGAGTGGAAGTGCTGGGAATCTGCTAACTCCCTTTTGTACAGGAGTGCATGGGACCACTCTATTATGTATCCACTGCATTCACATGTCTATCACTTCCAGGAACGTATAGTCTTGAGCTGCATATGACTCGTGAATAAAATATGAGACGACCAAAGCTTTTGTCTACACTCATACGCCAGATAAATGGCTTGAACAGATACAAATATTATGGTGAATATTGAATTAATTTAGTGTTTATACAACCACGTCCCTCCCCCCGGTTCCTTTGCCTTTATGTATATGAGATGAGATGTAGTTAGTTTTTGTAGCGCAGTCCTCTCCCTCCCTCCCTCCCTCTCTCTCTCTCTCTCTCTCTCTCTCTCTCTCTCTTTCTCTCGCTCTGTTTAGCATGGGTTCTAGATGTTTGTAAAGTACAAAAAGTTTTAATTGTTTGTGTGCTATCAAAATGAAATTTTAGCTGTACCTTTGGATAATTACTGGTAGTAAAGGAGGATACTCTTTAGTTACAACTTTCGTTGAATAAAATGAGAAAAAAAAACAATGCCAATTTTTGACTATTGATTGGGCCTTAATAATTATTAAATCAAATCCTTACCCACAAAACTGGTGGAAATGTGCAACCTGAATTGAGCTTGACTTAACACGCATATAAGGTTACATTTCATTGAGGAGGTTATAATACTGTAATACTGACAGAAAAATATGAGTGGAAAAAATTTGGAGGAGGAAATATCCTGTCATTCACACCTGCCCCTCTGTCTCCCCATTTGCCTTGGATTTACATATGCATAGAGTGGTATACGGTACAATATACAATACGATGTATATGTCCATATGTGTATTTACTACGGATGTGATGGGTACAGGGCTTTTTTGTCTTCTGTCTCTCCTCTGTTCCAGCTCGTAACCAATCGCCCGTGTATAATATTCGACACCCTTAAGTGTCACTCGACGTTGATGTCGTCCTGTGAAACTGAATGCGTCCATATACATATGTACATATGACCTTCCCTCTCAAGTTGCTACATACATATCAGAGTCACTCATAATAACGTCAACGGTTTGCTCAGGATGAAACCATATTGCAGTTTTTGTTTGTTCTCTACCATTTCTTTGTGACATGTATGGAGCGGGCGAGGAGTTAAACCGCTCTTGTGTCCTGTGTATGTATAAGCTTATTGAGTCCGTCTCTGTAATAATTCTATAAAAATCGTGAGAAATGCTGTAATACTTGGTGGGGCAAAAATATGTGTCCGTCCAGCGCGGTCTTATCCTGTCCCTTTCTCGGAGCCCTGTCTGACATTTCACGACGGAACACAATAAAGATATAAATCTGAAACATAGAATCAATATATTTTGGGTATAATCTGTGTTTTATTACTTTTACGCTTAAATACATCGTAATCTCATAATATGCTTCACATATGTTACCCGCTCTGGAGTTTCGTGGGGATGGCAATGTCAAGGGTCTATGGGCATGTACATGTATATACACATTTATGAATGTATGTACATACATGCAATTTGTATACCTACAGAGGGTGTGTATTGGGAACAAGCACTTCTCTGCATTTGGTACCTTTCTCACAAAATCCTGAAGTACGTGATGTTGATGATGATGGTCTGATGGTTGTAACTTTGTAAGTTGGAACTGTTTGTTTCTAATTTTAGGCAAGTTGGAGGTGCATATATGCAGACGGGCTTGGCAGTCGTAAATTATTATTAGCTATATCAAAGTGTAATTTGAAATTCATTTCTTTTACTAGAAAGTTGTGTCATTTCGTGATAATTATTTAGCTTTAGCCTGTAATTCCACTGTAGCAGTTACACTACTCCTAGTGCTGACAGAAGTAAAGTTAAAATGTGACTTTGACAGTTGTTGCAGTTCTTGGATGTGAAAGTTAATGGGGAGGGAACTCATTGGCAGTTGGGAGTTGTGTGGAAGTGGTGAGGAAACATGAAAGTGAAGGGAATGAACATGGCTCTTGTATGACTTTTGTGTACTTGGAGTGTAAACGATTTCCCAAAAATAAGAAACATTTCCAGCTACTATGGGCTAGCGTTGACAGATTTAGAAAACATTGGCATATCGTCCAGTAACTCTTCGAGCTATTCAATCACCATTGTAGCATTTTCACTCTCAGCACACAAAATTGTGGATATGTGTGTGTGTGTGTGTGTAGGTAAAGAGCATGTAGAGAGGACTGGGAAAAGTGTAGGAAAGGGAGAAGGGGAAACAGTATTTTATTCTTAGGTTCCCAAAAGCTGTCACAAATGACATGGTCTAGACTGGTAAATGCGTAATGCTTGTAGGGACGTCATCTTAGCCCATAGTTTCACCTCACTCACTTCTCAGAAGTCATTTTAGGTTATAGATATTTTTTTTTCATTTTCTCCTGGGGTAGCTCTACAATTACGATGTGTGCACTCATTGTTTATCTGTATGTATAGGGATAGGAATCCATGTTAAAACACTCAATTGACAATGATGATTGAAAAACTGGAGGGGAAATATTTATTAGTAATTTCTATGAATGATAGTGTTCATCATTTACTCCCATTATTTATCCAGGCTGTTGAAACACCCGAGAAAAAGTCATTTATGGGTCCATTAGACACATTCCGATGGTGGGATCCAGGTCCTCATTAACTTGTGCAAACCTAAAGAGTTTACCAATTCCATTAAAACAAACACACACAAGGAGGTACATATAACTAACTACCTTGGTTTAGTAACTACCCTCACCCCATGTATATGTACTACTGAGTCAAAAAAAAAGGTAGAGTGTGTTGTGTTGTTCCAAGAACCCTTCATATTTAAAATTGATAACCCATTTTTTCATTTCGTCCAGGAATTATAAAATAATCAAAGTTTAGGTGAGTATGTTTATATTTGCGATGATATATGTATAACTGAAAATCTAAGTGTTAGGTACTACTGCTGATGTGTAAAAAATACCGGTTATCCCGTGAATAGACCTCTTGGATGTGTGCATGCTGAAAACACATAAAGGTTAAGGGAAATCGGGAAAATTGATTAATTAACATGAACTTAATATAGATATATGTACCTTTCTTTTTTCCTCTCTCTCTCTCTCTCTCCCTCTCTCCGTCTTGCCGTGCCCGTACTTTGTTCCTACTCGGCGGAGCACTGGCAATGGTTTATGTCTTTGCCCAATATCAACGTTACAGTCTGTGATTAAATTAATTATCAAATAATTATGAATTATGTATCTATGTGCCGGGCTACAATATAGAGCTACCTAGTGCTTGGTTCGGCTTCAAGGAATACGGTCTCGTTTCTGTACGTATGTGCTATAATTACACAGTTTGAATTTTTATCGTACTTTCGCCAAATGTCCACGCATTTCACTTCTTTCGCGGGTGAACATTTGTGCACCACTTATGCATGAGAAACGATTTTGTTTGTAAAATATAATGACATTTTCTCTGCAACCCGTATTAATGGCTTTCATTACTTATTCTGTGTGGACACGCTACATAGTAGTATGTATGGTATGTATGCAATTGTACGCTAGCATACATATGTACAGCCCATAAAGTCATATCACTTGAGAATTTGGATTAAAATTTATGATTGTAGCTTCTTAGCTCCTGCCACCAAAATATACAGAAACATTACGATGGAACCGGGAAGTTGCATGAATTGTGAAAAGGTGTAAACGAATTTGCGGGTTTTAAGGATTCAGCGTAGTAGGAAAAGGATTAAAGTATTAGGACTTGTTGGAATTGTGGGGGTCGGTATACGAAAGTAATGTCCGTATTTGGACTTGAGAGAGAGAGAGAGAGAGAGAGAGAGCCATTCGTTGGGAAATAGACGAAGCGCGCGTCCGTTATCAGCACTAAAAGATCTCGGGAGAAGTAGCAATGTTTAGCACTAATTTAAGATAAAGTGTGGGTGAAGAAGAGGGAAGAGCCTGTTGTGGAGATTAAATGTATACACAAGTAGGAGACAACTTGAACATATGCTTTGGTTGCAAAATGTACTAGAATTATTAGTGTTTGTTGAATGGAGACCAGAGTGCTTTGTAGATGACTGCCTAAAACATGTTTTAATTTAAAAGATATTGAACTTAAGGCCAGCCCGCCTCATTTCAATGTTGGGTGGATTAATGTAAATATAAAAGATATGTAATTAACTATAGAGTGTGTATAAAATAAAGAAGTATCTATAATCTTCACAGTATTGGGGAGAAAAAGCTTGGAAAAAAACAAGGAAGTCTATGTTACACGGACTGAATACTTGTTTGAAGTGACGACAAATAATATATGTATCGATAATCTCGTTACACATGTTTATTTTCAGGAGAGACTAGAAAATCTTAAGTGTTCGTGCTCATCTGCATCGTAATAATGGGAATGGATGAACAAGATGAACTTGAACCGTGTGATGGAGCATTTGACCTGACGGAGCTTCCATGTAAAGTACTGATACTACCACTACGCATACATGAAGTAATAAAATACAAGATACTGGAAGAAAGCGTATATAGTAAAGTATGTGTATAAAATAGAAGAAGTAGAAGCTATTAGGGATGATACAACGATACAAGTAAGTACTCACTTAAGACTTTTAAAGAAGAGTTATTTTGAGTTTTTTTTGTTTGTTTGACAAGACAAGTTCCCAAAGTTTTCTGTTGATTGCTGAATGGATTTGGCGATAACCCCTGAAGAAGAACGATCTGACCAAAACAGTCTATTTGTTGAAAGAAGATATTATATAGCTTTGTGTGTGTGTGTGTGTGTGAGTGTGTGTTTCTTGTGTTGTGTAAATTTGTATGTGTGTTTAAGTGTGATTATGTATGTGATGGGTTAGAGTAAGGGCCTGAAAATGTAAGCTGATAAACAGCCCATTGAGAAACACAGGGTAGACATTAGATATTAAGGTTCTATATAATTTTCAAGAACATTGAAGATTTCCAAATGCAAGTGATCAGCTTACAAGATGTAATGATACAAGGTTGTAAGTCAAGCCCTAGTATTAGGATGGATGTAATTATGGTAGGCAAAGGACTATTAAGTACATCTTTATACACACTTCAGTAGACAGGCAGATGTCATATGGTAAGAAAACCATTGTTCATTGTCATGTGAACTTCACAGTTGATGTTATGAAACCGGTTTTCGCCCGGTTCGCCCCCACGTGATTCTCTGGCTTCTCCTACCCTGACAGCTTGATTATTACATTATTATAAACGCATTGTCGACTCACCAAAAAATTTTCTTATTTGATCTTTTGTCTATGTATGTACTTCCACGGAGGACTCAAACATATCTTCCCTCATTCTCCAATTTACCAACCCAGTCCGTCTCTCAAGTGTCTAGATTTAGGAACTCACAGTGGATGCAGTCAATGTTTTTTGGTATACCCACTGTAGTTTAACAAATGTATGTATGTACGTGCCCAATTGCTACCTACCCTCCTCCATGTATGTATGTGCCTCCAAAAGGGGTAGGTCTGTAACGTATGTAGAGACTGTCAAGTATTTTGTATACGACGGAGAGACCTGACTTAGTTGAGTTGTAAAGAGAGATTAAAGTACGGTGAAACACTACTGATTTTTGACAACGGGAGCTTATTAAGCCAACAAGACCAAATTCAACAGAGTAATTGCTCGGAGCCATAATGCACCGACAGAACCACTCTTTTGACTTTGAAGTTGCATTTGGCAGCCTCACATTCTTTGGCATCTCCCTGTAAACGTACTTCCTAAGGTCATGAACTTAATTACCAAATGTCAGATTTAAACAACTTTTATCAGTGTACCGAAGATGATCGTCAACGACTGAGTGTGGATCACTTGCTCAATTCTTTTTAGCAACTTTTTATTGTTGTTCTCAATCTCTCCTTCTACCTCCCCAATCTCTCCGTCGCGTCAGTTAAGCTTGATGTGGAAATGATGCAAGAGCCATTACAATTTTTTTATTGGAATATTAATGAAATTATGACTAAAAGAACAGAATATTGCATCCGTTGCCTCTTCTTCTTCTTCTTCATTATCTTGTTTTTTTTTCTTCTCGAGCAACAGTCCCGTTACTAATTGCTAAACTGGACGGAGGAAAGTGATAGCTGTCATCGATTATAAGCGAGATTATTATTGTGGGTAGCTGTAATTTTATTATATATACGATCTTATTTTACTGGGACGGTAATCAATGAAGGCCAATCCTGATGATGTTTTAGATACGATATAAAAGCTGATACACCTGTTTAGATATGTAATCAATAATTCATAATCAATTAGTCGGAAAATGTGTTGTGGTACTACCACTAATCATTTACCTCCTAGCAGATTTTTAATGGTTGGGTTTTGTGTCTATATCTTCCAGCAGGCCAACTCTGAAGGTTTTGCAAAGAGGTAAAAATGAATGTATGTATACACATATGTAGTGCATAGGAAGAGTGTCTCGATCTCGATGAACTGACGTTGATAAAGGCAAAAGATGATATTATCATGTTATAGAAATATTTTAATAAATAAACATGAAATCTGCTGGGAAGAAGCTGGTGTAAACGTGTTTGTTGATCTTGGGATATCTACATGTATCAGAGGTGTAACTTTACAAAGTACAAGGTAAGAGGGAGAAATAAAAAAGATAATGTGTATGTGCTCACTAACGTTCCGTTCATGTTCAAATGAAAAATCTTATTAAGCTGTGTACAGGTACTTGCATACTTGTTAGTGTAAATGCTATCATATCCATTATGGTATGTGTTGTTGAGTGGAATTTTTCTGTGGGTTCACCACCGCCGAGTCTCCCCCCCCCCTCCTCTCTCTCTCTCTCTCTCTCTCTCTCTCGAACTTGTTTAGCTAAAATAGTAGCTTTTGTTTCCTCATTGTGTACAATATATTGTTAGATTAGCAATTCGTGCACGACTTATGATTTTAATTATAGGAATAAAAGACGGTTATTTCATTATTAAATTAAAAGGAACTTAAATTAAGCGCAAGGGTGAGGCATGGCTGATGGAAGAGTAATTCCTGTAGCAAAGGCATTTAACTGTGCATACATTCATTATCAATATATCAGTTACTTAATGTCAGTGTTTTGCACGTTTTGAGCTAAATAGAGAGGTGCTCACCGTCCGTTCGTGATATCAAATATCTGTTTTTTTTAAATGTCATGTATGTTTTTTTCCCTTGATTGTATGCATGTTGTTGTTTTTAAGACTGGCTCTGTGTATGCAGGTAAAGCTTTGTGTATTTTCACATTGTAGATATTTTTTTCCCGTTAATTACAAGTACTTAATAGCTCATATCATGAGGAAAAACGAAAGGGTAAAAAGCTGATTGGTTATATGTTTGAGAAAAAAAAGGTAATTCTTTGATATGTATCTATTTAGAAATAATGTGGTGTAAAAGTGGAAATTTAGTGGTTTCCGAGCCATCATAGATACAGACACACACACGTACATGATTCAATATTAGCGATGGAACAAGAAATACCTGCAGAGTGAGTAGTAGTTGCGCTGATGGGATGAGATGTGCTGTCCGTAATACAGTGTTACTTACAATAAGTAAGTGTTTAGTTGACTGGAAATGGAAGCATCAGGTATCAAGTGGAGGGAGGTAGGAAGATGCCAGTTTCTAAATATAAGTATAAGGCTTATGATGTATCTTCTGTATGTGTGAACGAGCAAGCGAGCGGTCTCAAGTAAATAGGCTGTTAACTCAAGTATAAATTGTGTGCATGCTTGTAACTCTACGGTCTGTATGTAGGATCTTGTGAATCCTGCCAATGTACCTTATTAGTGGTTTTGGTTAAAGCGACGCGGTCTTGGCATTGGCTTTGGTCTTTAAGCTTTATTATTACGTGTGTTATTATATCCTTTATGCTACTATTATCTATACGGACCATACGGTAACAAACTTATGCTTTTTTCTTGCTTATGTATACGTACATCAAATCCTCCTACTCCTTCCATGGTCCACACAGACGCATATGTTATAGTAGTAGTAGTAGTAGTATAGGTTACGTTACGTTACGTATGGTCTAGAGATGTGGACCGGTGTGTTCATGTTCATACATTTGGACTAGGATGTTCACAAGGTAGTAGAGTCTGTGTGGGTATGAAGGGCTATTATATTATGGTAAAAGTACAAGAATGTAATGTGTAGGATGGGGTGTAAGAGACTCTTGAAGCGATAATAATACGTATAGTGTAAGGTAAGGATAGTTTGGAAAAACGACGGAAGGTCGGGCCCCCTAAGGGAGTCGAAACGGATGTGCCACGTGACAGTTGTGATCAGATAAGAGAGTTTCATAAGAAATCGCGTGTGTTAACGTAACAATTATATTAGAGGTTTGAATGCTCATCTCACGAAATCCAGAACCGAAAACCGTAATTTACACTCAGATTATGCTGTCAATCAACGTGTAGCCCTCCCCAGCTCCGCGCATCAATTATACTTTTCTCTATGAACCAACAACCATCAGTAGACCAGACTGTGGAGAGTAATAGAATGAAGTATGTATGGGGTCTTATAGGCATCTTATCTTCCTATCCCTACAGCGACTGACATGATATGGGTATGTATATGTATGTAAATATGTACGTGCATACCTCAATCCTTCAAAATGTTAAGACTGGTGTGGGGTTGTGTGTTTGAGTGTGTGAATGTGTGTGTTTGGTAGATATAAGTCAGCATTTGGGTAAAAGGTTTATGAAAAAGTTTTTTTTTTTCGAATTATTAAACCACAACCCCCGCCCCAATTAAAAAACACGCAAACAAGGCTCCTGGCGCGAGAAGCAAAATGTTACTTTATAATTATCCATCATTATTGCCTTGTTCTCACGATGTTTATGCTGTTAAAAACTGGTATAAACCTAGGAAAAATTCGGCCGCTCCAGGCTTCGGGTTTCCTTCAAAAAATTCAAATCGAACACGAACATGAAAAAAATAAATCTGGTTTGCATCTCATTGTCAGCGGACAAGAAAATATACTTATACCTACATAAGTACATATGTGTGTTCTCGTATGTACTTATGTATGTATGTATGATGAAAGTACGGTTTGAACTTGAGCACAGTAGAAGTAGTAGTGGTCCTTTCTTTCATATCATAGACAACCAACTTCTTGCATGCGTACGCTGAAAATAATGAACTTATTTAAGTAGTTTGGTTTTCGGTGGAACATAAAAGAATTTGTAGGAATATGATCTGTATTTACGTATGTTTTTCACCTGGACTATGTAGTAAGTTGGAACATGGTAGTAGTTTGAAAATTACCAGTGGACACATAGTCCGGGTTACGTAAGCTCCCTCTCGTTCCTTTGAACTTTTTGATTTGAACAAGTTAAAAAAGTAGAAGGAGGTAGTTTCTTCGGTTTTTTCCTCCTCGTCGGCTTGCATTACTCTTTTCATTTCATTCGTCTTCCACTAGCCTAGCATGTTTTTGATCAAATTTGAGATAGTAAGTAGCACAATATAAAGATAAGGTTACCCAACCGAGTACACATGTAATCATAAGTAGGAAATATTTTTATAATCTCCTGGAATAATTTCAACTTGCAGCGATGCATGGGTGTACCCTCAGCAAAGTTAACGTACAACTCCTACTAGTTACACCTCTCTCTCTATCTATCCTCCTCTCTGTCTCTCTCTGTCTCTCTCTCTCTCTCCTGGAACAAAAGCAACGTGGTCTGTCTGTTGTTTAAGTAAATGATATTTAGGTTTGTATACGAAAGTGAATGTCCCGTTGTATGTAACAAGTCCACCCGTCAAAATATACTTGATCCCATACATTTGTCTTCTGTCGTTGCGTTCCTCACGACTGCCTGTGTAGTGCATATGTATGGAGGTCGTCTCAGCGTCGTCTTCCAGCTTTTCCCAGTTGTCCAGTCAGTGTAATATTAGGTAGCCTCCAAGATACCTAGGCAGCCTGGCTAGTCAGTCAGACCAACATCTTTTGTCAAGATCTCGTAGAAATAAATTATTTTAGTTAGTGTGATGTTCAGGAAAGAAAAATAATGTGAGAGACAACAAGTTGCTCCTTGTACTTTTGTATAGTCTCGTCGTATCCAAGTTATCGTAGGGCATATCTCTTTCATCATAGGTACACTTTACCTGTAGACTCCCAGTCAGTGGACGAGATGAGTCAGTGGAAGTACACATTCATGGAGATGTGAGTTTAAAGGGAGAGAGAGAGAGAGAGAGAGAGAGAGAGAGAGAGATGTGTCTGAACGAATTTGATTGTCAGTCTTGCAGTTGTTGTATTTCTTCCACATGGATTTATGTCACTGGACTGAGTGAGCATCTATACATGTTGTATATTATTAGGGTGAGGAAGGTTGTTCTGTTAGAGGTTTAGGAGGAGCGAAGGTAATGTAATACGATTATAATTATAGGAAAGAACAAGGCGTAATAATAAAATTTTACATATGATAGGGCATGAGATACATGAAAATGTTATATTAGTAGTTAAGTGTAAGGGTATGTTAATAGTGATAAAGTACATGTATCCCTTGAATGGTGATGATCAGTAGCTAAATAACAGTGTAACAATTTAAATACAAACGTAGGACCTGTATAGGCGTGACGAGAGCATAGGATTTGTTGAAATTGATATTGTCCCTCTGAATGAGCAGAGTTCCGCTAAGGTATACAGTATATAATATGAGAGGGTGAGAGAGGATGGATCCAGCAAGGGTGCGAATGAAAAGAACTGTTTCATCTTATTTTAATGATATGAACGAAAGGTAAAGTAAGTAATTTAATATTGTTTGATAATACTTATTGAATTGGCCGTGGGAGACGATAGACCAGGTAGATTCAAATGTTGTATTAAGTGCAGTTCTGTCTCGGTTGTATGCATGTAACATTGTAAATGGTTGCAGGAGGACTGGTGGAGTAAAAACTTATGTATAAGTCAAATATAGTGTGTGCGATGATCGAGATAGCAAGTTTCCTGTGTGGAAATCCAAATAGTTTGCATGATGATCAGTGTTTTCAAGTTTTTGTAGCCTTGGGAGATGTGGACGGGTCGTAATTGCAGCCTTTAATACTCACATTAACATAATGGACCTCGAATGCCGCCGACAGCCATTTGCATACAAATAATCAGCATGACGCCTATTCATTATTATTACGTTTACCATTTCCTTCCTTGTTTCCATGTTTACCCACAAGCAGATGCTACTATAACCACTCTATTAGCATACGTACACACACACATACACACACACACACATACATACACACACACACATGGAGCTATTTAACGCGTTCACAAATGTATGCATAACATTCAATCCCTAGTTTACATCCATATTTTAAAGGAATCTTATTACATATCCATACCTACACAAATGCTCCCTGTTTGGAAACCTTCCAGTATATCGATACATAATAACTAAAAGGCATGTTATCTCTGCAATGGTAAAGAGAGTAATATGTAATTATTATACATAACTAAAACTGATACATCTAACCATCCTAATCTTGCAACAAAACTCATTCGTCTTCCTATTATTAACAATAAGTACACCCAATGAATGGCCCACAAAACCAACTCTGTAGTACTAGCTCCCACGCATCCATATTCATCACTTCTGTTACAAGGTAAGTTGTTCCCTTCAAACTCCATTACTCTTACCTCTCGTCTCTTCGTATCTATGACTCTTCGGCCTTTTCAACGGCTTTACCTCTTCTGTCCCTTACATCTGCATAAACATAGATCATCCATGTATCCACTACACCCAAGTAATGCTAAAACATATTTTGCATGACTTCAAGTTTCAAATCTATGTTCATTTCAAGACAGCCATATTTAATAAATCTAGGTGCTCATGTATACACATACGTGAATGTGTGGTGTGTATGTACAGGTACAGATCCACTGGATATACATAGTAGGAACGACTTCGAAGGTATTGGACGGATATTAGCAGAGCTATTTGCAAATACAAAAAATACAGTAGACATGGTAACTTTTTTTTGTGGGAAGAGCATCACATCATATGTATGTGCACGTCTGGTGTATGGTTGTTGTAGCGGATGTGCATGTGCGAAGGCAAGGCTTTAAAAGTATATATACAAAATACAGTTCATTTAGTCATTAATAACTCGAAAGTGTGCGTTGGAGAAGAGGGTTCGCTAACAGGTAATGTCTGTCCGTGATCTTTATGCAACTACTTACGATCAGTAAGTGATGAGTAAACAGCATTTGAATTTCCATGAGTGTCTCTTGATACATGCAGGTATTGGTAACACTTGGTTTTGACAATTTCAGATATTCATACAAGTAGCAGCCGAGTCCTGTGTAGTAATGTTGTAGGCTCATCTACACGCACGGCACATTACAAATGTTTTTAAGCGAGGGAATATGTTAACGGAGAAACTTAAGCTGGGTAATGTAAAGTGTGTGTATGTGTGTTGAGGATAATCATGTAGAACCGGAGAGACTCAGAGAAGAAGATCAGGGAGGGAGACGATGAGGTGAGTATATCTGATACTAGAAACAGAAGTCCGGACTGCACGAAGACAAGCCACACAAATTCACGAGAAGGTCAAAGACATAAAATAAAAATGAAAGCAATCAAATTACCACAAAGAACCAATTAATGGTCTTGTATTTATTCCGCGGAGCCCATTAAAATATTTGACACATCTAAACATCTAAAGAACCGATCAGTTAATGTACTTCAAGTTTTCGAATAAATTTGTGCTTAACCAAGGAAAACCAATCTTTGCAGAGGTTCTTCATGAATTTGACATGCAACCCTACTTGAAATTCTTTGCTCCTCTCCTCTCCTGATATCAGGTCCTAGTCGGAACTCGGAACCTACGTATACCATTTTAGTGGAAGTTTACATGGAATGAGTAAAATAGGAGAATGCCATGGCCATGGAATGTGTATTATCTACTTCTGTGATACCTTCAGGTAAGTATACTACAACGATAGCTGCTTGTTCTAAAGGAGAGGGAGAGAGAGAGAGAGAGAGAGAGAGAACACCAAATTACCGTGCACTTATGTTCCACATATAGGAAAGGCGGGAGACCAGTAATAAACATAATGACACCAAGCCACTGTTCTCAAACTCATTTACATGAAACAACCGCTTTTCATACAAACGAGTTAGAGATAAATAGTAGCTCTGGAAGAAGCAGCCCAATGGGAAATAAATGCGAAGGTGTATGTTCCGTATTTACGAAGCATTGTGAGGAGTTCACTCAATACAGTATATTGGCTATGGAATTGTGATGGATGCGTGACTTTCTTATAAGATTTTTGTCTATAGTGCACCCACAGTGTTCTCTGTAGGAAGTGCTTAATTCACATGTAATAACAACTTATGCACTTAAGCAAGCGTTTTGAGCTATGCGTGAGGGTATTTACGTTATGTATCTTTGATATTATAATGACGAAGGAAGGAGTTGACGTCGCTCAACTTGTCATTTGATGTGTGAACCTGGTAAAAGCATGCTATTTCAGTAAGTTGTCAAAATTCTAACAATCTTCGACTTACTCGTTATTCGTCTCAGTAATCACAAGCTAAATCATTATTCCCATTACGAAATAATAATAATACGCTAATACACTGGAGAATTGAGAGAGGACTAATATCCGAAGGTAGTAGCAAAGTACACTTATGTAGATATGTATTGGGACGGAACTCATGGGCCTTTTATATTTAATAATACCTACTCTGTATGCGTATCCCTATATAAACAGCGAGACACACACTACTGGGATAGGACCCACTACGAATTTATACTGTAGAGACGTAGAGAGACGGAGAATGCACAGTGTCGTCGAGAATGCTGAATAATGCTTCTGGCATTGATGGTACATATATTGAAAAAGAGGCTAAAATTACGACTGGAGTTACTGAAGCGTTAGAGTTACAGAAAACTCCAGATGTTCCTAAGCAACTCAAAACCTTACACGAAGTTACCAGGGAAGGTAAGAAGAAACTAATGGAGGAGAAGTTGCAGCAGCCAATCGGGAAGGGAGATGAAAATGGCCGAGCGAGTGATCAGCCAATCAGCGTCGAGAGGATAGAAAATGGGGTGAGGAAAAAGGACTGGCATGGCAGATCTGAGATGGAAGTTTCCAAGTCATCCAAGGAGGAAAGAAGTGTCCGAGAAGGGCTCCGAAAGAAAAAGAAAGCGTGACAAGTTTTGTGTTTCTCCAGTTTATAAGAAATTCGAAGAGTTGAATTTGTACACTTTACAATTAATTTTATGACAATCAGTATTATTAAAAGTGCACATTTAATTACAATTAATTATAAATAGGCTCAAAGTAAAATAGCCATTTTGTGGAAGTTATGTACATTTATTAATTATTGTTTGAAACTATTTGACCAGTTACAGGAAATTCAGGAAATAAATCTCCATTTTAAAATCTATGGAAGTATGTAACTCTGTGGTCCGGAATAAATAAATATTCTCATGTTGTTGAAAATGCTCTGTATTTTTAAGTTTGATTTTACGAGAGCTATCGAAGGCAAGGTCGTGTCGTACCTTGAAAACTCAACGACATAAGTGGTCCTTCGAACCGGATCGAGTGAATTCCTGAAATTTCCTGAATTTAGTGACATTTCGGGCAAAATTTGTGAAATTTGGACTAAGTTAGAGTGACTTTAAAATTCTACGCAAAAGATTCCAAGAAAACTGTCATGGCGGACATTGGTGAAGAAGCTCAGGGCGTAAGTGCAGATACTGCTTCAATGGGAAGTAGGAGGAGTGGACGTGTAAATAAAGGAGTGCCCCCGGAACGAATAGGAATGGTTAGGTACTGGCACACAAGGGGAAAAGGAAATGTGAAGCAGCCATTAGAGCCCATCGCTTCCACACCTAACCCAGATGTCGACAATGATTCCATTACGAAATTGGGGATGTCATTATCAGGATTACATGTCTCAGGTCAGTCTGCAAACGCATCAGCTGCATCATCCAAAGTGTCATCGACATTCACTGTCAGACGCCAGAAGTTGGAAATAAGTATTGAAGAAAAGCGTAAGACGCACGAGTTAGAAATTGCTCGAAGAAGGTTAGAACAGCAAGAAGCAGATTTGGCTTCTGCAAAAGCCTACGTAGAGCAACAGAAGGAGTTGATTAGGATGGAAAGTGAGCTCAAACAGCTCGAAATCGATGAAGCGGTAAATCTAGAGCAGCATCTGATTGAAGAAGATTTTCTAGATCCAATTCCAACGAAGTTTACTGAACATAGGGACTTCCAAGACGATGGACAGGAAGATCAATTCGGGAATCGTCTCAAAAGTAATTTCCCAGGAGGTAAACCTGGTGGAATTGATGTCATGTCAATGGTGCGAACCATGGAGGAGAAGACGATGTCTGCTGCAAAGGACGAAAATCGAAGACATAGCGACAAAGTGAGCAGCTATGATTCGGAAGGTCGCGAGGATGATGGAAATGGTAACAAGACTGGAAGAGTGTCAATCGAAACATTACGGACTACCGAACAAGGAAATTCCTTCCAACAAGCTGGCCTAGGGGGTGGACTGTCCCAACTCCGAACTGCTGATTCCCGCCACGTGGATTCCAGGCAGGGGGAGTTCCCACAAGGGGTAAAACATGACAGTTCGAACCGAACCTGGTTTGATTGGAGAGGAAAGAAGTCCGAAGGAACCGGTGACACATTTCTCAACAAACAACCATTTCCGAATCAAAATGACCAAGACCAGCAGCAGATGTTTCCGTTTTTAACTTCTGGAAAGGTTTCATCACTGAAGACAGAAGACTGGGCTCTAAGGAAGAAAAATATTCCAGATAGTTCAGAGAAGAGGAAGTTCGCTTCATTGGAGGATTACTGGCGTCAGACTAAACTTGTAGGTGCCAAGGAGAACAGGCCTAAACTTTTGCAATCTCCTATGAACACCGCAGAGGCAAGAAAGTTACGAGGGGTAGAGTTAGGTGAGTCTTCTCAAAATCCCCAGACTGATCTTGCAATTAATTTTGGGATTAAGGGAAACAGCAAGGCTCCTCAGACCCGTCAACAGCAATTTTATGAAAAGCAACCAGAAGACCCACAAATGAATCCCAGGTATGAGTGGAAAACTGATCGACCGAATATTCCATTGAAATACCAATCGTCGGCAGATCCAGCCAATTGTGGAGCGGCTTCAATGGAACAGGTAGCCCAGAGCTTGAAGACCATAAAGGAAATGTTCGCTGAACAATATGATCAAAGAGTAAGGGATGACTATGAACGATCTCGTATTGCTCCTCCAGATGATACTAAAATCTTCATGACTAGGCAAACTATGATGAGAGACCTGCCAATATTTTCTGGAGAGCCGGAGGAATGGGCTGCCTTCATAGCGACTTATGAACGTACTACAAAATCATGTAGGTTCTCCAATGAGGAGAACTTGGCGAGGCTTCAAAAATGTTTGAAGGGTTCTGCCAAAGAAGCCACAAGTTCGCTGATGGTTACTCCATTGAATGTCTCGGCCATCATTGAAACCCTCCGCTCCAGATTTGGTAAGCCGAGAATTATTATTGCAAGATTAATTGATCGAGCTCGAAATGCATCATCCGTCAAAGAGGGGAAGTACGAATCCTGGACAAACTTCCACGATGTGGTGCGATCACTTGTGACTTCGATGACCAATCTCGATTGCCGCGGACATATGAACAATCCTATGCTGATAGATGAACTTGTGGCCAAGCTTCCAGATTCAGCAAAAATGAAATGGGCCGAGTCAATAGACAATCTTGAGTCTGATCCGTCCCTGGAAGATTTCCGGTGGTTCATTGAGCGACAGACGCAAATAATGAGTAACATCGTGACTTATGTCAAAGCTTCAGAATCTAAATTTCAAAAAGATTCAAAAGGCAATGATCAACAAAGAACAACGAAGAAGGTCACCGAGACGCTTCTAAATGTTGAAGAAAATTTGAATACTGCAGGAAAGTCGGAGTCAACGAAATCTCCGCGGAAGAGGATTTGTACATACTGTGAGTGCGAAGGTCACTGGGGTTTTAAGTGTCCAGTTTTCGAACAAGATCCCATCAACACCAAATGGTCTGTAATTAAGCAGAAAAAATTATGTTGTGGTTGCTTACGTCCGGGACATTCAGTCAAAGAATGTAAAACTAAGCGTAAGTGTACCAACGAGGGGTGCAAATTTAATCACCATCCATACCTTCACTGCGATACGAGGACAACCGAGAATTTTGAAAGTTCAAGTCCAGCAAAGTCATTGGAAAAGGAGCAAGTATCAAATATTCTGACTGGGAAAGAGAAGCCTAGGGTACTTCTTCGAATTGCACCAGTTCTGATTAAAGGGCCTAAAACTGAGTCTGTGGTCTACGCACTTTTTGACGAAGCTTCAACTTGTACCTTAGTTGACCAATCTCTTGCAGATAAGTTTGGACTTCGAGGAATGCTGGATCCTTTACACATGCGGTTTGCGCGTGGTCTAGAGGCTGATGATGACTCTTCAGAACGAATTAAATTCTCCATAGCTGACCCCAAGACCAAAGAATTCTTTCCCATTGAGGGTGCTCGCACTATTAAAAGATTGAATTTGCAATCCCAGTCACTAGATGTCCCGCTGATACGCAAGACTTGGAGATATCTTCTGGACAAAGGTGTTCATTCCTATGCTAATGTCAGTCCGCAGATAATTATTGGACATGACAATTATTCCCTGATAGTACCTAGGCAAATTATTGATGGTCCACCAAACGCTCCTGTAATGACCCAAACTAAACTGGGTTGGTTAGTACATGGTCCCATGTCACAATATAAACAAAAGGTGGTAAAAGAACAAACTAATCTTGTCAATGACTCAGACCCAGCCGGAGATTTGCGCAAATTGATGGAGCATTATTTTTCAATTGAGTCATTGGGAATTAAATTATCTCCTATCCGTCCATCTCAGGAAGATGAGAGAGCCCTTGGAATTTTAAATCGTACTACCAAGAGAATAGGGAAGCACTTCCAAACTGGGTTGTTGTGGAAAGAAGATAGTTTGGAATTACCGGAGAGCAAAATGGCGGCTGAGAGGAGACTTCGATCGATAGAGAAGCGAATGGACAGAGATCCTAAATTCGCTAAAGAATATTGTTTAAAAATGGAACATTTTTTACAACAGGGTTATGCACGAGCTACTACGTCTGAGGAATTAGCTACTGGAGGAAATAGGTTATGGTTTCTTCCACATTTCGCTGTTGTTTCACCTCGGAAGCCGGACAAAATGAGACTTGTTTTTGACTGTGCGGCAAAAAGTCATGGAGTTTCTTTGAACGATGCCCTTATTACAGGACCGGATTACCTCACGTCTCTCCCGAAGAATTTATTTAATTTTCGTAGTCGGCCTATTGCTCTCACTGGGGATATTAAGGAAATGTATCCTCAAATTAAGATTATTCCAGAGGATCAATTTTCCCAATGCTTCCTGTGGCGCGGTATGGATAGAGAAATTAGCCCAAAACATTTCTTGATGACGAGCATGATGTTCGGCACTAAATCTTCTCCAAGTTCGGCACTGTTTGTAAAAAATCAAAATGCCCAAGATTTTTCCGAACAATATCCAGAAGCTGCTGAAGCAATAATTAATAACCACTACATGGATAATTATCTCGATAGTTTCCAGACCGTAGAAGAAGCCATGAAACGTTATGAAGAGGTATTCAAAATTCATTCTTACGGAGGATTTCACATGTGTGGTTGGAGTACCAACTCCAAGGAGCTGTTAAGCCAAATTCCTCAGGAACTGACAACCGTGGATAAAAAACAGTGGACAATCGAGGCTGATATTCCTACAGAAAGAATTTTAGGAATGGTTTGGAATCCCAACACTGACCAATTCACGTATGATTTAAATTTCTACAAAGTACGACCCGGGATTTTGGATCAGAGTGAGGTCCCGACAAAACGTGATGTGTCAAAAGTTGTCATGGCTATTTATGATCCTTTGGGGCTTGTAAGTCACTTAACTGTAGCCGGTAAAATTCTCCTGCAAGACGTCTGGAAACAGAAGACTGATTGGGACGATGAGATTGATGAGAGTCTGAAGAATCAATGGACTGAATTTATCAAAAGTCTCGAACTGATTTCAAAAATTGAAATTCCCAGATGTTACCTGTCCGAAAATGGGTCTGTCCACAGCATCCAGCTTCACGTGTTTAGTGACGCAAGTTCAAAGTCATTTGCAACGGTAGCATATTTTCTGGTTGACTATGGAACCACTAAAGACACCGTACTAAT
The DNA here is from genome assembly GCA_947179485.1 of Allacma fusca. Classification (NCBI taxonomy): domain Eukaryota; kingdom Metazoa; phylum Arthropoda; class Collembola; order Symphypleona; family Sminthuridae; genus Allacma; species Allacma fusca. The sequence goes on along the minus strand of OX359250.1, from coordinate 20,369,250 downwards.
TATGGCCAAGAGCAGGGTGGTACCTTTGAAGCCGACCACACTGACAATCCCGAGGTTGGAACTGGAAGCAGCGGTACTATCTACCCGAATTGCTCAGACAATCATAGATAGTCACAGTCAAGAAATTAAATGTACTGTGTTCTGGACTGACTCACAGGTGGTTTTAAAATGGATACGGTCAGATGCGTCAAAGCATCAAGTTTATATTTCCAATAGAATCGGACAGATTCAAGAAAGATCTTCAGCTGAGCAGTGGAGATACGTACCCTCTAAGAAGAATCCAGCCGATATTGCTACGAGAGTCAAATCCGACGTCGATTCTAATGCTTGGATGTCCGGTACGGATTTTTTGAAATTTCCGGAGGAAGAGTGGCCACTGGAAACTTCCGTAAGCATTTCTCCTGAAATTTTGGAGTTGAAGAAATGCGAACTGGTTAATTTTCAAACTGAGGAAGCTCCCTTGGGCTATTTTGATAGATTTTCCTCTTACCGCCGAATGCTAAAGGTTACTGCTATCATTCTTCGGGTAAAGATTTGGAAGCGCGGAGTTTCCCTTGGATTGATAACTGCAAAGGAAATCAAGCAAGCCAAACTGAAGTTGGAGAAGTTGTCCCAAATTGAGTCTTTTCCAGAAAACTTCAAAAGGCCTCTGAAACCAGGTAGACTTACATGTTTATTTCCATTCGAAGATGAAAACGGACTTCTCCGAGTTCGAGGAAGGATCGGGAAGTCGAGGAGCGCAGGTGTCGCCACCAAGCACCCGGTCATACTCGACCCAACTCACCAGTACACTAAACTGCTGATTCAGGATTTGCACGAAAGAGCTTTCCACCAAGGTCAGGAGACGGTTCTGAATAATTTAAGGTTTCATTATTGGGTCATTCGGGGGCGCATGGCAGTTCGGCGGGTATTTAGTAACTGCCAATGGTGCAAGAATTTTAAAGTTCGACCAAATCCTCCAACAATGGCTGCCTTGCCAAACTTCAGGGTCACCAAGCAGAGTCGACCATTTGCCATTACTGGCATCGATTATTTTGGGCCAATGGAGGTCAAAATTGGTCGGAGGCATGAAAAGAGATGGGGAGTTCTTTTCACTTGCATGACAGTGCGAGCCGTTCACTTGGAGCTGGCGTCATCATTGACAACGGATTCGTGCATTCAAGCCTTAAGACGTTTCATTGCCCGGAGAGGAGCTCCAGATAAAATACTGAGTGACAACGGTACTAATTTGAGGGGAGCTTCAGTGGAATTGACACAAGCCATCAAAGATCTGGATCAGGAGAAGATTGCTGTCAAGTGTGCCAAATTGGAGATTGAGTGGACATTTATTCCACCATATTCACCTCATATGGGGGGAGCCTGGGAGAGGCTCATTGGGTCCATTAAAAGGTCACTAAAAGCTGTTCTTCAGGAAAGATGTCCTCCTGAAGAAACGCTGCGAACATTGTTTTGTGAAGCGGAGGCAATTATTAATAATCGCCCATTGACCCACGTACCCATAGATGTCGCGGATAGTGAAGCGTTGACCCCTATGCACTTCTTGATTGTTAATAGCCTCAGAAACGAAGAGAAGATTAAAGCCCAGGTACCACCAGGGAAATTTGACGACAGTGACTTGATCCTTACTAAGCAATGGAGATATGGGCAGAGGTTAACGGACTGTTTTTGGAAGAGGTGGGTTCGGGAATATCTGCCAGTACTCAACAGGCAGGACAAGTGGTTCCGATCGACAAAGCCAATTCAAGTTGGAGACGTTGTCATTATTGCTGATGATAATGCCATTAGGAATCAATGGGAAAGGGCTAGAGTAGCGGAAGTGCATCCTGGAACTGATGGTGTCATCCGAGTAGTCACTGTGAAGACAGCCAGAGGGAGTATTTATAGAAGACCGGTTCATAAGTTGTGCATTCTCGACTTAAATAATGATGGTAAGGGTTACCCCTTACCAGGGGGGAGCATGTCGTCGAGAATGCTGAATAATGCTTCTGGCATTGATGGTACATATATTGAAAAAGAGGCTAAAATTACGACTGGAGTTACTGAAGCGTTAGAGTTACAGAAAACTCCAGATGTTCCTAAGCAACTCAAAACCTTACACGAAGTTACCAGGGAAGGTAAGAAGAAACTAATGGAGGAGAAGTTGCAGCAGCCAATCGGGAAGGGAGATGAAAATGGCCGAGCGAGTGATCAGCCAATCAGCGTCGAGAGGATAGAAAATGGGGTGAGGAAAAAGGACTGGCATGGCAGATCTGAGATGGAAGTTTCCAAGTCATCCAAGGAGGAAAGAAGTGTCCGAGAAGGGCTCCGAAAGAAAAAGAAAGCGTGACAAGTTTTGTGTTTCTCCAGTTTATAAGAAATTCGAAGAGTTGAATTTGTACACTTTACAATTAATTTTATGACAATCAGTATTATTAAAAGTGCACATTTAATTACAATTAATTATAAATAGGCTCAAAGTAAAATAGCCATTTTGTGGAAGTTATGTACATTTATTAATTATTGTTTGAAACTATTTGACCAGTTACAGGAAATTCAGGAAATAAATCTCCATTTTAAAATCTATGGAAGTATGTAACTCTGTGGTCCGGAATAAATAAATATTCTCATGTTGTTGAAAATGCTCTGTATTTTTAAGTTTGATTTTACGAGAGCTATCGAAGGCAAGGTCGTGTCGTACCTTGAAAACTCAACGACACACAGGAAAAGGTCCAAGTTTTACCATAGAATTTGATTAGCTTAATACTTCCTGTCGTTTCACATACCTTTCTTCGTCATGGCAGTCGTTACCTAGAATTTTGACACCGTTCAAGCCGAATGTTCTAAATAAACAAATAATACCACTTCATTCCAGTCCTAATGTATTCGGAAATTTACATAACCGTGGAAAACACACGAAATGTTGGAATTAACATTCAAGTGTATAAACGATAGAACTTGTTGTACATATGTATCTCTCTGTATGTATGTGTAATGTGTATGTCTGATGGTGTACATAGAGAAGCTTACATGGCCCTTTTAAGACTCGTACAAAGTTTTGCATGCAGATTCTAGAATTTTTGTTTGACATATAATATACCATGGAGTGCTCCACCATGCAATTATTTGACTCGTCCGTTTTCTAATATCTTTAATAAATTACCGTATGAATGGTTTGTTTGCAACTTATCTTCTCTCTCTCTCTCTCTCTCTCTCTCCCTCTCGTGGCTTCTGCGTTGGAAACTAGTTATTTTATATGTAGACATGATTATCTCGTCTGAGACATACTAGTAAGAGAATATTTGTCAAAAAACAGTTCATGTATGGTTTTTATGAAGGTTTTTCTAAGAAGTTCCATTCTCTGGCTTGTCGTGTGACTCTGGGACTGACTCTCTGTCCCCCATGTTGTTGTATGCTTGTGTGTATAAAGCGAAGCCAAATTTAGTGCTGCTGGAGTTTTTCACTCAAGAAGTTAACAGGGGGAAAAAAATTGTGCAATGTTTGAGAAATAGTGACAAGGAAGATAAATGAAGTTGAGAGTGGTTGACACCCTGATGACACTTATGGATGGGCTCAATACAGCTCGCTGTACTTGCTTCTTCTTGCGCCTTTGTGATCTGTTTTTTTTTGCCTGTTTACGGTTTATCAATGTGAGTAATGTAATGTACGAGCCAAAACTGTAGGAAAAGTTGACTTGTTACGTGACTTAACTATAAAGTTCCCTTATGCACACACACACAGACACACACAGACTTGTAATTATGTATACGCTCGTAATAAGTCAACCTTACAAGCATCCGAACAGAGTGAGTTGCATTTATAACATTTTGTGTACATGAGTATCAGGATGTGCATAAAGGCTTGATTTGAAGTATACAAGGTTTCTCATGCATCCTCCCATGTAGTCAGATACACAGGGAATGTGTCTGTGTGGCATGGTTAAGTAGCTTGAGTTGGTGTCTAACGAATGGAGGATTAAATATACCAATTAATGTAATGTACTATGTTCGTACATGGACTGGAACATGGGAACCCGCAGTATTTTATCCATCTTCGATACATAGGACAGGAGTGGTGCAGAATGGTGAGAGAGAGGGTCGGATAGTGAAGGAAATATCCATTAAAATAAATCAACCGTAAAGTAACAAGTGGCTAGGATAGTAATAGTGGTAGTTAGTTTTAATTTAGTGGTGAGGATAATTGTATAAAAATTAATAAGTATCCCTTTCCTAGCCTGGAGCAGTAATGTCTGTAATAACATTATTCCTCCTCACTTTCCTAAATTGAGTTTAGCATGTATTAAAATGGGGAAATTGATTTACAACGTTGATGCTGTTGGGAAGTTGGAGAAGAAGTCATGTAGAAAAAATGTAAACAAGTAATCATAAAGTAGCTAGAGAAGTTCTCTTGTGAAATTAATATGCTCGAGATATCCTCAGAATCCGTAGGTGGTAGTTGTAATTATTTTGTAAGCAGTGTAAAAGACGATTCAAACTAACGATTCATACTTACGAGTGTACTAGGAGATGGATGGATAAGGAATTTTTTTCATTTCAGTTTTCTTCTCCTCTCTGTGGATATTTATGTGGAAATTACAGGATTTGCTTTGCTTTTGAACAAGGGGGAGCAAGTGAGCTACTGACTGAATGAGTTAAGGAAGGGAAGGAGAGAGAGAAAGAGAGAGAGAGAGATTTACCAACTCAAAATTTTTCCTACCGTGCTGTTACTTATATACTAGTAAGCCTGACTAATATAGTAATGGTAGGTTTGGGGTTGAAAGTAAAATCTATAACATGGGCACACATTAGTTAGTCCGTTACTAATAGAACACACTCGCTATAATATGAATTAAACCATTTTAAATATAGGTAAAAATATGGAGTAACAATTTATAAGGGTGAAGTCGGAACAAGAGCTTACGTGAGGGGAAAAGAGTTGCATGTATTTAGTTGTTCAGCCGGAAGTGGCTTTAAGTGTGAGACTTTGCATGTGAAATAATTGAATGATTCGCAATTCAATCCCACACGCTAAGTCTCTCATGACAATGTGACTACAATGTTCTTAAACACATTTCAGCGTGCTTTTACATGACTCTTTAGTCAGTACTCGGACACATAGGTATCCCCATCTCCGTGTGTGCATATATTAATGGTGTAATGAGTATTTAAGTGGTTGACGACGATGATGATGGTGATGTGATGATGAGGAGGACGATGAAAAAACTAAAAAAAAACTTCTTATTCTTGCCATGTTGGTGTTCAAAAAATTTTCAAATAAAAATATGCGTTGTCGTGCTCAGCTCTTCTATCATGATATGGTGTAAGCCTTCCACATTTTCATGTTAAAATATTTACTATTTGTACACTTCCCTCAAAAGTCTGGAGCTGCTTCACGAGTACAAAATATCTAATCCCCATCACGCCACAATTATTATGCCAACCAGTTTCAGTCATCTACGTCTAATCGCACGTAAGCTGGACGGTTGGACGTTCCTCTCTCTCTCTCTCTCTCTCTCTCTCTCTCTCTCTCTCTCTCTCTCTCTCTCTCTCTCCTCTCAATAAAAATATATCTACATAAGTACTGGAACCACCAACATCAGCATGAAATCAACATGCAGAGGGGAAATTTTTATTGTATGATTACTGTATCAAGTTCTCATCCTGCGTTTACCCGTCCATTAAAAACTAAGTATGTATTAACATTTTTCGAAACTATTACACAACTAGCGTATGTAAGTTTTGGATATAGGTACATATGGAGCTGGGGAAAACTCAAATCTTACAAAATTTCCCGTCACAACAATCTGTACACACACTGTAAGTGTTCCATGGTAGTTTCTTATGTGTTTTCTCTCTCTCTCTCTCTCTCTCTTTCTACCTGCTCTCGTGTTTCAATGATGATGTGTGACCTGAGTTGATATTTATAAATGTTACACATGCAACTTGTGCCTTGAAAACAGGTCGCCTTCCTTGCTGTTCACAGTGGATCATCGGCAGGCATTTCATTACTACAATTGCCTGCGTACTTTATAGCTTTACTTTTAGATCTTTTGCTACCATTTGTTTGTTTTTTTGTGTGTGTTTATCTATCTCATTCGCTCCACGGGGAATTAAAAAAAATAGTTATAGTACGGAAATCAGGAAAGTCTTATTGAATTTTTATGTCTCTAGTGGAGCCTAATGTAATGGTAGATACTCACCGTCTTATGATGGTTGTTTTTATTGGGATGGATGTATCCTGGTTTATCAGTGCTAGGGATTATGGAATGTGTTTACTAGGCTAAGTATCCATGTTTCCATGCAGGTCTAGTCAGGAGGATTCATGTTTGAGAGATTTCATGCTTAAGAGCTCTTCATTGTTTACAAGGCACGGGGATATGTTTTATGAAAACAGAGTGAAAACTGCATAGGATTGGAATGAGGAGAGAAAACAAGGAGTTATTAACGATATTGACGAGCATATGGGTTGGAGTTGATCAGTTCAAGTTTAACGTAGGGTTAGTTGCGGACCTGAAGAACATGATACGAGTACAGTACTTAAGATGAAGGAGAGAGGGGATTTAAAACATTTCTGAAATTGAGTAAGTAAGATGGGTAGAAAAATCACGTAAATGCTACGTGAAGGTAATGAAAAGGACCTGGCGCCAGAGGTAAAACTGACGATGGTAAAGTAAAATGGGCAATAGAGGTAAATGCTTTAACCGTCCTTTTATCCCCTTAATTACGTTGTGTGCCTAATGGAAGCCATACATTTTTATTGCCCCCTTACTGAATTCCTTTTGTCTTTCAACACTTATCACTCGGCTCATCTATTCCACATTATTTGGTCACCGCTTTTGTAACTGAAACCTTTTTCTGAGTGCTTCTTCTCTCTCCCACTCTCTCTCTCTCTCTCTTGCTCTCTCTCTCTCTCTCCATCGCGTTATAATAATCTATCGAGAGCCCGGGACTTCACTTAGCCTTTAGTGTGCTCTGTTCCTTCTATTCCTGCTGTCTCCACTTGCCTCAACTTTTCTCCGTCATCATCATCAGCATCAGAGTCGTGTCGGATATGGGTAGCAAGCAAAAGGGAACAAGACAAGAAATCTACAATAACAAGAATACAGAGCCAGACGATTGTGTCAAACAATGTTCGATAAGTTTTTCCATCAGAGGACCAATCCTGAATGATCGAAACACTGTCTGTAATATTTAACTTTAGTGACGAGAACAGCCCAAGGATTTGTCCAGAGCAGTTCTGTATACACATAAGCGTCCCCCACCATAACTTATAGGTCTGGTGAGGACTGGCTCTCCGAAGAGCTGCACTTTGCCCAAACAAGATGTAATAATCATCTTACATCAAACATCATAAACACATCCAATCCCACTTGTATAAACCAATTTACCTCAATGTAGGTGAATTTCAGGCACTCCTTCCTGCTCAAACTGCCTATAAAATGTACGAACTACACTATGGTTGTAGTTTGACTCTCTTGTACTTTTTGTCTACATGAACGAGAAGTATCTTTAAGCACCTTGATTCACATATATGTAACTATAAAAATATACAGATATAATTACATACATGCAATCAGTCACTCAAAGAGTATTGCATCGTTGAGGGGGTTAAATAGCACTAAATAGAAGAAAACAAACAGGCTTGTAAGCAATTGAATCACACGCTCCAATAAAAGTGCTAACATCGACCTCCTCGAGAAAAAGTAGCCTGTGGTCTCTCTCTCCTCTCTCTCTCTCTCCCTCTCTGTATCCCTCCCTGTCTCTTCATTCTCTCGTCTACTTTGCAGTATTTTACGGTCCATATTTTTACAATGTTTTATAAACTAGACAGATTCAAATCGGATAATTACATATAACTGCATAAGCTGCATAAGTTCTTGGGCTTTAGCGTTTGCGCTTGAGCTCACAATACATATTCCCTGAGTTACAAGGAAAAAGTGACCAGTAATATAAATGAATGATGGTGAAAGAGAGTTGTGCCATGTAATTATATGATTGCTCACGTTGATTCCGGTTATAGTTATTTGTTTTACACACAGACATACATCAACCCAGCACAGTTTAACAAGGAAGAGAGGCGAGTGAAGTGGAAGGAATGAATGAAATGGTCATTAATTGGGTGTAGATGATGTTGCGGCCTGATTTGTACAAAAAGGTGACTATTCCACAAATATTGGAGGGAGAAGGTGGACTTAAATTGCACCACTATGCGTTCGAGTGGGTCCGTAGTAACTAATTAGATGTTTTATTAAACTAATATTGCCTTAAATGCAAAAGCAGGCCGGTTCTTCCTGCACTTATCGTTTTTGTTAGGCTTTTTCGCGTTCCGAAAAAAACTTTTCTCTCCTATTTTTTTTTTATTATTAAAAAGCCCTTTTGGATGCAAACGCTGAGCTGTGTACAATGAGGGAATTATAATGCAGTCTTTGTAGTACACAGGGAGTAAAGTGGAAGAGAAGTAAGTGGGGGTAGTTAAAGAGGATGGCCCGGAGGAATCATAAAGAGAAGAAGATGAGTTTATGGATGCATTTAGACATACAAGAGAAATAAAAGGTGAATAAATGAATTTCCTAATCGCTGTGGAGTTGATAAGACGATATTATTATTGCAGTATGTAATGTACTCGTGAACTGGTCAATATTATTATTATTGCTGCTGCTGCTGTTGCTGTTGCTGCTAAAGCTGTTGCGGCTGCTGCTCCCTCATATCCACTTGGCCAGGATTATGAGTGATGGACTGAAGGTAGATGAATAGCATGACTTAACTCCTTGACGTTGAGAATGGGCTAAATGGTACGAACTGATGTTAGATGTTAGGTTTCAGTGATGTGTATGTGTGTGTGTGTGTGTGTGTTTGTATTTGTAAGGTGATTGTAAAGGATACTATATTTACTCTGATCCTCAGAGCGACCAGGAGGGAGGGAGAGAGAGAGAGAGAGTGAACAAGAAAGAGTTACAGTTTTGTCGACAATGTGTAAATGTTAGTGTGCAGTTAAAACAATTGTGAATTGCTGCGTGGATAATATGAAATGAATATAAAATATAATATAATGGATGATAGAAGATAGTTGGCTGGTGGAATGTTGCGTGCGGACCGCACAAAAGCATTGAGCTAAACAAGGTGATTACACAGGGAAGGAGAACACCCAGTCGAGCAAGGTTTCTCAGCCGCAGGCTTTTCCTCTAACATCTGCTACATGAACATATTAATATTGTATGTGTGTGTGTGTGTGTGTGTGTGTATGTCTGAGAGAGAGAGAGAGAGAGGATATTATGTACATATGTGTATGCATGTTTGAGTGTTGTGTATGTGTGTGTGTCTGTGTGTGGAGCTCCTCTTGTCTCTGGTTTGTGTCACTCTGTCTTATCAGGCTTAAGATTTATTCCCAGGCCAAGGGATCACCCTTTTCAAAACAAACTATAAATCTAATAACTGTCCCCCTCTTATCAACACTACTCATCTTATGACCCTATAAGTATTTATATTCATTATCATTCAACTGGATGCAGAGAAGCCCATCATTACCTTCACGCTTCCACTCTCAACGTAGAGTTTCTCCAGTGAAAAATCGTTTCTAGTATTTTCCTATACTTGTTAAACAGAGCTAATCATATCATGTGATAAGAACCTATGGTACCATTTACTACCATTCTCTCCCTTTTTGTTTCACTGTCTAACTTGTTTTGTCCATTCTGTCCATGTCCAAGCACTTTTGAAACTCCTCACCACCACCACTTGTTCTTCCCTCTTTCACTCTCTTCACTTCAACGACATAACCTTCATTGAGGAGAGGAGTGGAGAGTGACTCATCTGGACTAATTAAGGCTTATTTTATTAGACTCTAATGAACTTTTAATCCATGTTCGCACAATTTTTACCTCAGTCTTTACACAGGTACATACACAGGCGTCTCTTCCCCATGGACATTATGCCAGAAAGATTTTGTTTTTTTTTTGCCTTATCTCTTCTTGCTCCTTTACTTCTTATTTACTTGAACATTTTATCCTGAATAATTTGCTTGAACATAAATCTATCCGTGTTTTTTATCATGTTTTACATTTTATGTGAATGTATTCATCCCTCCTCCGTCTTGTAAGAGAATCTTGGTCGTCGCAAGAATTATATATGTCATTTGCAATCTCCAGTCATAATTTCTCCTTAATTTATGCTCACATCTGTCCAGAGTCCATTGAGGCACTCAGAAATTATGAGGGTGAAATGCTAGTCTTGACTAAAATCCTTCCTCCACTGCCTTATCAAAACTGTTGAAATGATACTTACAATTAGATAGAGGGAATTTGTGCAGTTTTTATTTACGGCACTTGGGAATTTACAGATTAGTGGTTGTTGGACATGAGGAGACTTACAGTATACATAGCAGGAGGAAATTGATATATTTTTAGGTTGGAAGTGTCTAAAAGTAATCATGTAGCAATTTATGTTGGTTTTTCCGTATATAAATCATATCCCTTTGACATTTGACTTGTGTGACGTGGGGTTTTTGAGGATAGAAGTTCAAGATAATGCGGACGATTGCTATGAATCAATGTGAATTTCTTTTGTTTCATCTCTGTATTTGTTGTCAGTAAGTGTACCTTGTGTGTGTGGATAGACGCTCACTGTTGTTACTGTTAGGAGAGATGGGGAGAGAAGGCAGGAAATGGCATGGGGCACACGTAAATAGAATTGCCAAGTGGAATTTCTCAGGTATTTGGTACAAGTAGACCACATGGGGATAGCCCCCCTGTGCCAATAGAAGATACCACAGCAGGACTGATCCTACATACTTTTGTCCGGGCTGTGTGATACACTGTCTATGAATTCATTGAGTCATCCAACATTTAGCTCACAAGTTTGTTCCTCAAAAGTTTATTACTGGAAATTACATGTAAATTTCAAACCCAGCTCCTTTCTTTTCTTTGCATTGTTGCTATTATTGTGATTCGGTACGGTACTCCCCCTGCTCCTCCTTTATTGACTTGTTGTTTGTACAGGCCCCGGACGTGGGGATATACATATGTATGTATGTAGGCCGTATGAACATGAACTATGTAACAAACCAAGATGCTTTTGGAAAGAAAAAATTGAAATCTTTAGCTTTCCTTTGACTTGTCGTCTTGGGACATTGTTACTGTTGTTAGTCGTCTTGTTGTATTTATTAGATATGTTTATAAATTATTTACGGGCATTTAGCATGAAAATAGGTTTTGTCTAATGATGACTTAATAGAATTACTCCCTCTCTCTCCTTCTCTCTCCTTCTCTCTCTCTCTGTCTCTCTCTCTCTCTCTTTGCTCAAATAGGTTGCTTGACAAAGAGGCATGATTAATATGTTTGGGAAGCCAGTCATGACAATCGTACAATGGATACTTTTATTCTGCGGGGCATCGCACACCTTGGCAAGACCACCCTTAACAAGCTCAATACACTTGGAACTTGAGGATACATACGGAAATTTCCAACCTACTGGCCACTGTTGTAGTCTCTGTATTAAGGCAGTATATGGTGTCCTTTTTTCCCTCCTCCTTTCTTGCTTCTGCTCTCCCTATTCCTTTTCTCGTATTATGTTATTGTTACCTTATAGAATGTGTCTCGCTATTCTTCCCAACCTCCACCGTAGTATATGGCCCGGATTAAAATGCTCATGGGCACAATTCCCCTGCCACTCTACAGTAGTATGTATGCATGTACATGTTTAGTCCTCACTTTTGGGAACTTACTCAACCTCCTCAATATGCATCAGTATTGTCAGGAATGAGCCTAATATTTTAAGGACTATCGACGCCTTGAATCAATACAGACATATTATGCCCTATTAGCATTAATTCTGCGTGGACCCCTGGACGTGACCGTATGTATGCAATTATAATGTTAGCAGCACTTCGGGTCATTAGTTACTCCGTGTGGACCAACACCTGAATTACGACTGCACAACCTTCGAGTTGTGCCATATATTTGTGCAATGTCGTCGTATAAGTAATTACTTGGGCATACTTGCACACAATTTATGTTCCATATCTATGTATGCTTACGGACACACCACTCCGGACACTACTATATAGGCTTTGAATGACTTGTCGTTTATGTCATAGGAAAAAATGCAAAGTTGATAGATTATGTTGGGCTACCGTGTGCTAGGAGTTGGAATGTCCCAAGCTGTAGTTAGAATCCTACTCTGGAAGGTACAGTCCATTTACATCACATATGTGCATACATGTGTGAAATGAGTTATTGAGGCTCCAGTAGTAGTGCCACAGTGTAGGAGCTCCTTTGTATAAGAAACTTTTCTTACAGTTTACATTGAATAGCATGGAAGATATTATTATTATATTTATGTAGAGGTAGTATGAAATGAGGGGTGCTCGTCAATGGGAACTCGGACTCTGTTGTATTTTCTTAAAGCCGGGCTTGACTTTTAAAATATTATTCATCCACAGAATGAAGAAGTTACTTGACCCTAGGAAATACATAGACTTGAAGGGATGAATTTAGGGGGAGTTATTGTAATGAAATGTTTTCATATGGTTTACACCTTTGGGGGTTTCTTTTCTTAAAAAGAAATAGTTGGTTTTGGTGATGGTGATGGTGGTGGTAGTAGTAGAGTAGTAAGATGAAGATATATTTTTGGTTGAGTTAAAAGTTGTTATACCTCTTGGTATGAATGAAATTCAATAACAATAACAAGTGTCAATGGATTTCCAGCTTTAAAAAGAATTATGGAAGGCGAGCGGAGTCACACTTGTGCTAATACCTGTAACCGCTTACTCCTGACTACTATGAATGAAACTGTATAATGTATTTAGTGGAGGTTCTTACTTACTCAGAGGCTAAGTAGGTAAATGTATCCGTTTTTAACAACAACAAAAAAAAAGAAGCTTCTTTTGACAACTGTAACGGGTATTGAAGCCTTTGTATGTAATTGGAGACGGTTGTGTGTGGATTGTTACGGGTGTAAATACTCTGAGAGTAAGTAAGTAAAGATGAGTGAGAAGGCTGGGCCGTTTGAGTAAATACAGGGGGACGAAATGGACTAGAAATAATGAAAAGAAATCAAGTTTGCGTATAATGACGGGAGATGAATGGATTTTAACAAGAGTTATTGTCAGCTTGTGAAGGAAAGCTTGTGGATGTTTCCATGGGAAATTTACTCAGTCGTTGTTGTTATTGTCAGGCTATGTATATGGTGGTCAGTCCCATACATTCGTTATACTGTACTACAGTACTCCTCTATGTGTGTACGTGTATCTATGTGAGAGATAATTTCTAAGGGATTATGTATCACTGTCTCCATACATACATAATTATGTACTTACATGTATACAGATGTGTCACGAGTATGAGTGTATGCAACTCCCAATTAGTTACTTGCCACTGAACTTGCCCAAATGGATGTTTTTAAATGTAAATGCAAATTATGCATTCAGGTGACAGAATTAAGCTGAGGCCATCCCATGATTTGACTATCTCTCATTCGTATGTTGTGTAGTACAGTATCAAAATTATTTTCTGTTCTTTTTTCCTCCAGACTTTTCTGTATCAAGGATTCTGCATTTCTGCAGTCTCAACTCTGCCTGTTCTTTTGTTAGTGGTTATTATAGACGGTGCTCCCAGGATGTGGGTATACATTGTTAGGACGTGGTGTCGTTGGGATTTTTTCACGTAAGTGCACACGGACACCAGGTAGAGGTAGTAATTATGTACATATGTAATTATAATACTATGTTTATAAGAGGCTGTTGTAGTCGGTCGAGTCCGACAGTGCACTTGAGGAGAGGAAGGAGAGTTGTAAGGAATGCGGCTGCCAGGAGAAGTAGAAGTGACAAGTGACTTAAAAGAACAAGGTAGATATTAGTACATCATGCGAATACAAAAAGCTCAAAGGTCGAAAAAATCCAGTGGATGGGCGTCAAAGACTCTAAATGTAATTATATATATTTGCAATGTGTAGTTTCCTCCCTGTATCCCCCCGACATGCATATGAGAGTGGACTATCCTTGTGGAGAGGCTATGGTTATGGATGCATGTCATTTAATATGTATCTCCATATATGCAACTGCATATGGTTATAATGTAATTATTATGCATATCCCTGGATTGGGAAAAGGTAGAGTTAGAGTATAGAACGGTGTGCTCGTCCGTTGGAGTATGAATGAAGGAATGACTTGTTGCTTGCATGACATGATGTCGTGAGATGGAAGCAAACAAGATAATCAAACAAGTTACACTACTGCAGCGGAGGATAAGTGTGAAATGTCTTTTTAAAAGGCTTTTATTAAAGATATTGCAAAAAAGTTACTTGTTTGCAAATTTTTTCTCATTTTTTCCGTCGTCTCCATATTATTATCAGCTAAAAGAGTACTCACACGTTCTTTTTCGGCCTTCCGTTTTTAAAAGTATTATCTAAAACTCTAGTTGTACGTCCTAACTATCAATCTACCACATATGTTGATGCAACTTGTTTTTTTTTTAAACTTATATATTTATATTGATACTGCATATCATCAATTCATATCTTGTTTAGAGCTATCCACTATTATTATATTCGTATAGATCCACTTGAGAAATAATATTTTCAATATATAGTAACCGTATCTATATGTAGTAGGTGTGTATTTATCATAACATTTGTAAGTGCTCTCCTCGAGTCTCAATTTAATAATATAAGCTATATGTATGTAATGTGTATACATAATTATATATGTATATACGTAATAATAATATTATGTATAAGTAAATAATGACTTCTGTATATCTGAGTCGACCGACGAGTAGAAAAAAACAGTACGTAGGTAAGTAATATGTTGATATCTTGTGATCGTAATATATATATATATATAGCTACATTTTAATGTAATTCATAATAATTATTACTCATAGTACTGCATTCGCTTAGAAGTATTAGTAGTAGTAGTAGTAATAGTAGTAGTCGTAATAATAATAATAATAATATTAATAATAATAAATTGGAAATATTTTTTCACTTTTCAAGATTAGCTTCAACTTTTGTCGTCTCGATTGGTAAAATGAGTTTTTTTTTATTGCTGTACAGATACAATGGGCAATTAATACTGCTAAAGAACGTAAATCACAATATTTTGGGCTGGCTTACTCATTATTATTATTATTATTATTTTATATGTAGCATAATATATATATAGATATATATAATATGGAGTTGTATATATATATGTATATATATATCATAGCGTGTTTATATATTGAGGGGTTAAGGATTGTCCGGATGGTATGCGGGATGAGGTAAAGGGTAAAGCCCACGGTAAATTGACTCGGAATGTGATGATCTACTTAAAGGGCTAAAGGCTGACCCGGGTAGATTATTGTGTCGTCTACTTCCTTGATGACTCTCAGCTCCGGTGGATCCACTCCCACTTCCCGCCAAATCCGCTAAAGACCATATTCGCGGTTTTTGATTATTCGGTGTTGGAGTTGTCCCTTCTTTACTTCCATCACTACAACTAGAACCCGTGGGGGATGACTTCCCATGGGCGTGAGTGTTTGTACTTCCGAGCCTCTCATTATCTGCAAATCAAATATATTCCTTTTCATCTCGGCAACATCTATCTATCTATCTCTAAACAGATTGTAGTGCTATTATACACAACAGGATTTATTTTCTAGATTCATTATCTTCCAAGTAGTACATACAGTAACGTTTTGAGCATATTTATTCCACTGCCATATGTGCATCAACAAATGCAAGGGCATGAGTACTATAGTCCGTAATATCTATGGTAATGCATTTTTCCATGAGCGTGTATTTTTTTAAAGCTTTACAGCAGTTCTTATAGGCAGTAAAAATGATTGCTACAGTTTTTAAAATAAATCCCGGATGCAATTTTCTGCTCTAATAGTAAGAATGTATGAATTTTTACGTCAATTTATAGTCACGTTGTTTTTTTTACAGATTATATTTAAGATTAAATGTAGGACTTTTGTACCAATTTAGAAACTATTCATATATCTACAGGGCCTCGGTTTTTTCTTCGGTCTAGAAATGAATTTTGATACTATTTGTACTTTTTGCTCTATTGCACCACTGTCAATACGATTTAGAAGATCATACTTCAAATATTACAATTTAAAAATCAAAATACTGTCGTTGTAAGGTTTGGCAGTGAAGTAATAATTTTTGATGTGGATCCATTTTTATTATACATAGCAAGCTTTCGAACAACAACTGTGTTCATCTTCGGGCTATCTACAACTCTATATATTTTACAGCAGATGCTTACCGCTAATGAATGACAGTGGTACAGTTAATTTCTTGGCATTTCCTAATTTTTCAAATATAGCACCAGCAAAATTATGAAATGTATGTTACTGTTGCCAATTAACCACCTGGTTGTTGATATACTGATGTCGATCAAGTGAGTTTTCAAAAGTAATATGATTGAGGGTAGTAACAATTACGTTTGAGTTCCTTGCTTTTAGGAATCTTTAAAATTGCTTTTATGAAGTAATAGAATCTTGGCTTTAACCATGAAATGTAAAGGTACTATGACGAGTTGGGTGGAGTAGTAGTTTAGGAATTTTTAGAAATAATTATTTTTACTGAACTTTCCTACACCTGACGATGGTTTCGAAAAAGTTATTTATAATGTGGGAGGTGTGTAAGACTACGCAGGGACATCACAATCAAACGTGATTCAGAAGTTTTGAAAGCTACAGAATTATTGAAGACACAGCACTCTCTTTAATTAGCTAAGGATACTGGCTGTGTCACGACTGGATGTATCTTTTGGGAAAACATGCCCGTGTGAGCTGTGAGTCAATATTTATACGATCTGAGCCTATTAATAAACGAAGATAAAAGGAGACGTGGATGTTTCTTTTGACGTTGGGACTTGTTGAGAAACTTTGATTACCTGTGTCGTCAGATGGTTTTTTATCCTGTTCGGAATCGGAAATATCGACATCGTCGTCATCATCAGGTCGATTTCGAGGTTCCCAAGTCATCTTGTTCTCTTTTTTCAGTCTCCTCCGTGCATTGGCAAACCATGTGGAGACTTGAGTCAGAGTCATTTTCGTGATAATTGCAAGCATAATTTTCTCCCCTTTGGTTGGATACGGATTCTTCTTGTGTTCCGCTAGCCAAGCTTTTAATGTACTCGTGGTTTCCCTCGTAGCATTCTTCCTTCGGCTCCCATTGACATCAACGGCATATCTATGTTTCGGGGAGAAAGGAAATATGTACTTAGTCAGTCCTTGTATGTATTTTATACATGCGGGGAAGTAAAACAAATGACGGACATATTGTAACTTTTCCATCCTCTGCATCCGCTTAGACATAGGAGATAGAGACAAGAACAGCATGAATGCCATAACTTTTAGCCACACAATGAATTTATTTTAACATTTTCACCCAATATTGTTCCTTCATTGATACACTCACTAACTCACTCTCAGTCACTCGCTGGCATTTGATTCTCAGCTCTTACTCTCTCTCTTTCTCTCTCTCTCTCTCTCTCTCTTGCCAGACAGATTCACATTACTCACTTTTGGGTCGTTCAACGTACTCAGTGACTCGTGTCACTCGGTTTCCCACCGTCAACAATGAATCTGTCCCTCCTAATGCACTTATTCCATTATAACCCCATTTCATACTCTCTGACCTACGCCGTCGACGTAATGCATTTCTCACCCCCATTAAATCTCATCATATCATAACAGATTCCCAGACATTATGTTATGTCCCGTCATCAGTGTCGCAGCCATTTGAGCCATTCCCTACTCACTTGATGCGTACGCATTGTGTCCTAGGGATCCCATATCCAGGGATCTGATAGCTCCGTGTACATACATACACTGCACAGGGTATTACACATGTGTGCAGAGACATATGTACATACATACTCACCGCACGGGAAACTCGTCTCCCAAAAGGCCAGCAGAAAGTCTGAAGACTTATGAAGCCGTAATGTAAACTAGCTGTCGTCAGGAGTAAGTTAAGGCTGGCAGTGGTTTCAGCAGCATGGTATTAATAATAGGTATAAAATATTCATGCATACGGACGCACATATGTGTATTATGAGGTTTATTATTCATCAGGGCCAATGCTATCACCACCACAGCACTTACATTATTATGCTCACGCTCCGTGTCTTCCTTTGCTCGAGCCTTGTGCAGCCCCTTATCCTGCCCATAAGGCATAAGCCTAAAAACTCATAACATTCTGCCTCAACAGAGACAATCTCAAATCATTCACTGAGACCGACCACACTCACACATGCATCGGCAAACACAATTAACTGTGTAGGAAAACACTTGCCTTCTCATCTTCTCTTCAAAAGTATCTCAATGAAAGAGTCCCTATTTTCTGGCTTTCATTTTTCCCTCAATGATATCTACTTATATGTTGGAACGAGGGTACAGATACAGACTCCAAAGCGACACAAGGCACTGCATCCTTTTTTTTTTTTTTTTTTTACAAAAGTGGACTTATTATGTGTATGAACATCAGTGGAATCTTTGCGCTCGTACATGATCATCATACGATTAGGTCTAACTATCATAATGACTACATTGATGGATCAGATGGATGGATCTCGCACACTTCTTGAGAGCCTCTGCTTCAGTTGTGATTACTCTAGTATTAGACATTGAGGAAGGAAATACCCTGCAATTATTACACTGCTTGGATGGAGCATAAGGAGACGAAGGAGAGCTTCGGAACAGGAGTGATACAGCGGCAATAATGGGAGTACACGCTGAAGCATATAGGATTTCCCATGATTGTGATGCCGCTTTGTAAAAACACTTGTAATTATCGTCCTCCCTCAGTCACATACAATATGATGTGAGGATTTACTAACCATGTCCGTCCTGATTTAAACTTATGTAGAATTGAGGAAAGCACAGGACGAGCCTTGCAGGAAAGACCTGTTCATATAAATGTGTGCATGTTAAAACAATGACGATAAAGTAACACTGTGAGTTGAGGGCTGACTCGAAGTGAACGGGGCTCATCGGATCTCGACCATATGAGAGGTTACGACTGCCTATAATGGAATCCTACAAACAGTGGAATAATGTAGGTTCATGCCGAAACAAAACGGTCATTTATAATTGGTTGGAATAATGTTATATCGAAGTAAGACAACTACTCTCTGTTTCTCACCTCATTATCGCTCTTCGTAGCATACACAAACGAGTTGTTTTCCTAACCAATTATACACACAGAGAGATTATTGTGAGCGTAATGTCATGCAGTGCTTGCTTTCAGCAGTGAACAAAACTTATTTAATTTATACGTGATCGTAAAGCGAAGCCTTCGATAAAAATTTTTGGTTTTTTTCCCTGTTGAAGCAGGAGCAGTCGTTGTCGTCATATAGGACGTACATGTAGCATTCTAAATGGTTCCCGATGTTTAGTGTTTGTTGCTCCATTGTTATATCTACCTCTGGCTTGTTCCAGAGCATGAATAGTAAAAAGGTATGACAAAGTGTACTATCACGGGTGGTAGGATTGTATCAAGATATGGAAATGCCTATAGGTATATTTTATAGGGAGATGCGGCCGTAGACTCGAAACTCATACTAGAGAGTAGGAGCAAGCAAGAGAGCGAGAGGGAAATAAAAATGTTAAAATACTCATAATGCTACACGTAAACCTGGATAACAATTATTTACAGTACAAGTAATTCTACTTAGGTTAGTTAAAAGCTAGCACAAAGCCCAGCCATTGGGTACTTGTTTAGGCACTCTTCTGTCCATGCAATGTTCCCTCACTAGTTCGGTTCTCTCTCTCTCGCTCTTTTTCTACTTTGCTGACTCTTGCCTTCCTTGCTACATAGGCAGGACAGACAATGCATCGGAAAAAATCCAATTGGAAAATTACATAGAGATACGAAACTACATTACCTGATTGATGAACAATGTCGCAACAAGGATGCCTATTGTTTTACAGCCTATCATAAAAAAGCTTGCTCCACATGCTCATCTCACTGTAAGTAATGTATACAAAAGAGTGGACACATTTCAACTGACGGCCATCATGCATCTCCTTCCTTGTCTATTACTTATTGTTGGAATGACTCTGTACACTCACCATCCCCGAGATATGAGGAACACAAATTCTCAAATAATGACCATGTTCAATTTCAAATAAACAGCATCTCCTTCTTCTCTCGAAACCTCTCCAAGTCTTGTACAGATATTGATACTGTTCAGGATTATACCTTTAATGGATTCCTACTCCATCAACTCTTGTTGTTTTACCTCTCACGCTATACAGTCTCCTATCTCTGATGGAACCCTAACACATTCTTGGACTGTAGCTGCTCCTATAGTAATTGTAGTAGGATCGGTGTATTTCCTAATTTCCAAAGATTTTTTTTTCTCTCTGAATCAACGGAAATGGAGATTTTACCATATCCAGAAGAATGTAATCTCTGGACACTGGTTGTAACAACTCGGGGATAGACATTGAGAGGAACAGGAAAGTCGGAGGCGGGAAAGAGTCCGTGAATAAGGAGAGTGGTGTAGGAGCGAGCCTGTGTATGGTAATGAGGAGGAAATTAAATGAAAGTGGCGGTAGAAGGTGACTGGATGGGAGGCTATAATAATGCCGGAGAATGAATCCGAGTAGCTATGGATATATTATGATATGCAATGGGAAAAAAGAGTTAGAGGCTGGAGCGAAACAATCTTGTAGATTTTACAGGGAGAAAATTGAAACAAGCCCGTCATTGATGAATACATCAGTAATAAAAGTTAGATTTCAGTGGAAATGTTAGTCGTTGGGATTTTGCAACTGGAGAATTTATTACATCGGAGGAGCAGGAGAGAAGCGTTGGAAAAAAAAAGAAAGAAGTGGAAGCCTAGGGAAAACGAAGGTCTCAGAGCAGCATAAAGGTGGTTGTGGTGAGCGATAGTATTAGTACTGAGCGAGAGTAGTCGTGAAAACGTCGACAATACATGGGAATGTTAGGATGGATATTGCTGGTGCGTGAAAAAGAAGAGTGTGTGCAGCGCCTATAAAAAGTGTATAAAGAGTCGATGTTTTCCTCGTCCCCCCTTAATAGACTGTATTATAAATGGCGTCGAATGGAGAACTAGAAAAGTGTGAAATGGAGAGGGGAAGTTAATTTTGGTGGCGCGTGAAATTTTTTAGAGAGAGAGAGAGAGAGAGAGAGAGAGAGAGTGCTCCAGGAGCATACTGCTCCTTATTTCCTCTTGCTTTTGCTACTAACTTCTCGTCTCTCCGCTCAAAAACTTTACACCATATGTATACTTTATGGATGGAGTCACATATTCCTCAAGTTTACATCACCTCCATATATTTGTGCATCTATACATGCTCCAAAGACACATGACAAGTACACACAAGAAATGCTGAGCTTTTTCTTCAAGAAGAGATTAAGGGAATGCGCACTCGGGGAGAATCGATCTCGGCCACGAAAATCCTTCGCGGAGAAAATCTGCCGATTTAAAATCCCATTTTTCTCCCCTTCATATAAATGGCCACATTAGGGAAATTTATCGATCCTCTCATATACTAATCACTGGTGAGTCTCTCTTTTTCCTTTTTTCTCCCAGTCTCTCTCTCTCTCTCTCTCTCTCTCTCTCTCTCCCATATGGATGTACATATGCATACGGGCTCAAACCTCCGAAGCATGAGGCCAAGTAGAAGTAGTTTCAAGAAGATGCCGACTTCATTTCAACCACTTAAGCGCATATAAGTAGTTGGAAGAAGTGCGAGAGCGAATGAGAGAGAGAGCAGTTTCTTCCTCAACTAATTCTTGCGCTGCCAGCCATCCCTTCATCTGCCTCTGCCTTTAGTGTATGTGTGTGTGTGTGTGCTCCTTCGTAAAAATCTACCACATCCGACCGCAAGCATCAATCTCATCATAATAAACTTTTGCATGCTTGGCAAACTCAAGTCAATTTCCAGTACAGTCAAGACCAAAGTCCTTGCAATGAGGAGCTTCGCTCGTGAAATAATGTACGGGAGCATATCACCCGAAAGTATGTACCTATGCATAGATATGCGTACGCATTCCCAAATCTGTTCTCCGCTCATTTTAAATTTATTGTGGACTCCTTAAATATCTTACAAGAAATGCGAAGTAAAACAACACAAATGACAGCCTATAAATTACAAATGTAGTGTACTTGAATTCTAATGGAAGTTAAACTCCCCTGCATTAATAATCAACTCAATCCAATGACAATCTATTTGCTTGCATTTTAACAACGATTCCAAGCCCCAAGTCTGTGTACCTCAGTACTCTCTTTGATAATCTTATTTTATATTTATGAATACTATTGACTAATCCCTAAACCTCAACCTTCTACGACTCACTCCTGTTTGCACTCAGTCTGTGCGATTCTCAATGGTCTATAATTTTTTTTCCATGCTGTCTGGAGGCCTAATACTGACTACATTACCTTTCAATTTTTTTGCATCCTTCAGGAAACTAATTGCATTATTATTCCAGTCAATTCCATTTCAATGTGCATATATAGTCTCCTTCTCTCGAGTGTCCCTAGTCCCTAGCACGTCTGTCTAGTGTGTGTGTGTGTGTGTGTATTCACAAGGGAAAATTTTAGATACAGAAGAAAGTGAATGTTGAATCTTTAAAGGGCCGGAGGGGACAGAAAGCAGGGGGCTCATCAGGTCAGAGCCAGGTATAAATCAAGAGCTCGGAAATGGCTGGTATTTATTCCGCATGTTCCATGTTACGCTAAGGTTACTTACAAATGTATACTAACCCTTGATATATGTGTTCAGGGAGTAGGAAGATAGAAATGAGAGAGAGAGAGAGAGAAAAGAGGAACGTCGTGTGATCAGTTACATTTTGGATTATGAATAGATTGTTGTCCTTTTGAAATAGTGGAAGCGTCAGAGAAGTAGTTAGTTCCAACCGCATGTGTACGTTGGAGATGCCATGTAATGTTAAGTGTACATTGGAGACAGAATGAGAAACGCGCGGGGTCAAAAAAGGCTACAGAAATTGGCACACATGTGAGGAATGTGTAAAGTGTTGGGTAATAAATGTTGTAAGTCAAGAATGCATATGTAAACGAATCTGTTTATGCAATGGTCTTCATGTATGCTACATGCTCATTCATGAACTTATGGATTTTTCTCTTTGCTACTGTATTCCTATGTAAAGTTGTGGCAGTGTGTATCTGAGTATGTCTTTTGGCTACAGACACAGAGCCATCCCTATATTTTCCGATAGAGAGAACCCTTCAAGTTACTCTACTTATACTCTCTCTCTCTCTCACTCTCCACTGTACTCCTAAACGAAATATATCTACTTGGGAAATGAGCCCCATGAAAGAATCTATATAAATATCCACGGGAAAACAGGGTGGAAGCTTGTACAGATTATCAAGAGAAATGCTCTCGGTTGAGTTGAAAAGAGTTTTCTGCTAACAGCAAAACCGAATACGACAAGACTTGACAATCTTGCATGTAGATATAACATACAGACAAAAGTAGCTACACAAGAGCTCTCGTGTTTTCTTAACGTGGGTGCTTTGTCTTCTGACGAATATCATCATGCCAGGGTGAAAGCATCTGTGTGTTTATACACGGGAGATATCATGTGCTATGTATCTAGTGTATTGTAAGCTACATGTACATTTTCATATACATACATGAACCCAAGGTGACTACTACACACGAAACACGAGTATTTTTTTTGCAGTACTCTAGCTAGCTAGATTCGGATGATGTGGGAAAAAGTTTGCGTTCGAGGTAAAAAAAAATGATAATCATGATCCATTTACAAGTGAATGTGCTTGAAGAGTACAAATCCTAATGCCTATACTAGTTTGTTGGACATGATGTCACATTTTCCGTCGACCTCGCCAAGTCAAAAAGGATTTGGGGAATAACTGTTAATGAAGCAAAAGTGTGATGGTGGAATGGATTACATAAAAACTGTAGGGACTCCTCTGAACGATCACTTTTGCGATAGCTAGGGAAAAAAAAGCTGGGAACACAATAACAATACAGAAATGAGTGTCTAGAGTTTTATTATCAAGCCCATCGTATTTTCTGTAGCTTGTACTGTATATATGGAAAAGGAATGTAGATACAGGAGAGTGCGAGAGGGAAAAAAAAAGTTTAGGTGCAAGTATGTGTAATTATATGTAATTGACAGGGGGGATAAATACATGTGTCCTATCTCTAAATAGACCATGATATCGTGGGGAAGGACATGTAAACAGAATATTTTCGCCTGACAAAACTAAAACTGTTGTGGTTTGGAGCACAGTGGAAACTCCGTCATTAGAAACGCGTCGACAGTAATAGTTAAAAGAGTATTTTCTCAGCCGTCACAAAATCTACGATCTTCAGTCATACTACGTTTAATTAACTTGGTGTATCATCGTTAGTCTCCACACTTAGAGTGTGACAAAAACATTTTTCCTTGTTGAACATCACTTACGCCAGAAATATAATAGCTTTATAGGTATAGCATGTAAGGTCCATGTAGTAAATCGTACTTTAACGCCTGTCTACAACGCATACTTTGCAAGGTAACTAATTTCTGTCGTGCAGACAAAAATGCCTCAGCTTTAGCCTCAGCTGTGGCAAAAGTCTCTTCAGTCTTGTTATGCACTATGACTTTTCCAAGGCAATCGCTACATTATATCTGGTCTTGAAACCTACCATATAAACTGACAATGAAATAAGAGAAGTATTATTTACGAGAATCTCCATTCATTTATTTTACAATTCACGAGAACCCAAGTAGGGGATGATAAAAGCCACTTCTTTATATAGTTGAAGACTACTCCGTAGAACTTTCCGTATAATTTATTTACTGACCCTTTAGTTCCTTTTTGGTACTGAAGGAGTGTATGCAAAAACTTATTATCCACACGGCCAACTTGTACAGCCTCGTATGTATCTGAACAGCTCGACGTTCTACTTGGGGAGTCAAAGTTAGCCGAATTATTCGTAACAAAATTTCCATTTAACGTTATTTCATACTCCATTGGGAAGGATTGGAGCACAAAGTTGGATTTCAGCTGGAAACTTACTCTCTCCAATGTTCCAGCATGGAGAGCAACAAAGGCGAGGAGAAACAAACAGTATATTGAGCTGTGTCTCCAGATTGCAACGAGGGACAATCCCAAGCTCCTGCTCAAGGGCTGAGGGATTCTATACGTAGATATATGTACATGCATATCTACATATGTATTCAGGGTTGTTGTAATAAACACCAAAAGTATATACATATCTACGTATACAAGGGTCGTTATACAGAACACAAACATGAGACATTGAGACCGTGCTTAATAAAGGATAGGGAGTTTCGGTGTAGGACGTGATTGGTGCTTGCATACTGCACCGACCAGGTTACATATGGCTGGATTGTCGTACACATGTAATTTCTTGTGGTATTCCTTAGACTAACATTATTTGGCAAACAAATTCTCAGCTTTGCTATTTTAAGTCTTCCCCTAAGAATAAATCACTCAAGTGAGGAATTCCATCACTAACCCACACATTCATTTCCCTAACTACAGCCCCATATAGTTTGGCTCTCCGTACATGACGCCTAAGTAAGCCTAATTACCATTTTACATTGAGGTTTCACTTACTTTTTACGTCCTCGTTTTCCCCACAGCTTGAACCAGCTATAAAGCATGTAACGAGAGGAGCGACCATCTCCTCCTGACCACGAATGACAACACAAAAACAGTCTGTCTTTACCCGAAGGAACCCCTCCGGTTTCCTTCAACTACCGTAATTACTACCTCCTTAACACTCTCTCCAACTCTTGACCGTCGCTAAACATACACTTCAGGTACCCCAACTCGGGAAGGGCAATTAACACTTCCACCTACATTTCTGCAAAACTGAAATTGACACGCAATTGTACTGTCAATTACTCTCCTGTTCAATTTTAGGCTGGAGAGGGCTAAAAATATCAACCGCCGTTATTTTTAGACTTCCCTACTGCCTTCTCTTGTATTCATACGAGGACTCTGCGAGGGAAATTATTTGGAAGAAGCATTGGCCAAATTGGAGTAACAAACAACTATATTCCACTCAGCTGAACAAGTTCATTTTAACGCCCACAGCCAAACTCTCTGTAATATACATAAATGTGAGGCTGATGGAAATGTAAGGATAGGGAAATGAAATGGAAGATTCAAAGTAGGCTCATACATTTCAATTTATCTTGAATACCTCCAAGGGACAGTGATTGCAGAGGATTGGAGAGGGTGTTGGAGCTTTCATAACCCTGATATAATATGAATTATGAAGTGCGTCCATGTCCCGCCGCACACACACACGGTAGGTAGGTCGAGAGAAAGGGTGTAGGGACGCGCATTAAAGTGTGAGTCAAATTGGAAGGAAAAAGCCTCATTGATCATAATTATGTCCGTGAGTATACAAAAGTAGTAGTAGTAATAGTAGTAGTAGTCGTCGTCGTCGTCGTGGATGAGGGTAGGGAAGGCGGAGAGAAAAGGACAGAGTGAATGTATGTTGTGGTGGTGGCAAGGCGAGTAAGTTTGTTGAGAGAGAGGATGACCGCATGACAGTTAGTAATGCCTGCTTAACCGAATGGTGGTGACCAACGTCAAGTGAAAAAAAAAGTCTAATCGATCATAATCAAAGTTTTCTTACCCGTTGAAAGGGTAGGCTGCAGCAGCTGCAGCAGCAGCAGCCGCAAATCCCGGGTCGTAAGGATGATACACGGAGGGATAACCCCAACTACTTGGACCCAATCCTCCTTCCTTCACGTCTGACAAACCTCCACCCTGAAATAATGCCAAAGAATTACACATCGAATCAGATTCTTTCCTCCCTTTCATTAAATCACAAATTGTTGTGTGTGTGCGGGACGGGGATCTGTGTGAGCTACCAACTCGAACGCAGGGTTGTAATAACTTTTGCGCCGTGCCTATTTTGTTTGCTCACGGGAGACTCCCTACCTATTTACCCGTTTCCTTTTCGCCTTTTATCTCCCATCCCTCCTCTCCACTTGCAACTCCCTGTCAATCCCTATTTACCTTCACTGTTCCATATTGTACATTCATTCCCTATGAATTTATTCCAGAGTGTCATGGTTACCTTCTCTTGCCAACCAGACCTATTCTGGAAACTTGTTTTTTTTTTAAAATGTCTGGAGCAGTTTACCCATATCTACAAAATAACCCCGTAGTTATCAACATCAATAATATTTTGAGCACTATGTCCTCAGCTCCTACACGCTGACGATGAATATGAGAGTCGGATATTGACCAGGTAAATTTTAATCCAGGATATAGACAGTATCACTTTTACTGGGAAGTAACGCAAATATTGTGAACATTTTTGTGTAAATATGAGTTACTTGTTTCCTCTGTTTCCACCTTTGAAGTTTCCCCGTCCTAGTAATAATTTAATCCTAGTTGGGTTTTGCTGGATGATACTAAAAAAGTATAGCATGTATGCTCAGAGAGACGTAGTTAGTTCCATTTTTCACCTTGGCTCTGCAAGACCAGGGCTGGAAAGGAATAATCGTAACAGTAATTATGTCAACAGTCATTTAGCTTGATTGGGCAAATATAGTCTTGGGAAAAAGTAAATACAGATGGTACTTTGGACGGGGTTTTGCTGGAGTTTACCAGTTATTTTATGCTCACAAGATAATTATTTTGTGCGGTGTATTTGGATGGATATGAATTTGAACACTAAATAGCTCCAGTAGTGTATTTCAGAGGGATGAGTATCTATCTATAGTGAAAAGTTTGGATGTGAGGAGCGTTCCGTGTGGATGTAAATACAGATAGTAGAGGCAGAGTAGCCCCTATGCATAGAAACGGCTCAAATAATGAGATGGTCCGGAGTGTATAGAGGTGGAAGACATGTATTCAAATAATAATGGTTACTGAGTAGTTAAAACACCACGATGGGTTAAAATATATATATGTAGGGAGAGATAGGAGCCCGGTAGGAAATTACTTCTTTAAAATAATTGACAGTTAGCAGTTGTGCTGGCACACATGAGAACACAGAAAAAGGTAGTAATTTGACTACCAAGCCTTATCTGAACTTAGCTCATTAATTTAGCTTAACGATTAATGAAAATTTTAGCCTCATTCAGCCATTTGTGTAATGTGTGTACCTCAGTAGGGCTTTTTCCTTACGGAAAAATAAATACATATTCGTGCTGAAATTAAGATGAAAGAAAATGAACATGCCAAGCAAGCCAGGGCACACCGTTCTGTTTCCTTCCCGAGAGTCGTACACTTAGTTACAAGCTTCCTTTCGCCGGAATATTAGAGCAAACGATAAATGCTCATGCATGGGGATCCCAGCTCCTAGAAACTTTGTCGGACTTACATATCCGAGAAGGAGTGTTTCCCATGTTTCTGTAGATACATATGTATCTACATAAGTATACACATGGGCTTAAATATCTATGAGGACCAGGACCGGTAGAGACGATTGCATGGAACACTCAGGTGAATAAATACGTGACCATTAAGAGGGTGTGTATGTGTTTGTGTTCTCGTTCTTGTATACTGAGAAAATGCATAATGGAAACTGCTATTAATTTCAATGACTACTTTGGTTTACGAGTAAAACAGAGTATAGTAGTAATTTCTTCCTTTTTCTCTCTCTCTCTCTCCCTCTGTGTCCCTCGCTATCTCCATTTTAAGTTATATACTCCTTGATTCTGATAATCGGACATATGAAAATACTCCAATCACCGAAACCTACTTCATTTTATACATCATCATATAATACTGTATTAAGTACACACACACACACACACACACACATACGAACACCACTGTTTTGGAAGTGAGTTTCACGCAAAACCATTTCTTTGCGTGTTGCCTGTTCTTTTTTGGCTCGCCTCCTATAATTTTCGAATCGATTCCATGTAGTCAACATGCCCTCACAGCTCCAGTAGCTCCCACATTACACTCATACATCTAATTCACAAGTTTGTCTTGACTTGGACCGTCTCCCATCATTCTTGTTCTTTTTCACGACTGTCAAAACTGGTCATTTTTTATGGTTTCCCAAAACTACGTATCTATAGAGAACAAAGAAGTCTTCTATGAAAAATTGCGTGCATTTCCCTCCTCTATCCCTGGAGGGATCAAGCATTTACGCCAAAATGGTTTCCTTCCAAGATCTCTCCTCATATCTACATACGTTTCGGTGTAACTCGTGAACAAACGGTACGTTTGAGGCTATCAAATAAGTAACTTTAACTACATGTTCCTATCCATTATTTCCTCTCTCTCTCTCTCTCTCTCTCTCTCACTCTCTCTCTCTCTCTCACTCTCTTTCTCTTTTTTAATATTCCCGTGTAGATTTTTACATGCTAACCCCCACATTTCTGAACATGTGCCTTCGTCCAAGTCCCTCCTGGAAGCTAACTTACATTTGTACCCACAATCTCCGTAACATGCGCTCTATACCCCCAGATGCATGATTCTCTCACTGAGATTTGTACAGAGTCCCTATACTCTATTTATGATCCTTATATACATGGATACATATGTAGAGAAACCTTACCAACTTTGTGTTAGTAACGATAACAGTCCTGAAATAATTATTGTGGTTTTCCACGGAAAATTTACATACTCCCCTGAAATGAATAGGAAGTGCTTTTTAAGAAACATTATAAAAAATTTACAAACAATCTTGTAAATAGTGGTCGCCACACTGATGAAGGAAAGGCTATGTTTGTGTGTACAAAGTACCGTGTACCGCCTTATTATTACTATTTTTCGCCTTTCCTGCCCCAAAAGTACACGTTGACTATTACTCGTGAGTGGTGATACTACTGGTGATATGTTGAAAAGGGTTGAGTCACAGGGAGACATTGTGTATTCACGGAATCTACAGTCGGAAAATTCCATCAACACCTTGATTTACACGGCCCCATTTCACACGTACTTATGTAATGGACTTATTACGTTTTTATTATCAAATTACTTTGATTTTCATTTAGGAAAACATGTTTATTTTACTACTGGGACGGTGATAAGAGTAATTATGTCTTTAGGAAACGATCTCTTCAATTTTGTAGAATTCCCAGGTTTTCAAATATGAAAGGATTTTCAGGTAAAAACTTAATAAAGAGGGGTTCTCATTTTGGTCAAAGTAAGGAGCTCCGTGGAACATATGCATCCATGAAGTTGATGCACGTACAATGTTTCTACCTAAATGTTAGGTTAAATCGGAAGATTACGCGTGTAGATGTTCCTCACATTTTTTGGAGCAGACCTGCATGTTAAACTTGGGTGTTGTCGTTAAAGCTGTGTGAAATAGGGCTCCTTTAAGGAAAGCCTTTAAATTTCTGAATGTGTTTCGAGAGAGTCCATGGTGTAATACATAACATGGTTTAGAAAATACATTACATATGTGAGCATACGTACCCAGGCAGAACAAAATAGGAGTTTTCCTTCTTACAGTCAACTTTCGGTTTCCCCTTAAGAATGCTTGGCACTTTGAAGATATTTTGTGAGCGTATAGATATATCTATGTATATTTGTGCGTAGGATTTCGGGCAGACAGAATGTAACAATTATGACCAAGGTTTCTCTCTTCCCCCCTTGACTTTTAAAGAATGGTGGAGTAAGTTCTTCCTTGTCAAAATATTGACTGTCGGCTAAATAACTGGCCGCATCCATTCCATTACTTATCCGACATTTCCGAACCAATATATAACCTTCAAAGGGAATGTTTTGAGCATTGGCGTGTTCCTTTCTATTTCTATTAGAGAAACAGAAAACAAGAGGAACCTACATATAACAGGGACCTAATTTATATTTTTTTTGTAGCTTCTGGTCCTTGTCAGCATCCACACTTTTACTTCAGTGACGTACAGCAAATTTATTATCGCACCTTTTCACTCTACCCGGAATTTTCATAATTTTTTTTCTTGGTACACCTACTAATGGGCTCCAATGTATTAGAGGGTGATGTGGGGTCTGCCGTGTGGATCTGATTGTAAATGCTCCTATGTATACCTTTCCAGCTGCATCCTTTAGAGACGAGGCATGGAAGGAAACAAAACGAAGGAAAATGTGGAAGCGTTAAAGTGAACAGGAGCAAATTATATGAAAGAGTGGAGCAAATATTCACGCAAATGTAATCATGATGATGGAGGTTAAGTGTGTACGCTAACTCTACAATGGCATGAGAGGGTCATAAAATGTATTTTGCCTTTGCCTCATATAGTGGTAGCATTTAGAGGATATATCTATACGCCAACAAAAGAGTTACCAGAAAAATCCACCTAATGTAATTCCCATTTAATCTAAATTCCACGGTTAATTTTTTTTTTCCTACATGGGCACAAACTAGGGCTATTCCGCAATAGTAGGAGCTATCATGGAGCACTCCCGACTCTGACGTATTTATTTGTGAGGCCTGACTGTATGAGAGACGATATTAAAGTTAATGCATACACCAGTTGAGTACTTTAAGTTGCTTTTAACTCGCCTAATAATGCAATTGTTTTCTAGTTGTGATATTTCCAGGGATTTTTTTTAATGGTTAATACACATCCACGCTCAGAGGCACCCAGACATGTGTTAAATACATAGAAGGTTCCATTCCAGGACTCCACTCTCGCCCAAAGTCATGTGGAAATTGTGGATTAAAATACTTGAGGATTTTCCCCCGTTGTGTTACAGTGTTATTATTATACTTCCCTATGTACTCCGTCCCTTCATTCGAATCACCTTTATGAGTCTGAGTGACCAATAATGTCAGGTGCTGAAGAATAAATTTCTACTTTGTATGCAATGCACTGCTTACCAATTCAAAAAAGGACTTCCCGTCCAATGTGAAACAACGATTACGACACGCACACCCGTTTACATAACAAGCTAATTTTTTAAGTACAAACATTGCAGTGCCTCTCTGGGAAGAGAGACGAGAGAGAGAGAGAGTAAAAAAAAAGTTCCATTTCAATGTATCTAATATCAATCGTTAGAGCTCTGAATTATTATTATTTAGTAAAAGGGGCCTTCGAAAAAGAGTTGGAGTCAAGTCAGGGGCAGCAGTCGTTCAACCCAATCTCGTTTTAAGCCCTATTGTCAGATCTATATAGCTTTGTACCAACTAATAGGAACATAGTTTCCAACTTATCAGCATGTTTCATATATGTGTTTGGGAATGTTACAAGGTTTCTAAACACCGTGGAACAAGTAGCTACTTGGAGAAAAAAAAAATATTGCATGTAGGAGTTCCACATTTGCTCGGGACTGCTAATTCCTTTGGATACAGTGAAATCTTGATTTTATAGAACATACTGTTAAAAGACGTTAGCACTCTTTTTTAAGCATGTGATGTAATTTAATAAGAATAATACCCCAGAGTTTAATCTCAAGTAATAAGAGTTGAGAGGGAATAATACCCACGGAGTTTTAATAGCTACGTGTAATTCAGAGAGAGGTGGAGATCAAACGAAGGTTTTAAAAGGTAAGGAAGAGGAAAAGGTACTTACGTGTGTGTTGGAATGTGTGTGTGTGTGTGTGTGTGTCTGTATGCATGTGTGCCTACAAAATACACGTAAATATTGCTCCTGCTCCTACTACTACTAGTAGTATTGGTGAGTCTCTGGAGGGTAGGTTCACAAGGAAAAAGGTCCAAGTTTGAGATGGGAGCATACGAAAATGCACTTGTACATAGTAGTTCTAGATTATATGCATGTAAGATATGACGGAGACACACACACACACACAAGGTTATGTGTTTACGTAGAAGTTGAGTGACTGTGGACGTTCTAACTCAATAAATCTACGGCTAAAACAAAGATAGTCATTGCTGATAGTTTAATTACATCCGAAGTGGATTGTGAAGAAAAGCAAATATCGTAATATGTTGAATGTGTTTGTGTGTGTGTGTGTGTGTGGAGGGAACAAAGTAGTAGTAGCTGTACGCCCATGAGATTAATTTTGCAAGTGTGTGCGCTCTGTATACTGACGGTGCTTATGTGTGTACAAGCTGTAAGGAATCAACTGTGAGAATGATATCATGTTATTAATGCGAACAATGTTTCGTTAAATAAACAATGTTAGATGGACAGGTTTTGTTAACTTTCCACCTTACTCGTTACAACGTAATAATAATACCTACAACAAATGTAATGTGTAATGGATGTAGTTTCGTTTAGTGACTTTGTAAATTTTCTCTCTCTCTCTCTCTCTCTCCATCTGCCTGCTAGGATTCGATAGGAACATAAATTCACCAGTGTTTAGCCATCCAAACCATATGAGAACCAGTGTTTTATGTAGCAACAATGAGCAAAATGAATTTTTTCCCAACATGCTAATACATTAGTAGTGTAGTGCTAATATAAGTGTACAGTGTCAGCTCAGTTCAGGATATCACCTACTACTTTAAAACCAGCTCTTTTCCCCCTACCCTTCTCCACGTCAGAAAATAAGCATGTAGGAGCAATATTATATGGAATCCTACAACTGCAGGATTAGTCTGCTCGAGCAATAAGTGGTTACTTCTAATCCTTGAAGGGGTAACGCGAGACCATGTAAAACAAGTGAAACCGGTAATACGAGATCTTCTCCTTCTGATAATACCTTATCTTCATCTGTACTGACTTATGCACTTTGATTCGTACCTTCCACTTCTCCTCGTCTTCTTCAGTTTCCTCTTCTCAAAACAACATACACCAAACTCACACTACACTTAAACATACACATTACATGCAAATGTCAATACACCTCTATGCATGTCAGACTGTATCATCAGAGCAGAGCCCCGTCATGATAACAGCCCTATATACATGAAAAAAAAAACACTACACGCTTATGAACAAGATTACCCCTACGAGGATTTTATATGCAAAACTTATAACTAGAGACATGTACTTGGATGCACTTGCCTGTAGGATGTGGAGAGTCAAGGGTTATTATAATTTTGACTAAATGCAATGGATGTACTACTACTCAGGCAACTCACACAGTCCTGTATGTCTGAGCCTTGTGGACTCATAGGATAGGGAGAAATTGAGAAAAAAATCCATATCGTGCATGAATTGAAGGAATTGAGTGAATTTGAGGAGTAAATGTATCGTGCTCATAATAATGAAATGATATATAAAATGTTTTAGGGAAACATTTTATCTCCTGACGAACATCGAAAAACCATATGTTTAGAGCGTGTACACCCATTTGATTCCATTTTGTATTGCACAGGGCAATGATACAATTACTGTATTTATATACCCACACACACACACATGTGTCTACACACACGGAGAGCATGAAAAAACCGGCATTTTTAATTACCGATGTTGCTCGTGATGATGATTATGATGATGATGATGATAATTATGATGATGCCGTGAAGGTGCTTCAAAAAGCACTCTTTTTTGGGCTTCCCTCTAAATACTGATACACAATTGTCTGTACCTATACTAGTAGTAATCTCTACAAAAAGAACAATTGCTCAAGTTTTCATACACACCTTTAGCACACTGTACAGTTGCTATCAATCGTAGATGAATGGTATGTACACCTATAATGGGTACATCCAGTGAACATAACACCAGTAGTCATCATCCCTATCATGTACACAGATATCTTGTGTGTGTGTGTGAGAGAGACGAGTTGGAGCATGAATGTTCCAACAGGCACACAAATATACAAACACGTACTTACATAAAATACTCAAAGAATGTATAATAAGTATGAGCGCAAATTTCACATGCATGCAATCTCACTTCTCTGAGTCCCTATTATTTTTAATTAATTTTGATGAGAATTCACCTCGTCCTACGGTGTGAGAAACTTATTAAAATTGTCGCTTTACGACAATACTTCTCATTCACCTTGAAAAACTTGACAACCAGTAATTTAAATTGCTACAGACTTGGGTATGTTTAACTTTATTCTCTCTCTCTCTCTCTCTCTCTCTCTGTTTCGCACTCTCTCTCTCTCTCTCTCTCGTGTGTCCCTCTCATACATTCTGTCTCCCTCGCTTCTTTAATTTTCTACACGGTCCAGTCTCATAAATAGGTACGTAAAGGGGCAAAGTAGTTATGAAAAAGAAGAGTATTGTTAGGAGACAGGGGAAAAAACTGTGCGCATTAAATGAAATAAGATTAACTGATAGCGGTGACCTTTGCCTATCATTAATCAGGATTTTACATTAAATTCATCGCCCATGGAAAATATTTAATGAATAGGTATGAATAGATGCTAATGTGATTGAAAGCGTGAAAACATTTAACAAGGAAGGCCCCAAAATAAAATGTCAAATAGAACGTTAGGCTGGCATTGTTTGTCTACAAGCTACTGCGGTGGTTCACACCACACCGCACCATAGATTTCCCAATGTCCTAGGAAACATCCCCAAGATCCTCATCTCATATAGTGTATGTAACAGTGCTAATCCAGCTGGAACCAAACTAGTAATTCTTTGTATACAAACATGCATTTTGACACACAGTAGACAACCTATGATCCCTACCAGTTTTAAATACTTCCCGAAGTGCACACATACCTCCCCATGCATTTCAAGCCCCTACATACATATGTTACATGATCAACTCAGACAACGGAAAATACTGATCATTAACAAAAAAAAAAAAAAAAAGGAAGACACTGAGAGTATCTTGTATGTATCTATAGTGACAGGGAAAAATTGTAAAAGATTATTAAGGATATTGGACTTACAGCCACAGCATAGAGAGCTGAATGTTCCGCAGCGGCGGCCGCAGCCGCCAAATATGCAACTTGCTCTGGGGAATAGGGATTATTGGGGTTGTGATTGGATCCACCATGGTAGACCAAAGATGGGACTGACGATGCCAATCTCTGATAATTTAGTAATCCCGCTGACGATTTTACACATGAACACAACAACTGGCGGCATGACGGGCACCCGCTTGTCGGACTTGTTCCTGGCGACGATCCGCCTCCATCTTCACTTTTTTCACTTCCACCCTGCAAAATTGATGAAGAAATAAATTTGATCATTGAGAATAATTATTATTTTTCCTTGACTCCCCTTTCTCTGAACACCCTCAAAAATAAATATCTTTCAATTCCCTTTCATCCCCAAGTCTAAAGAATCAATGCAATGCAGTAATTCACACATAAGCAAAAACAAGTTTCCGTGACTCGTAAATTCTCCAATGAAATCTAGGAATGGAATTAAATGTGTATATTTTAAGAACAAATGAATAAAAAGATTTTATAGTAAGTTTGAATGACACAAAAGGAACAATAAAAGTGTGAATAAATATATATATAAAAAAAAGAGAGAAGTACTCTGAGCATTGTAGACTCCAGTATCTATATATAATTATATATATATACAAAAAAGAGATAAACTTGAAATCACTCAAAGAGGAGAATGAATGAGACCCTGAAACAAATGTGGTTGGATTTGAATTAGTACTAGCTCCATACAAACAAATCCACACACTCCAAGACATTAAATTAAAACTCCATGCTATGATAGGGTACATAAATACAAGGGGGAAGAGAGATATGCGATACAAGAGATAGTTGCGCTTCAATATTTGTCCATACATGCTCATCATATATTGGAGATATACGAAGCACCACCTCTGTGTTAACAACAGCCGTGTCGCTATGGTATTGTTCAGCCTTATCGGAAATCTCATCAGAGATACAAAATGCAAGCTGTTTTTCGCCAACAACTAACAGTGAAAACATGTTTTATTTCAATGGCAAAAAAATATTAACAAAGGACTTAATCATTTTAACAAGTGAGAAACCACCAATGAGTAAGTACGGACGGGACACGGCTCATCCTCACATATATACATACATACATATGATGTGAGTCCACACTAACTTACCCCAGGACTGCTCCTCATGAGGTAAAAACATCCATTGCAAAACCAACCACATACTAGTTAATGTTGTGCAAACATGAATTCATGTTGGCAGCAAGGAAAAGATATGGAGTCGTTCAGCTTGTAAAAGGACACATATATGTATGTATAAAAATACATGAAAAAAAAAAACAACAAGCGTATACATCACCAGCCCAAGGAACAAATGACGCCTTTGTAAATTATTACAGGAAATGAGTGTTTCTTCCCTCTACCTTTGTCAATACAGTTAGATAGTCAAATGATACACTATCCATTATTTTTATTTAGATTCCATTCACCCCCCCACCCCCTCTCTTCTCCCGTCACTCTGAATGTGTTGAAGTTAAGACAAATGACTTCATTGTCCAATTACTATAACATTACACATTTTTTTCTCGAAAAAAAAACCCAGCTTATATTCAAATAATGGGAAAAAATACGTGGAAAAAATCCAAATTTATGGGAAATGGGAATTTGCTCACACCCTGTATTATCTTACAAATGGTAACTATAACAAATACCAGTCAACCGACTCGGATCCCTGACAATCGCCACATGTTGTTTCCGATCGCCTCAAGACAAAAATAATAAAAACTAGGGGATAGGAACGAGCGCGGAAACAGTAATAATATAGAAACAAAAAGTCCAGGGATAATTTGCATGCAAAAAAACAAAAACAAACCACGAGGAATTCAATTGGAATTCTCAACCCCTCAAAATATAAATTTTTTCAATGACAGTAACTTTAACGGAAAAATCAAGTGACTTACTAAAATACTTACGTTCATGTTGACGAGGATGGGTTTAAAAACTGGAATATAAAATCCCGGTGTGATTTGCAGTTGCTGGAGTTGTGTGGATAAACAATGGGACTGGGCTAAAAATGTATCTCTATACGTACATGTATAAAGGGAGCCCTACTCTTAAAATAAAGTATATCTCCAAGAGTTTGTTTTTTGAGGGAACTAAAAACCAGTTTTAAAATAGTATTCTCCAGAGTGTGTCTGTCTCTCTCTCTCTCTCTCTCTCTCTGTGTGGATGTGTATGTGTGAGAAACTCGACCAATGTATACTTTTTTTCCCTATACGATGGAGTGCCGTACAAGTCAAGGAAGAAAACTTGGAAGGGATAAAAAAAAACCCTATATTTATATATGTATATGTACAAAGTGGGTGAGAGAGAGCTCAGCTCAATTTTCCGAAATCGGTCCACAAGCGACAGCAAGAACTTGTCACAGTAACTTTATTCGAATACCTTGGAGCTATTCTATAGTTTTGCTTTCCTCCTTTATTTTTTATTTCAATTCCCCTCTTATATTCTTATAAATTTTTTTCCACTGATTTTTTGTTTCAATACAAGGGTTCAATCCACTCACCATTAGTCAGTTATCCTTTGAATCTTCACTTTAAAAAAAAATTTGTTTTTGTTTTTTTTTTCGTTCAAGATGCACTGGATTGTTGAAACACTTGTTTTTGTCGTGAAATAGTCTCAATTAGTAATTATTTCCTTGTGGATATGAATGAATTCATTTTATATTCCAGGGGTAGAATCAAAACTTCCGATTTCTGTAATTGACTTGAACTGTTACTAACTTCGGATCACCTCCTCGGATGGATGAGAGAATAATAACAGGAACGAGTTTCCAATTTTCTTTACAGACAGTAGTACTGGATTCTCGAATATAATTTCCCTCTATTCTCACAATAACAGCTCATATTTTCCCTCTGGATTGAGAAGGAAGGAGATAGATACAGATAGATCGTCGAATCCTCAGACTTTGTAGAATGGGAATCAGAATGTTTATTTTTACAAGGAAATTTTTTCCCCCCCTCTGACAGGTTTTCCTCAAAAGGAACAAAACAGTACTGGTATACGTTGAGCACGTTCGAGCTTAATGTTCAGTTTGTGTCTAATGCCAAGAAACTTCTTGTGTGTGTATTATTATTATTATTATCTATGTGTAGATATCCGTCGTAGAAGCAGCACTGCACTTGTGAGAGATCCTCATCAACTCCAATCAATCCCCTTTGTTTGTTTTGAAACTGATAACAATATTCAGGGTATTGATAACCAAACTGACTTATTATTTCCGTAATTATATATCTGTACAGATTTTGACTTGGGTACAATATTATTAAAAGTCACTTTGAGCGGACTTAACAAATCCGGTTCACTTTTTTTTTTAATTTTTCAGGGGATAATTCTATCGGAAGGTATTTACTGTTTTTCGAGAGATTATGGTTCCTTTTTGTTTTTGGATGGGGGGAATTTTGTCCCGGAATTGTGACTTTTGAAGAGATGAGAGTCCGTGTAGAGTCCGGATATTTTTTTTTTTTGAGAGACTGGAACAACTATTGCGGAGACTTGAGAGATTTGAGAGACTGAATTAAAAAAAACGCAGTGTTACAATTTTGTTAGAAGAGGGATAAGAGCTCCGAGGTTGGAAATGAGTAGAGATGTAGTGGCTTACTTGCGTGCAGATGAGAAATGACGGCGTGTTTGGAGAGCTGTTTGGAGTTAGTATAACCAGGTGAGTATGATAAGTGATAATGATGATGATGATGATGATGATGAGAGGTCAAAGTGTGGAAGCGGATTGTCTGTATTTGTAGGCATTCGGTCACATGATGTACGAGAGGAAGAGGAGTTATGTTGCAAGTAGTTTGTTGTTGTAGTAGTCGTCGTCGTCGTGGTCGTCGTCGTCGTGTGTAAGTTGTACATGTGTCAGCCTATGCTTACCTGTGTGTTGTCCATAATGTTTGGTTGGAAGTTTTGGAGGAGTTTTTCGAGTCGTTAGGACAAGCACTACCAGTGTTACTACTGTCGGGTCGAATGCTAAATGCTAATGGTGGTAACAAGCATTTGCAGGGTTTGGCCAATCATAATCATGTCTTGTGAACAATAACGTTGGGGAGCAAGAGGGATCGACTTTTTCTCTGGGGAACTTGAGTTTCGGTTAGATTTTTCTCCCCGCCAGCGGCGTCATAGTGGTTGGCTGAGACTCGACCCGCCTCCTCTTCTTACTGATACATCGCGATGGTTATGCTCCTTTTGTTACAACCCTTGTACAACCCATGTATTTCCCTGCCATCCCTCACTTTACATGTCAATCAATAACACTTCTCTTATCGACTTACACATGATCTCCTCCTCATAAATCCTTCCAAAAACATATACCTCCACCCTCAAAAACACTTCCTTGCTTCCTTCACACCAAGGCACTCTCTCTCTCTCTCTCTGCTCTCTCTCTGCCCCTCGCTCTCTCTCTCTCTCTCCCTCTCTCTCACTCACTCGTTTTTTTCTCTTTTTTTTCACCAGGTCTCAGCTAATGTATAAGACCTCACTTGGAAGTGAACCTCGTATGTATTTACATTCTCTCGCTACTTTGTAATTCCCTGGTACCTTATTCTCAATCCCCATTTTTATAACGTTTGCCTTAACAACTCTTCCCATCTTTTCCGAATTTCCCAGCATTTTCCCCACCCCAAGTCTTTTCCCATGACGGGTTGACTTCGAGCGGGTTGGGAGACTATAGTGGGTCCTTTTGTACCTCAATATGCAGAAGCATCATTGGGACATTACTTTTGAAACCTTATTTTTAACGGGGGAGGGGGGCAGGGGGGAGCAATGCTCGTTTTTGCAAATTCTTTAATTAATATTTTTTTTATTAAAGTTACAATAATTAATTCTAAACCTTCAATTTTTTGTTTTCGCAGGGTGTTTCCCTTTGGCATTCTAGTGTTTTTGCAATTTAGGAGCTTTTAAAGTTTTTTTTTTTAAATTTTAGGTTCGGTTAAATTGTCGTAAATTTTTTAAATGTAGATTTTGACTTTGGATTTCTTTGGTAGGTGGGATTTTTAGGATAAATTTGAGGTTGGGGTTTGAATTAATACTGTGTGGTGTGATAATCATTTAAATTTTAAATGTAAAAAAGTGACTTTTGAGGTTCAAAATGTTTTTTTTTTTAAATTTACAAGAGTTGTTAAAACATTTTCACAAAATTGAAGTAAGTGAGGATGAGGGGTAGGAGGGGTCAGCTAGGATGAATTAATTTTGAACTTATCAACCCAATTGTTGTACTTCCGGATAAAATATATTCACCGAAATAATTTTGGCAAATAGGAATGGGAAACTAGATTTAATAGAGAATTTCTGCGTAATTTCCTTTACAATGCAGTTACGGTGGAGCTCCTATATTTAAAGGGTGCTAATTATTTGTCTAATTTGTTATTGCCATTAAATTTCCAGAATTGCAATTACTCGGTAAACGTTTTTAAACGGAACTTGAGAATTAGCAGTGATTTGATAACTTTGCTTTTAATATTGATACTAAAAGGGAATTAATGGCAAATTTACCAATAGATACGTTTTGCGTGTGCAATTTTATATTAATTTTCTAAAAACAAGGGAATTTAAAAAGGAGTTGTGTATTTCAAATGTGTATAAGTAATAAATTATATTGACATGAAAAATGTGCTATGAAGAATAAATTAGAATAAGGATTGAATTTCAATGCTAATAAAGAAGATACGAGGAAGAATTTTGGGGGTATGAAAGACTCCTCAAAATAGAGCATGCCATGACGGAAGGAGTGGTCGGTAAATTTCCAGGAAGCCAAAGGGAGTAAATAGAGAGACTAATTTAGCATGGATTTGACTACCAAAATAGTCCTAAATATTGGGCAAGCCATTTAAAATAACTACTCTGGTAATATCCCGGTCCGATGTATAATTTGACGCATGAAATTTGATAATTTGAAATGATTTGCTCAGATTGTTCCTGTACAGTCCAATTGTCACATTGGAGTTGTTAAATTTAAAAGGGAGACTTATTACTGTCTTGTTATTTAGTAGCTGTTACCTCAACATTAGTCGTCACGCTCAAATAAAATTGGGTATTTACGAACTGAACCCCCCATTAGAGTCAATCATACTTGAGGGTGTAAAGGGGCCCGTTTCCCCACTCTAAATTGGTTTTTCTTCCTGATTTTTCCTACGGATACAGATATAATAATATCCTCACATTTTGTTCCCGACATGGAAACAAAATGTTACTACCGTGACGACCATTTACATATTGACAATCCCTTACAATGGACGCCACGAGACCAGAGTAAACAAATGAATAGATAGTTTCCTGGGATGAATAAATACTTAGATAGGAATTGAGAAAGTGAATTAGGGGGTTTTCAACTAAATTGAATTTTGGCAATGGACAGGGAGGCCGGGCCCAATGTAAAATGTATGCTCCTTAGTGTGCATGGAGGCAGTGTCGGTATTTGTTCATGTAACAACCGTCATCCATGCTGCCCATCGTACTTGCTATTTGTACCACTACCCTTGTCGACATGGATAAAAGTCTGTTAAAACCTGAACACTACTTGGGCTGACACCTTATAAATACTTCATGGAGCGTAACAGGAGCTGTCTCAGTTTAGCCGGAACCCCCTAAATAGGTCTTAATTAACTTAACTGACTTTCTCCTCGTCATGACTCTCAGCGCCTTTCCCGATTAAATTAACTTCCCCTCCTGTGACTTCTGGTCCACCCCTTGTGCTTACAAATCATTCTTCTCTCGTCAACCACCACTGTCAACTGGAGGCTCTGAGGAAAGTGGGATAATCGCCGAATTACTCCTTCCATACAAGTCCCCGTCAGGACATGTGTTCCCAATGTACTTATATACCTCTCTCTCTCTCTCTCTCTCTCTCTCTCTCTCTACGTCTTGTCAATTCCGACTCTCCAAACAATTCCATAATTCCTTGTCACACTTTGATTTCGACAAGCATTTTTGTCTTCCCTTTATTAAATACTCCGGGAAATTATACCCCTAATTAATTTTCCTCCCACAGTCGATCCCGGCCTCTGCGCATGGCAGTCATAATAATAAAATTCAATTTGTATTATTTGTGTGTAGTATAGGGAAGTCTCCAATCTTGTAGATACTTCATCTGGGAATGAAATGAGTTTTGAGAGTAGATTGATTTAATCGTAAATTGACGAGTATTTGTAAGGAGCATTTAATTGTTTAAAATTACCGGATGACGGAACTACAAATACATATTTTGACTGGTTTGAGGACTGGCTATGGTTGGAGGAAGGTATTTCAACACTCAAACAAATAATGGATTATTGTGCCCGGGAAATAACACAGTTACGGAATAATTACTACTGAGTTACAATCATGTAATTATTTGTGATGGATGAAGCAATACACCTTCAATTGAGAAAAATAAGGGAAGTAATAAAATTACAGTTCTATTTGTGAAAATAATTAATACGTTGATGAAACTCCTGAAAATTTGCACCAGCCCTCGCCTTTTGATGCACCCGTGGCAGGGGAGCTCCTGAGGCGAGGACTCGTTATTATTATAACGAAGAAACTACCGGTTACTGAGAGGAGCAATTCGGAAACAGAGCCCGAACACGGTAAATATGTATGAGTTACTGGGCTAAGTTACGAGTTGAACATAGGAAATTGCTCGTCCACAAGCCCTGTAATGCGGGGTAGTTAAACGCTGTGGAAATAATCAACAACACTATGACTGTAAATAGTGTTTAATCCGTTCTTAAAAATTATTAGTAATGACTCAACCCGTCTCCATATTTACGGGTTTCCATTCTCTGGAATTCAACTCTGTGGAGTAATCAGAGGGCATCGTCGACAAACTAGTAGCATCTCTGTGAGTGAGCAGAGAATAAATTGAGCCGTTTATGTAGTTACTCTCAGCTCGGGGGGTTTTTTTTTTTTTAGTTATACAGATAGGTATATAAATGTATCTCTATATATTTATAGTAGTTTATAAATTATCGGAGTTAATTATTTTGGGATGGTTTGCCAAATGGAGGGTGATTTCCTTAATCATGTTCCCTTGCCCCATGGTTACTCTCTTCCTTTCATGGAACATCATTAAAAACATTAGGTCTCAAATCAACTTTCAAGCAGGGCTCAAACCTGAGGAAATAAATCGCTTGAATTACTCCATCCATCCCAATATTAACTACTTTAATTCTAACAAGAGGGCACGCACATTGGTCAACAATAATTATCCCTGGGATTGTTATTACCCTTCCCACAGAAATTTCACAGCTCGGCTTCGGTTTTCAAAATAAATACGTCGTTTCTCATATAATTGCAGAGGAGTTTGGGTATTTGCTCTAACTACTTTCTATTTGCTCTAACATCAGTGCAAATAGTGTTCGGACCATGAACATGAGTAGTCAATAGCATGGGTTATCACAACAGGGTATCTACAATGTAAATTATGTCCCAGTGTCAAAATATAACGTTAACTTCCCATACTAGCCTCTAAACTTAGCTCAAAATGTCAAGCCAATGACAATCCTGGATTTAAGTGCTCCCGAAA
The DNA here is from genome assembly GCA_947179485.1 of Allacma fusca. NCBI lineage: Eukaryota > Metazoa > Arthropoda > Collembola > Symphypleona > Sminthuridae > Allacma > Allacma fusca. The sequence goes on along the minus strand of OX359250.1, from coordinate 20,325,090 downwards.
TCACTTTCCCGGAGTCTTCACATAGTAAATGCAATTATGTTAATACTCAAGCTGACTCTACCTCTCTTACCTCTGAGTTCCGAATTCCCCCCACAGATTTACGACGGACAAGTAAATATTAAACCAAAGGGGGTGTATTTCCTTCGAAACTAATCTTTGATTTGAAGGTTAAGGGAATATAAAATTGAGAGGAGCAGCCTATTATGGAGCCCTGTCTTCCTGGGAATAAAAATCTGGGCTTTGGATAAAGAAAAACCATGGATTTGCCCCAGGACCACAATCCCATACGAAGACGGAAGGATTGGATGAGGAGTGAAGCACTACTGGGAGGGATTGGGAAAGAAGCAGTGCAATGGCCTCCTTGGAACAAAAACTCTGATTCTTATGAGGCTAGAGGGCTAAAGAACCAAGGGAGGGAAGAGGAACGGCTCACATTTAAATATATCGGTGACCGGAGCTGCTCGGCAGGGGCTGGGAAATTGGGAATTCCTTAGAAAAATGTGGATTTGTAGTGGTAATTGAAGGAGTACTTGTAGACTACATAGGATGTAAATTTGTAATGAAAATCAGGAGACATGGAGGAAGTAAAAGCATGATAATTCTTTTCATCCCGGGGGAGAAAGTCCATATGCATTAGTAGAAGTGGTAGTCGACGGAGCAGGGCTCCTTGGCACATTTTCTTCTCCGGGTGCATGGACTGACGCCTAAAGTGGAGGATACTGTAATGCTATGAGCCTCAGTGAAGATAAACAGACGAAAGAAAAGTTAGCTTAATATAACTTGTCCTTGTCTCTACTATAGTGAAGTGTAACACGAACACCCTTCAGTTAGTAGAGGAGAAAAAAGGAAGCTTGTTGGAAAACGGGCGAGACGATCGAAAAATCGACTTATCTTCCTGTAGACTTGAGTATACTGTCAAGAGAGAGAGAGAGAGAGAGAGAGAGTGAGAGAGAGAGAGAGAGAGAGAAGAGAGAGTTGGAAGTGCTACTTCCATTTTCCCGTGCACTTTTTTTTATTCTTCTCTTCTCTGGCTTTTCTTCTGTTCACAAACTACTACTATCAACCGAAGGGCAAACTACATACTTGGCCGAGGATGTTTCATGTAGTAGTCTGTCGTCGAGGTCGTTTTCGTTCAACGCCAAGACCATAATCTTATATGCTCCTCATCTGCTTACTCCTCTCCGCCCGAGTATCTAGCGGTAGTAGTTCTAGTACATTTTGTGAGCGTAAAAATTTCGCTGTTAGGAGCTTTGTCCTTTTTCTCCCGTTTTATCTCGTCTCCACCCATAAGAATGAAACTTGTGTTTGGTCTTGTGCTTTACTTAAATTCTCATAACTATTGTATGTACTTATCTCGACTTGGGAGAGACACGGAAACATAGGAGAGAGTTCCTTTCTGCGACTCTCCCCAAAATTCTCCTCTTTCTCCTTCTCACTGGCTTTCCCTTCCACCGGGAAGGATGACACTGCTCCCGTATTATAGTATTTTCCCGCCGTCGTCCTCGTCCCACACACACACAGAGAGAGAGAGAGAGAGAGAGAGAGAGAGAGAGAGAGACACATAGACACAGACACTCCTCGCTCCCAACCTTTATTTTCCTTGGGATTTTTCCTGCCCTGGGAAGGAAAGCCCTTTCACCAAACATGCATGACTGCTTCAAGTTTTAGTGGTAAAGTTAAGTCCGGAAAAATATGCTCTTGTTTCTCTTTAGCTCTTGCTATCATCTGTACTTGACTTCCCTCGCATAATTCAGACGTGGAACATGAGGACTATCAGTACATGTGTAAATGCGCTAGACGTACAGTAGTCTTCGGGAAGAGATCTTGTAGTGGGTAAGTGCATGTACATACGCATGAGTGTCCTTACTACTACAGCCCCACTATTTTTTATACGTACACAACAAGATTGATATGAAAATTGGATCCTGATTTTTTTAAAGGCACCCAGCAGCACATACGTACGTAGATAGATACACACCAATGGATCCTGTAGGCTCATGTGGGCGAGACTGTATTGCGGAATTGAGGGGAGGTTGCGATCCTCATGCGGGTTTCTTCTATTGGAATTTGATGATACGTGGATGTGGATGTGTGTGTGTGTGTGTCTGTGTCTGTATGAGTTTGAGTGTGTGTGTGTGTGTGTGTGTGTGTGTGTGTGTGTGGTAAGGTCGGGCAATGTAAGAGCAAGATATCCTTTTTTCGGCGTGTGTGCACAAGTAAACAACAAGAGATAAGTCTCCTTCCATCAAGTTTATATTTGCGGGGAGAGAAGGTTCGCTGTAGTATTTGCCCCCACCGAATGTTATTGTATTTAGGGAGTTACCGTCAGGTACATCCCTTGCCTTGACATCTCCTCTGCTCCAGGCATACATAATATATAGTTTATCAACTTGTCTTCAGTTTTGTACAAATTTCTCTTTATCCATGTTACTCCTCGAGACAATCGTCGGAGGAAGTTTTCTAGGGACGAGAGAGTGAGAGAGAGAGAGAGAGAGAGAGAGCAGCCAAGGGGAAGGTGCACATATACTTGAGAGGGATATAGAATCAGAAGCAGAAAAGTTGAAGAGAGAGAGAGAGAGAGAGTCTACCCAGTCAACAACAACACGGGTGGAATTGATTAGCTTTTTCATATATTACAGTCCACACAAAATGTTATAACAAGTTTGGAGCGTCTTCCGTGAAATAAGTTACATGTGAGGAATGGCTTTGAGAGAGGGAGAGAGAGAGAGAGAGAGAGAGACGGAGAGGTTGGAAGAGTAGGGAAAGTTTCAAAATGATGTAAAACTGTTGGAAAACCGATACATAGGATCTGTGTAAGAGCTTTCTTCAGGAACTTGAACATTTTAGCAAAACCTAAAACTTGGATACTTTCTCCCCTTTGTGTACATGTACAAGGAGTAACTCCTACTTTGTCTCGGTGATTGCTCCTACACAAATACAATGCAGGAGGGAACAAGACTCCTTTCCTTATACTCCGTTAGAAATGCAATATGGATCTTAGATTTTTTTTTCATTTTCCTTTATTCCTGTTGAATCAACTCATTTTACTCCTGTTTTATTGTTTCCCCGCATCATTCACAGAGGCAGCATCTGTATGGTGAGAGAGTTACGCTTATAGAAATGTTACGAGGGACTAAAAGGCCGTCAACAATGTAAATTCTTGGGAGGTACATCCACTTGCTTGATATAACATTGGATCTTAGGTATATAATACGACTGGGTATAAAAGACCTGGATATATTGTTGTTACTTATATATATCTATCTATATATATCTATATAATTATATACTTCACATTTGCAATTCAGCCTTTTGATACTACATAGGAATTTTCGCTCGAGGCTCTGTAGATGTCTTCACATTCTTTGTTCTGCACCGCTCTGGTAGTAATTACATTGATACAGGATGCATATGAAATGATACACCTGTAATTTACGATAACTTCCAGCCCTTCCATTAGCAGACCTGACATTGCACATTGTTGTCCTAGACTTTGGGGCTTGCTGTGAAGTTGCGTTCGCAGATAAGAATAATAGTCATGTCATCCCAAGACCATCGGCTGTTCATACCAGTTTTACATTGTTAATCATAATTATTAACAAGACTCATGTCAACCTTTGTATGTTCCGTCAATTATTCCTGATTTAAAGCAATTTTTACGAAAATTCTTACTTCAAAGTTAAAATATACCATTTACATCCCATAATATTTCTTATGTTTCTTCCCAAAAAAAAATCCTGTAGTACTTTTGTTCAGTGAGAGAGAGAGAGAGAGAGATATGCCCCCTAGTTAGAATTTTGTTTTGAGACAGTCCTTCCCCCATTTCATGAATGTTTTTTTTTCCGCCAAGAATTAATTTGTCGAGGAACTTTTACACACTCCTGCCAATGGAAATGCTACGGTGGAATTGCTGACGTCATGGAATTTAATTTTCCCAATTGGAAATGAACTTTGAACATCCTACTTGGAGTGAAGGTCCCCACTATCGATTCCGCTCTCAAGGAAAATTCTGTGGTAAAATAGAATTTTTGCGAGATAAAATTTTTTTAGTATGTTTCCTTAGGAAGATTCTAACCAGCTTTTTTTTTGTATGCATCCTATCCAATTATTTTTATTTTTGAAGATCTCTGTGTGTCCATTATGTAAAAAAAAAAGGAAGGGAAGGGAAGGGAAGGAGCTCTGTAGCTTCGAGGGACGCCTGGCGTCTCTATACTGATTGGGAGTTGAAAGTTTTTGCTGTATGGAGTTGGACAAATGCATTGTTTAGAATCAGTCCCGAGTCGTCCTGATTGCAATTTTAATTTAAGCAATTCAATACAAACTGTTGGAAATGTAAAATGCAAAGTATATTAAAATATACAGGAAATTTAAATATCAAGAGGAGCTTGACAAGGGAAGCGGGCTTGTAACAAATAACATGCAAATTTTTTCGAGGAACAGAACCAAATTGAAGACTAGTGTGAGAGCGTGTAGGTTCTTAGAGGATGGGGAGAGGCTAGTCGTGGAGTAGAGTGGGAAAGAGAGTTAAGCAAATATTTCAAACAAAATATAGATGGATGAACTTGTACCATAAAAAAATTCACGACTGTATATATTCTGCGAGTAGTTGTGTGGATTAAAGGGAGTCATGAGCGGAGCGCAACCCTGTGTGTGTATGGCTTCTGATTGTGAGCCGTGTGTCTCTCTATGTGTGTAGGGCTTGGAAATGAAAAGGTAGGAAAAGTCTATAGTGGAACTTGGAACTAGTATTGGAGAGGCTTATAGCATTCCTTCTGGTGGTTTTAGTTGTTGACGTGTGTTTGGTATGAACTGTGTGTGTGTGTGTGTGTGTGTGTGGAGCGAGAGTGGAGTCCCTACCTTCGGCATTGTATTCAACCACACCATCTTACCAAAGTTAATGAAACCCGTTGAGGGGCATAATAGGTAGGATTTTAACGAGTGCACTAAATTATAGTATTTCAGCACACGTCAATTTAATGATGGGTAGGTAGGTGTCTTTGCTCTAATGAATGAATCCTTTTCAACTCTGATGAATCCCATGATAAGTAGCTCATTAAAACCTAGAAAATTTTATGCTTCCTGATCCATCATTAGGCTCGCCAGATTATTAATAGAGATTAATTTTAAGCTCCTTTTTTTAAATTTATTTACAGCAACGGGCATGGAGCATCCTATCAGGGGCATGTATGTACATACATATACATGGACTCCCTGTGTATATTTATTTACCCCCACAAGAACACACTACTACTACAACAACAACACGTCCTCTCACGTCTAGGTATTCAGCTCGAACAATTCTCTGAGTGGTTTTTTTTTTGTTCAAAGAATTACGCTTCATAGAATCCCCCGTATGTATGAGTATGTTCTCAGGACAGGGGAAAAATTAAAATTGTTTATTTCCCCAAAAGTTTTACTACCGGAGATGATTCAATGAAGACGTAACTTCATGTTTGCTCATCACTCTCCCTCTTGTATCTACACACGTTATAGCATCCACGCTTATCTCCAGTAACTCCAGGTTTTTGACGTAGTAAATATTTTTCTCTGTGGAAATATATCTAAGTGTATGTATCTAGTCGTAAGGGTATAGGCATGGGACTACATATCCCAGTAAGTGCATATGTATACCTCCTCCTACAGTCTCTCTGGACAAGGACAGGCTGGAAACACACTTTTTTTTATAATAGATCTTACTCCTCCGACTCCTCCATAGACTTATACTATGCCAGAAGTTATGTAGAGTTTCTTGGGCCTTAGGAGAGGAAAAAAAAACCTCTGGGAAATTAAATCGTGTCCACGCCAAATCTAGCCTAATAGTTCACTCGAGATTCATTTTTGTTTTACTCACTTGCTTCCATACAAATACATGAAAACACACACACACACACACACACACACACTTGGATACTTAGAAATATGTATATAGAGGGACGTACATACATAGGCTTTGAAATTAACAGTAAGTAAGTCTTGACTTCTTGACTTTTTTGTGAACTCATGGGAAGTGAGGTTCGGAGCTTTTCCACAGCTGCTCTTTTCGGCAAAATCCTTGTGGTGTCGTTACATTCAACTTATAGCTTATGAAAACTGACTGGAGTTAATAACTTGGTTTCCTTTGAACTGGGCTCAAAAATTTATTCTACATATTTTTTATTCATTTTAATTTTTACTCGTAAATTCCTCAAGTATATATCCCCTAGTAAATTATGAGTGTTTTGAGTCTCTCTGGACAAAAGGACATCATTTTGGTCTAGGGTAGATATACATACATTCAGAAAGTATAGATATTGCTACAGTAGTTGTTGTAGAGCATCAGTAGGATTCTGCTCATTGGACCTAAGGAAAGTATATAAAAGTGTGGGGTGTCTTAGTAGTGTCTTTGGATACACTAGATTTGTATAAATTAAGGAATGGTATCAACTTCAAGTTTTATAATCTCATCGGCTGTACAGCCACACGGCAATGTCCATGTGAGTAAATGCATATTATGAATGTATCAGTAAAAGAATTGAGTTATCCTCTGATCCAGCAGCATATGAAGGAATGTATGAACAAAGGGTACTGCATCCTACACACATGAGAGAGAGAGAGAGACAAGTGTGTGGAGTTTTATGGCTGGAAGTAGTGCAGTGAAGGGTTTGTTGGAAGAGAAGCCAAAGGAAGAAAAAAAAACAGGATTTGTGAACACGCCTAAAGTGATGGTGGCTTGATGACAGGCTCTGATTTGGCTTGGTTGTGAGGAACTCATTTGATTATGACACCGATAAACAGGATGCTGATTAATGAGCTCTAAACCAAGAATGAACTAGTGTACAGGTATATAATTCCTCCCGTATATTATTCTTTGCTACATATAAATACACACACATACATACACATCATATGGCGAGAGAGAGAGAGAGAGAGAGAGAGAGAGAGAGAGAGAGACTTGGAGTACTCATTCATATATAATATGTGGATTGTGTGTACAAAGGCAGGAGTTCCTCAAGACACTGATGATAACTGATATCGCCAAAACTCTCCTCCGGCTGAACTTCACACGTTGTAAATATAGAGAAAACAATGAGTAAATTTTCTCTTTCTTGGCTGACGATGAAGCGTGGATGATTCGGTGTGAGAGATACAGGGGAAACTTGTGTTAATGTCTGAGTAATGGCCGTAAATACATCGAAGAAGGTTTTTTGAAGAATGACTCTCCCATCTTTCGTAGAGTGCCCTCTCGGAAGTGTCGGAGTCGGAGGAGTGCGTGTGTGTGCATGTGTAATTGTATATATTTATTTAAGATAAAGGAGAGGAAGTAAACGGGAAGAAGATGCAGTTCTTCCCTCGTTCACGTCACTGAGTTATAAATATTTGCCAAGCGACTTTATGTACGTATGTAGATGGGCTTGTAGGATTGGTATGCGATTGAGAGATTTGGAGGATTGGTAGTTGGGAACGTAAGGAATTCCCAACATGCGAATAAAATGGGGAAAAAGTATGTGGAAAAGTGGAATTTTATTCAATTCAATAGAAGAAAAAGAGTCCATTTAAGGTTCCCCTAGCCGCATTTCTTATAGACAATACCAACTCTCTTCCTTGAGTAGAAAGACCATCACCCGTCCAGAACGTATAGATTGAATTCACACACACACACACACACTCACACACACATATACACACGGGTGTCGAGACTTGGGACGTACTTTATCAAAATGTCGGCGTTTCCCAGCGAGAAAGAGAGAGAGAGATAGGGAAAAAAATCTTTCGACTTTACGAGTTGCATTCGTACGATCTGACATCCTTTTACTTACTTTTATTCGTCCTCATATATTTGCCTCATTTCTCCGCTCTCTCTGTGTCTCTCTCCTCTCATTTTACTCTCCAGCAACTCCCGCTCTCCAAGGCACTACAGACACACCAAAATTAACTTTGCATTCAGTTTCGTCCTTCCTCCCGGAAAAAAAAAGTAATCTAACGAGTTTCACTTATACTTAGTTTCCCCGAAACTGCAGCTCTATACTTCTGCATAAAAATAAAACTTTATGTCAAGTCAATTGGAGAAACTTGAGGTGGTTTTTCCTAAAGTTGCCTTTTTTTTCCAATTGTTAATCAAACCCATTCTGAAACCACTACTGGAATGCATCCTTCCCTCCGCTCTCATAGCGTCATCTTCAAATACACTTGGAAACAATAAATTAGAAACTAGAGAAATTATTTTTCCCCTTTGCATTTAAATACAATGCCAGTTCTGGTGGTCATAAAGGAAGTCAGAATTAGGGATGCGTCTGAGGAGTTGCATAATGTAGGATCCTGTAATAATTGTATTGAGAGGAAATATCATGAAATAATTTGTTGGAGGAAAAGTGAATCTGGCCTTTGGATGGAATCAAGTCCCTTAGTTTCTGTGGAGTAAGAAAAGAGTGTCAGTAATCTATGATGCAGTATCCGGACAAGAATTGAGGAAGGGAGAGACGATTTACATAATGTGGATGACTGCTGCTAAAAGTGGAAATGGTCACGGCCGTCAGTAGCAAAAACATTGACAGAATTAATACAGGAGATTAAGAGAAGTTTTTATCTCCGCGATTGTTCGGAGAGAGAGAGAGAGAGAGAGGCGAAGGTTGTCAAAAAATTGGCCAGATATAGATGAGAGTTGGGTTCTTTTGTGTGTTGGTGAGCGTATGTCCATGTGTATGATATCATGTCCATAAAAAATTGCCAAGTGCCATCTCTCCTTAGTTACAATGCGCAAAGGGCCCATTCACAATGGGGGAGTTCACAAACTCAAGTGGTTTTACGGATCAATTAGAGTTAGTTGAAGTAGCTTGAACGTAAACGCGTCGTATAATAAGCACATTTCTGTCTGCATGTTTTACAATCAAGTGCATGATTCAGACAGAGAGAGAGAGAGACAGGGTTGGAGAGAGAGAGAGAGAGAGAGACGAGAGCAGGAGAGATGAGGGTAAATTGAAAACATTTATATCTGTATGGATAATTAAAAGGGAGCTCCTGAGGGGAATTCCATGATATTCAAATAGTCAAGTTGACAGTTTTTTCCTCAGGGGAACAAGGGGAAAAAGCCGCTTCACGTGTTTCCATTCCCGGGTACAAAATGGATTCCTATTTCTACCCATCTACAGGGAAAAGACAGGAAAAACTTGTGTGTATATGAAGAGAGAGAGAGAGAGAGAGAGAGAGAGAGAGAGAGAGTGAGAGCTCCCAAGAAAGAAATGTTACTTATCGGTGTAACTCCAGCAGCCCTCGTATTATATATATACATATAGAAAAAAACACAAATAAATACATTTAGACGAGATGTAATGGTAAGTAGATATAAGTTACTCTCAAACTACTACTACTACTTTTCTACCGAGAAAAAAAAACTTGACAATGCAAAAACGAGTAGCCGCAACCAAGCAAATCTGATTCTGTGTTTTCTTCGTCGTCCTCGTTTTTCCAAGTCAAACGCTGTTTTCAAGAAAAGCTAACAAACTCAACTTTATACACATGTACTTTTCCAATAAATCTCTTCTTTTTGATGTTACATGGCCTGGTCTTCTTATCGCTTACTTGAACATGTTACTTTATGATCCCTTGGAAGGAGAGAGGAAATACTCCTTTTTAAACTTGACAATTTTCTAGACCATCTTTTTCCTTCCCTCTTTTTTCTCTCTCTCTCTCTCTCTCTCTCTCTCTCTCCTTTTCAAATCATTACACTTGTACACATGTACGTTCCACGTGGAGCCGTACTAAACCGTAAACTCGAAACTTTTCCCCCCTTATTCTTCATCATCATGTCTACAGTATGTTTTCTCTTGAGCTCATCCGCAGTAATAATAATTATTTAAAATCCTCAATGTTTTCCTTATTTTTATGACAAGAACAACTAGTTTTTATGAGAATTTAACTTTTTTCTGAACTCCAACTTATTATTCCGATTTGGAATTTTTTAAAAATCGGACTACATCAAATAGTATCCTGATTTTGAGAAGTCTTTTCCCCCTAAGAATAATATTGAGACTGTCGACTAATTCACGTCTAATGTGCACGAGAGCTTTTTGATACGGAAATTATTTTGCCCTTGAGTTTAATCTAAAAAAGTGACACTCTGTATTTGAAAGCATGATTGAAGCTGGTAATTGGATTTTTACCAGCTAACAGGATGTTCAAAGTTTGGAATGGATGGGAAGCTGAGAAAACTTATGTAAGCATTCATGTATCTATCTATCTCTACACACATGAGTTTGAATGGAAGTTGGAACACTATTACGAGGGGAAGAGTGAGAATGTCAATACGTATTGGTTTCAAGTTGAGAAATTACAAGGAATCTCGGAGTTGTAATGGTAATAATGATAGACTATAATTTTTTGAGCTGAGTCGGTTACTTCGTAATGGTGGGGGGTTCGGGGTGTGTTCCTAATGCAATAATGTCCACGAAGTCGACAAAGCGAGGTCGAACTGAAGACTCGACAAAATAATAATGAAAGATAACATTAGTGCATTCGGATGTACGTTGGGTCTCCGGAGTTCAAGTGAGAGAGAGAGAGAGAGAGAGAGAGAGAGAGAGAGAGAGAGAGAGAGAGAGATGAAAAAAGTCGTGAAAAGTATTAAAACTGAACGACTTAAAAGTCAGAGACTTGGAGAAAGAAGGGGAGGGTGTCAACATTAATAATAGAATATTAAAAACTCGTCTCTCTTGTTATTAAAAGACGCCATGTGTTACAAACAGTTCCTTTCACATTTTACATATTTTAAATGCACACATTTTACTTATTACGCCACACATTACACAGACATGAACACTCCACTCACACGTTTCGTCCTGTGTACGTCCCGGTGTATAGCAAGTTTATAGACACTCGTCCTAATACTGTATCAACAGCTGGGAACTAAAAGGGTTCCATTGAATTATTCAATTTTACAATTCCATTCCTTTTGTGGGCAAGAAGTTCCTTGTCACAGTATAAATATATGGAATAAAACATTTTCGCACCAATTTCAATCCCTGACAATCAAATTTTTTTTTTAAAATCTGTCAAGGCGTGAACATTTTTATGACCATTTAGAAAACACGGCTTGAGGAAAAATGCTCCCTTATTTTTCATACCATACGTAAATCCACACTTGATTCACTCCCAGGGCTCTCCGTTACATTTAGCAATAATGTCAATGTGCAATTGTGACGTTAGAATGTAACCCTGACTCTCATTTCTATGTGCTTCAGTCTTATATTTAGATGAGTGGGACGACGTAATATAATTTTTTTATCATAATTTACTTCATGGAGTAAACAGAGTCTAGAAATCATCACCTTCCATTTTCCTAGCTACTGGGGTGAGTTCCATATATCTACACTTTGTAGGAAGCTACAGGTAGCTATGTAGATAATTAGAGGTACATTGTTAGAGACAAATATTCTGTCAATAGTGTAGATATCTATGTATGTCTGCACTTAAGGATTTGTTTCTCCGGGGAATGTTTTATGAAATGATTTCCATGTTTAAAATTTTTCCTCAACAAGAAAATTCACAGCATAGGGGTGTGAAGGTAGCCTTTTAGAGGAAGATAGAAGGGAAATAAACCTGTACACGAGGAAGTGGCTACCTGTGAAAATTGTACTAATTGAGTTGTTACTGATAAACTGCAAACATAATCATGTGCTGAAATCCCATTAATTATATGAACTTGAACAGAGGTGTCCGTGGTTTGTCCATGCTCAAACACAAAGGTTCTGACGCTTCCCGTCAATCCATTAGTCTCCAATGCAAAAATCCTAGAGTATGTGTAATGGGAAAGGAATAATGTGGCATTAAAAAGTGGCTTTAGAATGAGAGAGTAGGACAGTTGAAGTTTGAATGGAGTCCTGTGAATTGTGGAGCATATGTTTTTAATGAAAGATTTTTTGGGTGTGACAATAACAATGACACGAAGGATTGATTCCATTATCAAGGGGTTCTCGATTTGAAATAATGTGTTGCGGATTACAAATCTACTCTCATTTTAAAGTGCATGTCCTCTACAATAAGGGTTGCATTACCGAACAACACGGTTCACAGAGTCGTCATTCATATGCCCGCTGGATATCTCAAATGCAGAGGCTGCTCTTCCCTGAGTAGTGGTAGTAGTGGAGTGTGTGGTGTATAATAGTGAAAGTTTTTTTTTTCGGGGTATGCACTACTGTTAGGGAAAAAAAATTGGGGGAAGTGAAGGAAGAGAATGAAATCAAGTGCAAAAGGGAAGAGAGAGAGAGAGAGAGAGAGTCTACAGGCCTGAACTACATAAAGCTATTAGGAGCGAATAAAAAAGAGTAGGATTCTTTTGAAAAATACAATTTTTCCTGGAGTTAACATATGTCTGGACTATGGAAAGAGAATTGTGCTCATAAGGCCGCCCAGAGTGTACTAGCACTTACTTGTGGGATGTGCTTTGCTTCACAATATCCCCAGATAAAGAGACTGGAAGTGGTACTCTCTCTCTCTATATAGATATACACGTCTCCTGTATATATGTATCTACACATATAGTATACTACAAGTAAGATACAAACTACATAACGTGACATATACACGTATCACGTAAACATAAGTCCCGAGGTTCATATCAGAGGATTTACCAGACACAGACACCTCGGAAGGTTCTGCACGTTAAGGGTCTGTGTGCAAATAACGCTACCCTTCAAAGTATGATATTTCAAGGGATGTGCCCGTTGGAGAAAAACAAATGTTCCGTGGATAAGGGGATGGGATCCATATCATATGTCCCTCCACAACTCATGATATTTGTATGAATTGAGATTAGAAAAAAAAACGAAAATGGTGTAGGTGTGTGGGGAAGATCCTTGTTTACAAGGTTACGTTAGAGGACCCGGTATAATTTTTCATGACGTTATTTCCACAAGGTCCCTAACAGGATCTATCAGGGTTTTTGTGCATATATGTTGAGTCTGACTTAGGAGAAATGTGTAGTTTGTTCGCATGAATATAATGATATGGGATATTCTGATAGTCGTAATAACGTCTGTCATGAAGCTGATTATAAGTGCCTTGTGTATGTACAAAGCTCTTGGGGTTGTCCATGAATCCCTTCTGAATGGTCTAATGTCACCATATAAAATTCTACGTTACATGATGTACGCATAAGATTTGTATGTACAGAATTCTGTTTTTGGTATCTATGTATGTATCTATACATGGGGGCTGTACACGAAGTATGAGGGAACGGTAGGTAGATATGTCCTGAAGTGTCAGCCAGCCTGTTGTGGTATGAGTATATGAACAAGAGAGAGAGAGAGAGAGAGAGAGATGAACATTGAAATGTAAAACGTGAATTTGAAATGTTTCTTGGGTGGGATTTTATTTATTAAGTATGATATGAATGAGAGGACATTTGATGATTTATGTTGAGTAAATGTGGATGACAGTCAAGTCTTTCTTCCAGAGTGGTATTGCGGACTCGTCCCTAATGGAGAAAACAATGGGAATGGTCGGAGATAGTTGGAGTCACGGAGTGCCCCCCGCGGGGGGAACGATAAGGGGAAGTCAGAGTGGCACTCTCTGCAAATAATCCCTTGGGATGAGCAACCGAGAGTGAAAAGAGAAGAACAATGATGTGCCATTCCCGGCAAAAGACCAACCTTCATTATCTTTTCATTATTCCTCCCTCTTAATCAATAATTCTCACCCAAGAGAGAACACACTGGGAAACAATACGAAAACCAACGAGTCTTGTCGTATGTACTTACATCCTACACCTTTTTTCACAGTCTCCTCTAATTTTTCTAACCTTCCCAAACACGTCTGCATCTCTCCACCAGTCTTCCCTCAAAGGAACAGCTCTCTCTCTCTCTCTCTCTCTCTCTCTCTCTCTCTCCCTCTCCCTCTCAGTGTACATACACACAACCTTCAGAGGTCCAACTTATTTACATATGTACAGTGCTTATGCACGTCCCATTGTCAAACTACTCCAGGACTGCATTCCGTCCCAACTTCCTTAAACGTACTTTGGTATTCCCATGCATTTGCAAACGTAATGGATCCGTTTCTACTTTCGGATTTGTCCTGCACATAATATTCCCACTCGACAGTCCACAGCAACTTACTCCTCTTTGAAATTCCGTAGGAACACATGTGAGGAGGTTCCCAACAAATAACTATACATCCCTGAAGGAAACAATGTGAATTATTCCGAGAAATAAAACCCAGGACAGTGTGTACATTGAGAGACACTTTGTCGTTGACAAGTGTCAAAGTAATTCAAATGTTATTGATGGGTCTGGTGCTGACGGTCCAGTTTTTAATGGGTTCAAAACAATATGTGTTCCTCGTGCAAGGCAGGAGCTACAGCTCCAATGGTAGAGTGTAATGTGTAAACCATTAAAAACTTTTGGGACAATAAAAAGGGGAGAGATGATTTTCAAAACTAATGTTCATATTATGATGACGCTGAGTTAAAAAAAAATTAATTACAAGTAAAAAAGAATTGGGTTTATGACTTTTTCTTGGGGATTGCACACTTATTAAAATTTATGCCCGCACACTTGTTAGCATATTGAAGGAATAAGGGATGACGCAGTTTAGGAAAATGAGGACCATTTTTCCTGAAAATTATTGCAGGGGCTACTTCCATTAATAATTTTACTGCTCCGTAGAATACCGTGCTGATGATATTGGGAGGATGATCAAGAATGTGGTAAAACTGTATAATCCAGATTTGAAACTTGACTGAGCATAAAGGTTGTCCCCGACGTTTGATTTGCGCCAACAGTAAAAGGGCATAGAAATGAAGTATTGAAGTGCAATAAAAAGAAGAACGTGTCGAACAGCATTCATTAACAAGCCTGATGACAAAGGCTATGCGACTTTAACCCCGTAACAGAAACTTACTAACAGAAACGGAGTGATAATAAAAGAAAAAACAAGTTGCATGAATTTTTTTTATCCCTCATATCCTCAAGTTGAAAGCTATTTTCCAATCAGATGCAGTCCAAAAACAATAAAACAACTTGAGTCTCAGATTACCATCATTCAATTATTACAGGTTGTCTCCCTCTCCCTGATATTTCTCTCTGATTTTAAAATTTTTTTTCCTATATTTGTACGCACTCAAATGACGTTTACCGTTAAAAATAATTGATCACAAGGAAAGCATTAAAATTTGATATTTGCTACTCTCAGATTTTTTTAAACTCTTTTTTCAATCCTGTTGTTCCACAGAATCTTGTTTGTGCAAAATATACGAGCACCATTCTGAGGTTCCCGTGTATCCTCGTAGCCTGTTCTTTAAGGTGATAGTGATGACCATTGAGCAACTCTGTCTTGGCGAGGATTCATTGACAAAGTCAAGTTTTCGTTCCAATCCAATCAAACTTGTCTTCAAAGTATTGATGACTGCAATGATGCAAATTCATTTCCTATGCGAATCCTCTCATAATCTCGAACCTGTTCTTTTTTAATCAGTACAAGTCATTTTGAGGTAAAATTACGGGCCTGTCTGGTGCAAAAATGTCGTAAAAATAATTCTGCTCCTGTCGTCTCTCCATATCACCACAATGCAAAAACTAACCTTGCAGACCAGGGCATGACAAAAAATCATTTTGTCTTCTCCCAATCTCTCTCTCTCTCTCTCTCTCTCTCACTCACTGTTTCCCTACTTGATATATGTTAACATTTATTGATTCTGCAATATTACATTGACCATAAAATGTATGTAAGAATTGTTTGCCAATCTTAATTTGATATTGAGAATCAAATAAGTTTACAGCTTTTGGCACACTACAATTTTTTCAATCGGTGACATAAATTGTACTAGCTGCAGATCTTCATGTGCATTTTCCCATTTTCCTCCCATAGCAATATCTTTTCTGGTATCCAATTAGTCTTAAGTTCCCATTCCCACATTCTTCAAGTTTCCCAGCATCCACAGCGCCCAACAAGGTTGGGACAAATTGTATGTAATTTTCAACATGCCCATACTCTAGTCACTGTACATTTCAAAGTATCTATACTCCTTCATTTGTGACAATGTCATCACTATCCACTTTTGTATGTTTTCCAATTATTACTAGATTTTAGTATGTTTATTTTTGCATGGGGTTATTTTTCAAAGGAATGTTAAAAACATTCCCACTCTGTAAATGTATGTCTCAGAGGGAACTCAAAGAGTAGCATACTATAATTTCTTGAAGAATTCAATTTATCAAAACATGGATTTATTACATTGTGTACAGAAGATGGTTGCCCAATTACTATATCTATATGTGTCACTGAAATTCTCGAATAGCCGATTATATTTACTCCGTTATTATAAATCTCATGCTGTTAGATCCTTCTCACTCTTTACAAATCCTGTGCAAAAATCCTTGACTGACAAAACTTTTATCGTTCAAAGTTTCAAATAGATACTTTTGGGAGTAAACATGTTGAGCTGATAAAGGTAAAAAATTTTTCAAGGGTTGACGATATACAATTGATAGTTGAAATGCTGTTTGATGATTTCGAAAAAAAAAATGTTTTAGTATCTGGATATAGTTGGTGAGTGCCAACTGGAATCATGTGAGTTACATTTTTGCTGGGAGCTGAACCATGTTGAGGAGATAGTTGCAGTGCAGTAGCGATTAGAGTTAGCAAAGGAAAAGGTGGTGAAGCAAGGGGGATTGAAAGCAAACAAAATTAATGGATTTTACGGTAGTAAATTCCTTTATTATTGATGGAGTAGTAAAAAAAAATCTCGTAAAAGATGGTTCGTTGCTAATTGGGAACACCTTCCCAATTATTTACACCTGGAGAGGTCGGTATTCATACTATGCTCTGTCCTGCGTGATTTTGATAATCCCTTACATGACATTGTTCTTGAGCTTAGTTTGCCATTACACGACTGATATGCCGGGATTTACATGCCTGTACATACAGTAATGTGAGGGATTATAACTTCATAACATAATTTCCACCATTTGATTAATCCCTATCTTCATTATTTACAAGATTGAGGCAAAGCACTGGGCTACAAAGCACTACGCTGTTTAGTCCCCATAAGCACACACACACACACACACACACACACTGCTCATACAGTCCTCCTCCACGGATGTACATATTTATTCTTAATTACCTGAAAGTACGAGCATATGTACGTACATTTGTTGACTCAGCAATAATTACATATGGGCTGAGACACTTGAGTCCATGTCTGTACATAGGACCAGTGCTTGCTTCTATTGAGAGTCCTGCAGTTTAGTGGACTTACATACATCAGGAGAAAAGCTAATAAATTAGAGACAAAGGAGCTGTTGTAGTGATTAAATATTATACGGCAATACTACTGTAGTCCGTCTTGTAGGGGTTAAGAGAGTAGGAGCAGAAATTATATTGAAATTGGAAACTTGAAGCCAACATGAACAGTGGCACCTCAAGCACGTTGCCATTAACATAAACTGGTTACTGCTGTCGACCATCGTAGTTAAGGGTTATGCTAACACGATTAGCACAAGGGGAAATCCTACGGTACTATATTAATGTAATATACAAAGTCTCTTGCTCGTGAGCACATCATTTCACTCCGTATCTCCACTTTGAAGGGAATATTGCAATAAAATGAGGCAGAAAACATGAGTCTTGATTTTATTATTTGATCTTAACTGAAACATAAGTTGTAAAAATGTTTTTGCACGTTCGATCCACCTGATGATGTCCCAGTCATAAAAGAAGGGGGAGATAATTGTGAGGAAATTATTCCTTTTTGTTTCTCTAAATGTCTTTTCACCCTGTTCCTCTCAAGTGGGTTCGGGGTGTGTGGACTTGGAGCTGCATACTGCAGTTCCACCGTCTGAGCCCTTATATGTAATTAGATATGTGCAGAGACGGTCACCCACTTTTGCCATTTTATCCAATCATCCGGTAATAGTCCTGTAGGTCTGTTATCAGCCCAGCTCTGGACTTTTATTATTGTTTATCCGCCCCCCAAGTCAATGGCTACTATTGTAATGGGGGATTATTGTTAAAGTTTCAATATGACTTACTCTCGCGTCGTCATTGTGCTGACATGCAATTTTCTGTAGGAATTGTTACAGTAACCGTAATAATTGTCAAGTATTGAAGTATTGAGGGTTATGGCTTACCTTGAGCGTTGCACGATCCTATTTGGGGGAATTCCCGTCATTATTATAACCTACAGCTTTGAATCTCCTGTGAATTCAAGCAAAATCGTAGTATAATTCATGACATGAGAGGCCCTTCTGTGGGTTCCTGTTTCCTTACCATGTTTAACATTAAATTGTATTTTTGACAAGCATAAAAATGTATCAATTGTTCCTCCGTCCGCATATTCATGTGGGACAGAATTTTGTGCATGTTTCATTGGGAGTAAATAGTGTGTGCTTGGTTTTGCCTCCAGCTATATATCTATGCATGACTCATATGACTGTATCAGGGTATATGAAGTGATTGCATAATAATTATCTATTTATATACATGTAGTCCATTCCACGGGGCAAATATATTTTTTGGACGTTGATTTTTAGCACGAAGGAATGAAGTCGACTGGGAGTATCTATCTGGAACTGAACCATCAGTTTTAAAGAATGGGTTGGTTGCTTCCCAGTAATGAAGGGAATTTGAATAGTATGTATATAATTACTTATAGTGTTGATGTTATTCAGGCGTCAATCATTTGGATGAGTATAGGCATTCGCCTTGTTCCTCCATGGTTCCCTACAAATTTCCATGGGCAAACATCACTCATGTGATAAGTGTAGCAGCTGATAGTTTCGTGACTGTAATAGCCTCAATTATTTTTCACTACTGTAAAATGTAAAAATTCTACGTTATTTTTATCGCGAACATACCCAATTACAATAATAAGACCTTTTACGAATCAGATAAGCGGGGGAAGGTGAGAGATGGACGGAAGAACAGACCACCCTAATAGTACAGGAGTTT
Source organism: Allacma fusca (assembly GCA_947179485.1). Classification (NCBI taxonomy): domain Eukaryota; kingdom Metazoa; phylum Arthropoda; class Collembola; order Symphypleona; family Sminthuridae; genus Allacma; species Allacma fusca. The sequence continues at coordinate 20,306,172 of OX359250.1, read as the reverse complement.
GGGGGAAACATGCATTCATAACTTCTTCATTAGCTGTACTTTGTTTCATCAAGACTTCCCAACTGGCTTCACTCTTTTGTGTATTTCGCAGGATTTTCACGACGGCTGTTCTTCTTTTGAGCCTCATATTCTGTAATTTTTGTATTCATTGAATGAATACAGAGTATCTATCTACACCTACAGTCAGCTAAACCATACCTATTTTGAAGCTCCACGGTTGACATTAGAAGGTGAACACGTAGTGAGGCCATGCACATGGAAATAGCCTTTGAAAAAAAAGTTGATCAATAGAGAGATATTTATTTAGCTTGAAATAAAAATTGATGCATGTTCGAGGACCGACATGAAAGTCAACGGAAGAAGAAATGTAACTAAACAACGAGTGTTTCTTGTTTTGGCATGAGGCGAGATAGATTCTTAATCAAGTTTTCTAATGTGGTATAGTCAGTCGAAAGACTCTCATTAAATGCATACAATTTAACAATTATTAGAAAGTGAATCAAATTCCCGAGAGAATTATTACAATGCTCAGAGCCGTGTTTTAATATCTTGCCATTCGGCGTAGATGAAACGGTTTCTTCGACAGGAGCTCCAACATTGACGATTCCTTATGTTCCCTTATGACTCAAGACTATGTACTCCATTGAAATTCGACACGAGGGAAGGAGGCAATGGATTTTGTAGGGACTGAAATAGAGACAGAGAGAGAGAGAGAGAGAGACTAAGAGAGGCAAGTATGTTGTAGTATTTAATGTGAGTAGATTCCGTATATAGAACAAACATCGGTGTATACACATGAGCACGTTATCATTTCCGACTTGTTCCTTAAAGCCTTTAATTGTCACGTGCTGTTTACCCAAGCGAGGAAAGGACACAAACAGAGTGTATTAATTCATATGATTATGCCGTTTGTCATATCAATACACAGTTATCATTAAGTCCTGGCGTAATTTTACTCCGGTGGTATATAATCACCATGGAGCGTTACACGGGCATATTAACACACGCACGATACCTCCACATCGGAGAGAGTTGTTCCAGTCAGCCTTAATTGTTCTGAGTACATCTTACACGAGAAAATACTTTTGCACTGTGGAGGCCTATAGGTCCAAGCGCACGTATGAACCTGGTCGGGCTTCAGTACTCCCCAAAAGTCAAATGAGCCCTTATACCTTAAACCTATAACATTGCAGATCCGGAGGTACGGAGCTGGGCTGGGATAGGTACGCTGAGCGTGGGTATTTATGTGTTAATGTGTGTGCGATATGGGAGAAAATACAAAGTAGTAAATGTCCCGAGTTGAATTACACTAACTACATCAGTCAGAATTCGGTGGAAAAGTGCATGTGTATAACTAGGTAGTTGTAGGGACTAGGCGGGAGGTGCTGGGAGAGAAGGTAAGATAGGAAAAGTTGTTGCTAGCTGGCCGTTACAGAGTTATTTTGTCGTTCACTGAGCACGACTATGATTATGATTATAGGTTTGTCGACGAATGGGCTCCCCTATTTAATTAAAGCGTTGTAGCAACGTTCCCTCGGGGAGTATAATTGTCTCAATGACTATATATGTGGGCCTGCACATAAATTGCTCCACTACTCGATCTGTTTCTGACTAGTTCCTATTTTATATATATGTTAGTTAGTTGTTACTCCTCTGGAAAGACTCAACATTTGAGCTCATGAGGAGCTCTATTTGGACTGATGTTCAAGTTGCTGAGCCCGCCATGTGCGTATACATATCTAGTATTATTGAAACCAGAGTGCGGACGTCTATTATTGTTTAAAACGTCGATAGGAACAAGTATGCTTGTTATAATGTGATGGTAATGTTACACTCTCAAGGCAATGTAATAATTGTGATAGCAGGAGGATGTGTAAGCATTAGACGACTAAAATTCTGTCCTCTCCAACATTTATATACGGACTCTGTGAGCATTATTTCCCTACATCAACCCTTATTATTACTTGTAATGTAATTGCTATCGATGAGCCCGGACGACAGCAGAGACGGGGGGAGAAATCTCGAGAATATATCTGTAAACACTTGAGAAAGAGTAGAGAGGACCGGAGAGTGAACATTGAGTAATTGGATGGGCTGAGAGACGGACGGAGCGGACGACGGGCTGGACAGAGCAATGGGAAAAGGATGACTCTATAGCTGTTTTAAATTTCTCTTAAAAAATCAGTGTGTAAAGACAAGACAAAGACGACGATGACTGCCATTTAGAGTAAGAATTACAGTGAGGAAATTTTTGATTGGACTCTGATTAGTTCGGGGATGTCAACCAAGTAAATGGATGTTGAAGCATCTTTCTCTCCTCTCTCTCTCTCTCTCTCTCTCTCACTCACTCGCTCTCTCTCTCTCTCTCTCTCACCACTCTTTCCTCCGTCACTCTAGGAATCCATCACATATACACAAGAGGTCTGGGTTCATACATACGAGTTGTTGTTACAATCCCAGCTACATACACTTCTTTGGTCCGAGTCGTATATTAGTACTGACACCAGGAACATGATCATACATAAGGAGCCTTCCATCCTGGAAGCGTATACGTGCATCAATAGTTAATTCGAATCCAGACTGTTACTTCCAGAGACTTTGGGCTCTCTCTCTCTCTCTCTGATGTACACACAGAGGTTGTAGCCTGACCAAGGGATTCCTGTCTCTAGCTGGCTTTACTCTGGCTAAAACCGAGCACAGACATTGTCACAACTGAACGACGTTTTATACGGGGTATATATTGGATTGAGAGAGAGAGAGAGAGAGAGAGAGAGAGAGAGAGAGGAGCGAGGACTGGAGACTGGAGTAAAGACAGATGAAAAGTACATAGGGAGAGGAACAAGGTTTGGCCATTAAAGTGTCCCTGAAGTATCAGTGTCTCAATCTAGAAGACTAATGAGTGTCCGACTCCATGGGTGTGGTCTAAATTTTACTCCGTGTGCCCAGGAATAGCAACACTACACAGTATGTATGGAAGGGCTATGGAGACAACAGCTTCACCATAGAGTCGACCACGTATCCGTGTCAAGAAACGACAAGTTTTCCTATGTACTTCCTATAAGTACTCAATGTTTCTCCCGCATTTACCATCAGTTAGTTGACAATACATCTAAGACAATAGCACCAATATATAATCCATGGCTTTCATATATACCCACCGACGTACAATCATCACACTTACACTGTCCTCCCTGATACTTTCAACCTATAATCAAGTTTCGCCTGTAGTTTACCCCCTCTCACTCCGTCTCTCTAGTATATACTCGCTGCTCCGTCGGTAATATCAACAACAGAGTTTCTGGAAGTACCTCAGCCCTTTAGAGCCGTTGAACCTCAGTCGAACCTTTGTGGTCCAGAGCTACATTCATTTCCATCCGTTAGCAATGGCGATTCCTTGTCCATACGCATACATTATTCTCGAAATAAATTAGCTGCAAGAATAGTCTCAAGGAAAATGACTCGTATATTATTATATAAGTTGTATGTTTACACAATTCTCGTATAATGATTGGATTTTTACATACGTCCTAGCCCATATTATAAATCTTCATTTCTATTTAAGTGGACAAAGAGGACCAGAATTTTTTTTTCCTATGGACTCTGCTCCGGTCAGAGTACAAACACACATACGAATGGAGAGAGTCGTGAATAGAACATGGTATTAGATTAGAAATAGTTACACATTTACTGTTTTTCTCCGGACTTTTACGACTTTACTCTCGCTTCCCTCAAACACTCTTCCCTGAGTTGAGGAGATATGAGGACTGTTAAAAAAAACTGTGAGTATACAACCAGTTAGTTGTTGTTGAGGACAATCGAGGAACAAAATGCTAACTAAAAACTAGTTCAAGCTTCAATGTTTTTCTTACAATATTATCCAAAATCTCCTTAATACACTTGGTGTGGTGGTGGTGGTGGTGGTGGTTGATTCATGTATAGGAGGTAATCCAGTTATATTGTCAATGCAATGGCAATGGGTTGAAAGAGAGGAGGGGTAAAAAAAAAAGTAAGTTTTGGATAATTTACAAACTCGAAGAAGACTTGGTGTGTGAGCATGACAAAAATACCCAGGAAAAGCATCATGAGATGAAAATCAACTCATGCTCTGCATACAAAATTAGATAATGGTTGATTCTCTTGAGTCAAAAAAGGAAGAGAGTGAAAAGAAATGTTGATGTTTTTCTCTCTTGCCGCTCATCAAGACGAAATCTGTCAAGCTTTGTAAGCTAACAACCCTTTTCCCTTAAAGCCGTGAGCTTTCAAATACAGAGGTGTATCTCAACTGTCGTAACGGACGGGCCGATCCACCTAAATTTTACTACTCACAACTTACTAGATAATAGTCAAAATCTATTGTTTTCTGCCCACATTTGCATTTGATTTTTTTTTTATTTCATACATAATAGTAAGTATTACACATGGACACACACCATTTGACTTTTCTTGGTGTTAAGAAACAACCCATCAACTTTGATACATGATTATTTCATTTTTTCTCACTCTTCCCTTCCAAAGGGGAAAAAATCCAAAGCGCGAGTGTCCTGTAGCATTTTAAAGACGTTCGTTTCGTACAAATTGTGAAGTCTATGAACGAACTAGGAACAATAGAAGGAAGGTTAATATCTCTTACCATTACAGAAATTAGATAGTGTGTATGTTACATCCCATGTAAAGTGCAACTTAGCTGCCTACACATTATTGTAAGGAGAGATAGGCAAAGAGAGAGAGAGAGAGGGAGAGAGAGAGAGAGAGGGAAGAACCCTTTGAAGTAAAGTTCATGTAAAATTATGTGAGGAATAGGTTATAGTGAATGAGCAGCGATGAAATTTCTGGTTGAATGAATCTGGGAAACGGACAAGAATGTTAAAGATAGACAAAGTCGAAACGACCTAACGGATTAAGGAAACTTAGGAGTAAGTGCAAATAAATGGGTTCATGAAGGGCTAATGATAATGTGTAGTTAATGAAGGGAGAAGGGAGTGCAACATGTTTGTCAACAAGTGACTGTCGTTTGGCTTCCCTAACATCCCAATGGACTTCAAAATACTCTATTTCATCTCTCTCTCTCTCTCTCTCTCTCTCTCTCTTCCTCACTCACTCCTCGCTTCCTTTCCTTTTTCACGGGCCACACTTACACCCTTCACACATTTTAACTTCAAGTTGATGAAATTGTACCGAGAAAATTACAGAGACTGACGCCAACCCCACTAAAAACAAACCTTGCTTTTCAATATTCATGGGCGATTTACAAATACACCGACGAGAGATTTTCAACATGGACACACATCAGAGTAAATACTTCTTTTCCGGCTTGCGCACGTTAGAATGAGCACGATTATAGTAATTAGTCCTCGTGAGTTATGATTGTGGTACGCACGTAGTAATAAAGCCCTTATGTCACAAATCATTGTCTTTCTTTATTTTTCTCCCTCACTCCTGGCCTTATATTATCTACACTTGGGCCTTATGTATACACTTTGGTTTTTACTTGAGCATTGTTTCCACGCATTGTTTGCTCATATGTTCTCATCAATTTTGTAATGATTAGTGAGGAGATGTGTGTACAACAAGCTTGTGTACATAGAAATAGTCTAGTTTTAATTACTTCAATGTATCTTTTTATGTAAATATTGTCTTCATTATTTTTAAATGCCTTCGTAATTAATATCCCTCAGGATTTCAATGAGCGTCGGGAGGAAAGTCATAAAAGCATTCGTGTAAAATACTACTTGGTTAGCAAATGAGGATTGTGAAGTTAGGTATACGTAAAAAGCTATAAAAGCATGTCTTGATTAAGTCCTGAGGTAGTAAACATACTGTATTAATAAAAAATACTTCAAGAGTTAGATTCTCTCGTGTGATTCTTAACTTTTGACATAACATGTTTCAGGGCTCAGTGTGAATGTTTCTGGTGAGGAGAGAGAGAGAGAGAGTCTGTGTGTGAGAGAGAGAGAGAGACTCGTGGGAGAGAGAAAGAGGAAGAGAATGAGACAGAAGTCGTTGAGTGAAAAAACGATGTGAAAATGTAACGAAAACATGACAAATATGAATTTAAATAGTGTACAGTATGACATTAAATTGAAAGGTTGGATTCCAACTCGAGCATTAATGGCTCATCGTTATGTTCGACACCGGTTTTCCCCCACCAACAGCATTACTGAACATCGGAAGGTAAACTCGTTCAAGCTGGCTTTGATACCTTTGAAATTCAGGTGGATATGTTTGCCCTTAATTTTTGTTTTTAAATGTTGCTTTTACTATACACACTGTCTTACAGGATATTTACATGAAGCCCACTATAAATTTAGCAGGGAATATTTAACTTATCTTGGAATTAGGCTGTATGTAAAGTGTATAATTTGTTATGTCGATATGTAGTCTGGTTGGATTACGCCAATTATATATGTACATGCATGGAAAATCATGCAAACGGAAAATTGAGGGAACCCTGTGAACCCGCTGGCTTAGAGCTTGGTTGTAGAGTAGAGCTAAAGTTTAGCACTTTGTGAGCTTGACCTTCAAGACGGTTTAGGTGATAAAATCCAAAACGAATATATTTAGAGGAGCGAGGAGCTGAGTTTGTTCGTAATCAGACAAAAAGATTCACACGGGATAAAAATGTCGAATCGTAATGCAAATGTGTAACAAATTTATTTCCCTCACTCCAAAGCCTTAATATTTTAAGTGTACGTTTCGTTGCATATGTCCCGATGCTTATAAAACTTTACGGCCCATGTTATTACACTTGTCATGTGACGAACTCTGGGTATAACTTGTCCGTATCATGTCCATCATCTCAAGAATTTTTGCAGTGTGTTCTATCTCTTGATTTTTAGTTTTGTGACTTGTTAGTACTTAGTCCACACTTGAACTGGCGGAGTGATGCTTGGAGAGTGTACGACCATGGTTAATTGTGTTGTAAAATATGCGACAGAAATTTATTACACAAATCGAGTCATGCAAATCCTCTTTTACTTTTACTTAGGGACGCTCTTTTCAGGTATACACCTACTCAGAGAACTCACTATGGGAAGTAACGAATGGAGTCTTTTAGTTTTATATAAATTGTTCAGGCTGCTGTGAGTTTCTCGGAGGACTTGACTTCATAATAAAGACCATAATATTTTATGTCACTATATATGTGACTTGACGTACATAAATAAATGGGTGACTTCCCAGTCGTATATGTGTAGGGCATGGGCCGGTACTCTATGTATGGGACTTGCCTACTCCCGTCCGTATGCCTTCCATTCACACTGTACTGAGTACTTGGAGTGGTGAAGATGAAGTACGTCCATGTGCTCTCCGGCCCGTATGTTATTAGTACGTATTTTTCCCCGACGAGGTATGTAACTATTTTGTAGGGATTTATGTATTTATATACAGTTGGTATTTGAGTTACAATTTACAAGTTTCTTTTAAGATGTTTACCCATGCAGAAGTTCATAGAGACAAAGTGTGATCGCGTGGGGGGTACCTTTTTGAACCTTGTCGTTATGTCAGGAAAGCTTGTATGTTGTTCCCAACACCATTATCCTTGCCTACTACTTGAAAGAGTATCTTTCAGGTCAGGATGTCGTGGCTGTTAGTCAGGCAGAGATTAATATGCCCATTGAGTTCGGAATTGGTATTGGTATAGCCCATAGCATCAGTAGTCGTAACACAGCCTCATTTTTTTCCTGGATTGGAAATCAACAATCATTTTTTACAATCTCAGATCATTTTTTAAGACTCAACAGCTTTTTATAAGTATCAATACTCATTTCTCATGAGTCAACTCGGAAATTAGTCAATTGAAGACCTGAGTCACTTCTCCGCAATTACCCTCTTTTTGCTTAGTCTAGTGTCGCGTCAGTGGATGACTTTTTGAGAGGGAAAAATAGGAGAGGAAATGGAACTATATTATCATTTCATACTTCGTCATAGGGACGGGTGTACTATCCATTAAAAAATATCCAAATATTGGAAGAACCACGGAAAGCTTCATTTTTCTTGGCGGTTTGTTTAGACAGTCTATAAATAGGACTTGTTTGTGAGGAAGACACGAGTAGGTTGGTGTTCTCCCCAGCACTTGTGCTGTATGGGTAATGGTGAGGATGCGGGAGAGGAGGAGAGAGAGAGAGAGTCGGAGACGAAGGGTGTCGGTATGCGGAAGATGATTGGAAATTATAGCTTGTTAATGGAATTAAACTGTTGCATCCAGTGAGGTGGACAGATGAGATCGGTGGAGTGTCATATTACAACAACAATGTAAGGGTTGGGATGATTGCTGGCAATGAGCAAATAGCAACTAGCTATTTGGGGGTATCATTCAAAACAAAAGTTTTACAAGATGGATGATAAATGTTAGTTTTGGGGCTTGACAAAAAGCGTGAGATGTGACTTGGGTTTTCCTCCTTCCTCGATCTGCTTGTAGAGTGGCATTCTTGAGTAAGCCTTAAGTGTTACTGTGAGTCCTTGAGTTGACATGTGTTAGGGTCATTTGAGTATTTTTTTGTGTTTGTGGTCGACGTGCGACCGACGAGACGGCGACCAAGAGACTTGATAGGGATCGGGCTTGGTGGGACCCCTCCCCTACCTTTGTATGCTAATTACCTTAAGGCTACATGAAACAATCCACTCCTGCCACCTCATTACGTTTCTCCTAATGAACACTACAGCTGTCAGCTATTACCTCCCCTTCGGAGAGCTCTGGCTAAACATGAGCACATTACACATTACATGGTCGCGGGCGACTAATATGAAAAGTAGCATCCAGTCTACAACTACCCACAAGTACCCTTAAGTCAACGAGCAGGATCACTGGTAAATAATAGGGAACCGTCGGAGAGAGTAGCCGAGCTGAGATTATATGAGAGTCTCGGGTTACAAGTCCAGCCCGTGCATTGAGCAAGTGTCGAATGAAGACAACTTGGCCAGAGCAGGTCACCTCTCTCCTCGCCCACCATAATCTCCTCCGGCGGGACCGGGAACAATACCCTCTCCTTTTATCCCCAGTACCCAACCACACACTTATATCGAGCAACAAGCCGAAACCCTTAAATTTCATTAAGTGAATGCTCTGACTCAACCCCAACTCTTATTTTTACATCTTGGAGCCAAATTATATTACCATGGTCATAATAATAATACTACCACCTAGTAATACCACCAATATTATACTACTAGCATTATAATGATACTGCTAATAATATTAACCAGTTTTTTTTTGTGTACCCCTTGGTCTGTTCTCATTTGGTAGTCGGGAGTTGTAACTTGAAATCGGAGTCTCGAGTAGACATATTTTTATAATAGATTCTACTGGTAGTGTTAAAAATCCTGCATTACTCCCTCCATGTTTTTACGTATGATATGGAGTAGCTGGTAGACACATTTGTGTAGCAGTCTGCTGGTTGTTGCTCCTTGATACCCCTCTGGTTTGGTCTTGGCTTGCTATACTAGTAGTAGATACTTACACCGCGTGCGGAGATGTTCTGAAATGATGCATACACAAGCGCTGTTCCCTGTTCTACAGAATTTGTAAACTCCTGACTTCTCAACAAAATCATAAAGTAACATTAAGGACTCAATCTGTACACACATGAATGTTCCATGTTTCTTGTGACAGTGTGACGGTGTAGGCAGTTATGGGTCGTCTATATGCAACCGACTCAATTGCGAGACATCTTAATGTCGTTGAAATGTACACAAATGTAAAATCAGCCCCCGGTCCAATGTCAACTCATGTATTTCATGTAATGTTATTCGCACCAATCTGTAATTCTTCCGCAGATGATACTGTGGAACATTTCTCGGCTGCACACTCCTCTACATCATTTCCTGTATAATTAACTCTGACTTACAAAACAGACTATCATCTTGGTTTCGAACATCATAGTATTTTAACTAGCTTGGTTAGAAGAGGTAGGTTGGAGAGGAGGAGAGACCGTGGAGCTTATAGAACATACCGGAGGTTATAGCTGAGTTGTTTCTACAAGTCAGACTCCTCAGATAGTTTATAAAAGATAAATTTTTATGCCGACGACGACGGCTGAAAACATGGAGAAGTGAAACTTCAAGTGCTCTTATTCATTTCTCTATCTCTCTCTCTCTCTCTCGTCCCAATGTACATATGTGAAAATGCTAGAGCCAAGAGATTTTTACGACTTTCAACACATGTGAGTGACTAATTTTACACCTGTTTTGCTACAAATGTCAAAGCTACATTGGAAAACATTTATTTTTAACCACAAAACCAATTCTTAAGACTGTCAAAGGCAGAGAAGTAGAGAAAAGGAGTTTCTAAACATCTTCACTGTATCTCATGTACTAGAAATTTACGGACTTGGCTTGTTTATGCACTTGCTAAGATCCCTTCGGCAGAGTTCCGCACCAGCACATTCCCAATCCCCTATGGTACGTGAATTATCAAGTAACATACTAACGTGCAGGTACATTGATAAATTCACATCCACTCAGCAATTTCTCTCCTTGTCCCTTGTCGTCGGGGTAAAAAACTGCTAACTGCGTAACATATTTGGAGGAATTCGGGTAAAAACGATTCCAAAAACTGGCTCACACTTCCATCCTATTTGCTTTTCCAGGATCCTTTCCTCTTCGAGACTACTACTACATGTCTCCGTTAAAAAAGTAATTTTTTAAAAGTAGAATTGGTATTAAATCTACGACACCATTCAATTTGGACAGGGAAAGGATTCGTTAACAGTTTTAGAAGTTTTTGAGCCTTGACTTGGCGACGATAGAACATGATGACCATTTGAAGAGTCAGGGACCAGGAAAAGGTTGGAAGAAGTTGTGGTTAAACCGAAAAAAGGTTTGACGGGAAAGTCTCCAACAGCAATAATAGAGATGATCTAAGGACGGGGAAACAAGGGAGTGGGGTCAGGAAAAGGTTGAATACTACTCAGTGTCATGTACCTATCTGGGATGGGGAAAAGTACATGCATTTCATGCCGGGTATATGACCAGATACAAACTTATGAAGACAATGCGTCGGGTTAAAGGAGAACGGTGAGTAGAAATGATAATGGATGGCAATCATGGTAATCCTGATGGTGAATAAGACGGGTAATTTTGGTTCGGTGAACACGATTTATCGCAATGATTTGCGAATAGGGCCAGCCTCGTCCCTGTCCACAAGATTAGAACAAGGATATAAATCACGGATGACCAGAAAGTTGTTTGGGGTAAACCTTGATGTGACCAAAGAAGACGAGTGTATGTGGAGACCCTCTTGTCTTGTATGTACAAGCAGTCTCAACAAATAGTCAGAGCAGAGAGGCTGAAAGGATCGGAGAGTCTGTCTGTTGTGATCCCAGTCCAGGGCTAGCGAGCTAGACGACATTAAAATTACTTGAGAGAGACTCGGATGTGGAGGTACATACGGGTGCCCAAATGTACATATAGATATATATTGCTATGGGAACACAAGTTGTTACTTTTACAGGAAGGGCAGGTTATAAATGGTTGTAGGTTTCGTATATGTATTGGGTAGGATGAAGTCGTTGAAAATTAAGTACCTATAAAGGAATAAGGAATATCCGTAGGCCCCGGCATGCATGTCAACTTGTGAATAAGTTTTGGAGACGTGTTGGTACGGTAGACCACGACTGGGTTACATTATAATCCCGGGTATGTCACGAGGGGAAGACAAATGGAGAGACTTTGATAAATGTCTGGCACGTCAGAGCAAATGGCCAACTCTGCCTAATGAGACTTTCAAACAATTTGGATGAATTTAAAAGAGACTGTTTCATCACAAGGAGTGTCAACTATGCGTGTCACTCAACAGTTAAACTAATTTTAACCTGAACTTTCAACACCCATACAGACACTCACTTGCTCATCCCAGGAGTAGTCACAGAGCAACTTTTCTTTCGTAAGTTTCTTCCAATGAATCCTGTATAAATCCTTGCCAGAAATAAGAGAGAGAGCCAGCGAGCCAGATATGATGGACAAAGTCGCTCAACTTTTCCACTCTTCTTGTTTCTTCTCACCAACAACCAGCACAAAGCTCCACTACTTTTATGTAGTCAACAACTCCGCTCCATGTCCCTTGTATCTGCTCAATCTTGCATAATAATTAAACTTGTATTATTCTTGTCTTTTCAACAGATTCTAAAAAATAGCTGGGATAACAAAACCTCTTATTGTTGTTTAACCTGCGCCACTTTGTACGCTCCCTGTGAACATGGGATCATGCATATCGTCTGATATCTACGTCAATTTTCTCAATACGCAACCTTCAAATGATATAAATTACCTCCCGCATTATATCTGATGACTTCTTTAAAATAAGTCCGCCATCTATAACTAGTTGTTCTGTTAAAACTCACAAAGGAAGGGAACAAAACCAGTCTCGATATGGAGGCTTTTTAGTCAATGGAAAAGAAAAAAAGTTATATTTTTCCCCCTTAATTATTTTTGAAAGGTCCAAGATATGTGAGCACAAGAGATGCTATTACATTAAATAATGGATCAAATAGCGGATGTCTTTGCTTTGCTAGTTTCACAAGAGTCTAACTCACAACTGTCAACTTGTTCCATTATGCGAGTGTTGTATTGTCGGTGAAGCCAAGAAATGAGCAAGTTTCTGATGAAGCATTTTGCTTATTAGACTGCTGACAAACTGCAGGGGAAAAACATCCAGAGGACGATGATGATGATGACAAAAACTATGTTCTGTAGAGGAATCAAATGGCTAGAGCCGAACAATCAGAGGAATCACCAAGGGAATTCATTTTCCATGGAAAGGCTCCAATCCATTCGTGAGGATTTATATATTAGGCTGGAGTTAAACAACCCATACATGATATTATTCCTGTCGTTTAGTTAATCATAAATGCATTGACTCGTATTTTGTTTGTACAGTTGTTGTAAGTTGTGTAGTGAGTACACACAACTCTCAATGATAGGAGAGAGATGAACATAAATTCGATACCATGTTAAAACAACCAGACATAGTTATTTGTACATTGCTTGTTACCAAGACTCGTCTTTCATGTCCCACTCTGTAGTTAAACAAAAAGAACCTACCCAATAACTATCATTGATGTGTGTTCAATAGTTCAATATGAAAGACGTTCCTTACGCAGTATTTCATCCTCTGCTAGACTCCACTTTAAAACTTTTGTCTACACACACACACACACACACACAAAATCAAGTACGTAAAATACAGCATCTGATTAACAGTATGTACAACATACTCCTTACATATGTACTCCTTGTACCCTCTTGTCAACTCTACTGTATCTATGCATTTCACTACACTATAGACAACTCTCCTTGCTTATGCTTTTGCTTATCCATGTTCGAAATGAATAATGCCGTACAATGATATCATGATTTGATGCGAGGTTTCCTGTACTTATGCATCGACTCTCATTTGTATGTACATATTTGCTCATGTACCCCTGCCATTCGATGTACTTAATTATGTAAACCTACGAACGTACACAAAAATCATGTAGTTACCACGTTACTGTGAGACATTAAGGATTATCGAGATGCATACTACTGAGAAAGAGCTCTGGGACTGAGCACGGACAGGCAACAACTGACGAAGTACACTTGGAACACTACTCCTGCTAATACGCATACAAGCTGGGCAAAAAAGTACACTAAACAGTTACAGAGCTACGGGAATAAAAGAATAATAAGGGAGCCTTGCGATAGGGATCAGCATAGGCATGAATGGTAAAACAATGGATAAATGTGAGGAATCATGGTTAAAATGAGAAGAGATAGCAAGAATGATTTATGTCCAGATTGGTAACGTATGAATTCCACGAGGTTTCCCTATGCACGTCGGGTTTGATAAGTACAGCACGTAATGGTATGTTTATGAAGCTCCTTGTTTTATACGAGGAGCATCGCCTTTGAAATTTGTATGTGTGCATGGAGCTACTTGCAGATGCTATCCGTGGGTATGGAAGGGTTATAGTAAAAAAAAATCAGTGGATGGTAGTAGTCTTGGAAATAGTAAAAAGCCCAAGAAGAGATAGACTTTGGGGGAAGAATCACGCGAAGAGCATTTGTCACGGGAGGAATGCGATGTCATGGGGATTCGGGGTGACTCCCCACCGCTCCACTGTCTCTTCTCGTCTTCGAGTTTGATTTTTGCAAATATAATGTAGAGGTACCGGTTGAAAAGGCATACACGCACCTGTTGTTGTCTGTTGTCGGCTAATGACAAAGTCAACACGCTATCGATCCTTGCTCTTAACTAAACAATTTTCCACGGCGGTCTTCTTTCAACCACCTTATCGACTCATTATTGAGTAATCCTCCTCTCAGGTGACAATCCCAGCCGACAATCACTCTTGTGTACATGCTATTACTTCTATTGCTCTAACTGTGTACACTGCATTTTACTTATCACCTGCCTTGAACAGTCCCTGTCATCTCGTCGTATCTCCCTCTCTCTCTCTCTCTCTCTCTCTCTCTCTCTCTCCCCAATGTCCAATATTGTAACTGTGATGATTAACTTGTGTGTGTGGATCCTACTCCGCCCCTCAATTTCCACCAGATCCTCAATACACACTCGGAGTGATTACTGTATACACAAAGAGAGAGAGAGAGAAACTTAGGAAAATATACGCACTTGAGGAAAGCAGTTGATTAGGACAAAAACATTTTTTCCCACCATTTAACACAATGTTTTTCGGTCAATTCAGTCATCTTCTAAAGTCGTCCTAACATCCAGACTTGTTGATCTTTAGTCATTGTGGAACACATAATCCATGTTTTTCTACTCTCTCTCTCTCCCTTTCACACACACTCAAATCAATCTCAACGTGTAATTTATATTTCAATTGGTGTTGTAAGAGGACTTGTAAAGATAAATGTTACATTTGATCACACATTTTTCCTCTGTGACCATCCATGATTACATGTGCTTTCAGGCGATAGGCACTTGTTGTCACTTTTTCCATTACAGTCATACCGGGCTGTAATCAATTTAGGTTAGAAAAAACACACACAATCACCTCCCAGATGAGCACTTAAAACTTAAATGTGATGATGATAGGGCAGGCGGCAGTTTTTATTTTGGGTATCTCATGTCCTTTCAGCAATTCAATAATAATGTAGGAGATTAGGAAATCAATGGAGCTATCCATCAATCAATCAATCATTTGAAAAAGCTGGAAACCAGTTCACGCTTCTATTCTCAGGCTGATTTGTTTGTCCTCCCTTGATTAAGAGCTAGACACATGTTACAATCATCTAAGCATTGAAAGTATCACAGTAGTATGATTGCATGAGTTTTTATAGGAAATTATGCGCAGAAATAATCTTAATTATCGCAACCCTACGGAAAATCCACGGGAGCTACATACTAGTTTCAAAGAATTCAAACTCCCATGGAATGTGTACCACTTGCTAACGACTGTTGTACAAACTAATGATGTCGGATTGGTTTTAAAAATACTACAGTATAAACATACAAACCAACACTATATGAGCATTAAAAGCATGAGTCCTTGATACTTTAGGTAAACTTCAATAGAAACTATATTTTATTTTCCAAGCTGTAATATTATGCTTCCTCGTTAGAAATCAAATGCTCGCTTATCATTGATTGTATATAGCCTGATGTTGTAGCCAGGATTTAATTTGATAGCATAGATCACATGCGTCGCCTGAATAGTTCTAACACTCTGCCTCTGGAGTGACTTTATGAGAAAGCCGAATCATAAAGTTTTACAAACCTTGTTCACATTGTCGGGAAAAAACATCATATCTTGTGAACGTTATAGTTTTTTTACGCAATTCGCACAAATGTTGTCCTGCTCATAACCAGTAATCACAATGTGAACACTTCGAGGCTACTATACTTTTTATGGATAGATTGGTAAAATGAACAAGTTCTTACTGTTTTTGAATCGTGTGTTTCTATAACCATAGTATCTAGAAGGATTCCAGGATCATTCCAGAACCAGAACCCTGTATTATTCCTGGGACGCCCCCTGTACATAACATACAATGTACATATGTAATTCGAATGACATAAGCTAACTATCACGCGGAGATCTAGTATCCCAGACTGCTTGAAGGATATGCTCATGGACCCATATATCAATAAACCCACGTCTTAAAAATAAGTTTCTACAAACATAGGCTGATGGAAGGGAGAGTAAAAGGGACAGAGAAATGATAAAAATACTGAGAAAAGAAAAGAGTCAAAGATCAATTCATAAAATGCTCAATATTTTGGTCATGCTGCATCCTTTGTAAGTGGCTAGGCTACAGAGAGAGAGAGAGAGAGAGAGAGAGAGAGAGAGAGAGAGTGAGAGAGAAGGAGGCTGACTGGAAAAGAATCCGATAGCAAGTACATATGTACTTGTGTTAATCCGTGAATGATACGGCTAATACATGTAAGCGATGAGTATGAGTATTATTTTTTTTCCATGAAAAGAGTCTATATTTATGAAATACGGATCAGAGTAATACGCAAACCTGCAGAGAGAAGCTGAGATTGAGTTGGTTGGGTTCCTTGAGGAAATACGCTGTTCTCTGTCTGTGTATATGGTGGAAGAAAAACCATCATGTGTAAACTGCTGAGTGTGTGGATAGGGGCAATGGATTTCCTCACCAGTAAAAGCTTGACGGAATCGAAAATACGGACGGTTATGTACTTGCTTCATAATAGGGCCTACCGTTACCAACGAGCGGGATACCCTGAGCCGATGATACTCGTATTATTGTAATATGTAGCTGACTTGTCCAACTCGGAGGGAAGGGGATAAGAGAGTAAATGGAAATCCCTTTTGCTGACTCTATATATCCCAATATTCTCAAATGTTCACTTTATTCCCCACCACGACGATGACGCTAGGACTTACTGCGGCAGCAGCAGGTCTTCCCATGTAGTCATATATCTGAAGGGGTTTCAAGTAAGCAATGAGGAGACGACCGTAAGTAACTACACATGGAGTGAAGGGAAGGAAAACCAGGAAAGAGAAAGAGGCGACAGAAGTGTAAGAGAGAGAGAAAATCGATCGGGTAAACCGTTTCTATTGTGACATTTTGACTTTAACCGACCGGAGATCAACTCTTATTCACTTCTCTAGATTCGCTTCTTCATCTCCCCTGTAAATCTATCTGTGTCTGCAACCTATAGAACCTCGGGATGTCTACACATATCTATACACAGAATGGGAAAAAAACACGGCGAGTTGCAGTACACCCCACATACGAGGACCAGGAACTCAGTCAACAATAGTGTTATTCGGTCCTCTCTGTATACCGAGCGAGTCGTTTACACTTATTTCTCGGGAAAAGGCCAAGACGAGGAGTTTCCTTGCATGCACGAAGAGAGGAAACACCTACTTACGAGAACCATTTCCGTACATATTGTCCATGTAGGCCTCACTGGATCCCCTATATCAGACTTGTGTATAGGAGAGAGAGAGAGAGAGAGAGCTGTAAAGTAACAGTAACAGATGCTACCAACCTAATTTTCCAGTAGTTCCTTGCCACCTTCCATAAATTCACTTCTTCTCGACATCCATCCCATGTCACCCAGACTCCTGACAAGGAAACAAAGTGCCTTCCCAACATGATGACGTACTCGAGAGTAACATACATTCGACTGCTTATTGAATTCAGAGCGGCGACGAGGACGAGGACGACGAATGGAAGAATCACCACCCAAAAAACTTTATGGGAGATTGGTTTGGTTTTATGTACTTGAACGCGGAAACTCACTTGAGATGGAAAGGAGGAAGAAGTATGTAGTTTTTCAGCTCCTTTCCATACCTTCCTTCCTTGCTGACATTCCATTGCAATCCTGAACATTCATAACCGTGAGGTTTACATAGTTGAGCTTCCCAACTATTTATTCTCGTACTACGGGAGATTTGCTCACACTCGTCCTTTTCGAAATGTTTATGAATATCCAAGGGTTTTTGGAATGTTATGAATTAGGTGGAAAGAATTATCCAACTGGTTCCAATGAGCTTCACTCATAGTCTTCCATTTCAATGCAGTCTCCTCCAATTTACATCCTGACATGCCTCTCTACCATCGAACGGAGCCACAGACATACATACATGGAGTGGTGGTGGGTAGGGCTAAAAAAAGGAACCCGAGTCAAATGTGTGGAAGGTACTGGGGGTATCGATCAAGTTCTACTTTTAGCTCCTGTGAGGAGTCCGTACTCTATCATCATGGGGTTATCATTAGAAGATATATACTTGAGGTAGTTTGAGTATATTTTGTTGAGAGTGGACACGGTAAATAATACTTTAGAGCATCTTTCGCAGTTTAATTTTTGATTCGAGTACATTCTCAAAGAGTTTTTACTATTTTAAGAGTAGTTAAACATTAGTTACATATGTGTTCTATTTTATATATTTTCAATATCTAATTTATTATAATAATAATAGTCACGATGGCTTAAATTGCGTGTTTCTCGTATGTATTCTTGTATCCGAATATTTTTGTAGGTATATACAGCATAGGTAGATGTAGTTGGTACTACAGTATATAGTGATTAGCAGTAGTGGTAGCAATAGGTAGCTAAAAGGTATTCAATAGTCAAACTTAGAGACAGACATACAATAAGATAACCTAAAGTTTGCAGTAATGTGTGTGAGGCTGGCTTAAAAGTTTACCTTGGTACATTTGTACGTGTTTGTTGGTGTGTGAGTTAAAGTTTTGTGAAAAGGGAGTTTTACAAATGTAATGTCATCTAATCCATTGAGCTTGTAAATAAATACGGCTGAATGTGAAGTATTAAATATGAAGTAGTATAAAGACTTACAGCGTACAAATAAATACAACTATACGTACACACACAACAGGCAGAGTAACAGAGTCTAGAGTAATATGCGTATATGGAGAATAAATAGGAATCGTAAAATGTAAATCATGATGAATAGAGATGTCTGTTAGTTGTGAGGGACCCCCTCTCCGAGTGTGAATAATATGTGTGCCAACTCATAAGTTAGTTTAATTGGGCTTGTCACGACTCTCTCGCTCTTTATTAGCACATAAGCATGTCTCATTAGACTTCAACTTATTAGACGTCTTATAATAGTAATATTATATTCATATTCATACACGCACGATACAGTTCTCGCTCAGCTCTCGCAATCATCATCATCATCAGCATCCTCTACACACTCTTGGAAATATTCCCTTGTCCTATTCCTGATTTTTCTTCCTTTTCAATCCTCCTTCTGGGGGTACTTAGATTGTCTATCATTGTCTGTTCTCTGGTTGGTTCTTGGTATTCTTTCTTCGGTCCGTCGGGGCTTCGATCGTTCTCTCTCTCTCTCTCTCTCTCTTTCGCTCTCTTGTTTGTTTATCACAGGGTGGTCACTCACTCACTGGGCTTTGCTTTTTTTATATACTTCACTCTGCTTTTGCTTGACTTAACTGTTGTTCCTCATTGATTCTCTTTTCTCTCTATTACTCTGTCTCTCTTTTTTTTCTGTTTCTTTCTCACTCATTCGGTCGTCAAGTGCAAACTTTGATCCTTGTTATCTCATCATACACGTCAAGTGGGTCGACTGGATGAGTCCGCGTCACACACAGAACCCTCCTGATGAACTGCCAAAATAACACAAAAACTCATTATCTATCTTCTCACCTTTATCAAGCCAACAGCAACCCATCAAATAATCGTGGAAGTCAATAAGGAAAGTATGTAGTATCAGTGTAGCCATATGTTGCAGGGGTACTAGTAATAATGTGACTGTAAATTTAGAAGAGACAAACAAAAAGACGAACATCTAGGTACACATGGACATGTGTGTAGGACTCTGATAGGACGTACTTGTACATACACATCATTACAAAACGAGTAATACCGTGTGGAGTAGTATGATCATGAACCATTTCTCATTATATCTGTAATGCTAATGCTGAAGTAGTAACTCAAGCTTGTTGCACGGCACTGGAAGACTAGCAAGCCTGTTCCTCACTGACTTTTCCCAGCATGCATACCTAACGCAAACCATACAACACACTCATCAAAGCTATGCCAACAATCAAAAGTTACATGTGTAGCTACGCAGTGGGTTTTATGTAAAATTTCCTTCATGATGATTGTATCTTGTCCTATCATTAAGTATACATAGTTGCTGTCCTGTCGCTCAAATATTAATAATTCTTGTCATGTCACTCTTCAGTGTGAACACTCTGAACTCATACACAACAACGTACACAATACATAGAAACACACACACACACACATGCACCCCAATAAGTGTACATACCACAGGAGTCTATGAGAGTCCAATCGCTTAAGAACACAATTCAATTTGTGTAATAGAGAATGCATATCAGTGTCGTCGGGAGGAGGAAAAATAATTTTTTATCCATGGGTTTTCAACCAGACAGACAAAATCACTCACACAAATCATATTATAAGTCGGTGTCATAGTGCTCTATTGATTCTCCCTTATTCTTCCTCAATTATGCATGTATTCAAGTTCCGAGTCTTTTCTAAAAGGCTTTCTTTCAGCTACGCTGCCTTGACTAAAGCTGGGCTTCAATAAAAAAAACACTACACACAAGCTCATGTGAGGATAGCAAGTTTCTGTTTACTTCCATGCTTTAAAATGTTTACACAAATACATTCAGGGGAGAATTTGAAAGCCTTTAATTGCGCTATTTAGTAGGAGTCAATTCTCTGTAAAAAAGGCTTACAGGACATGAGGAGAGCGATTGTCTCTCACTGTACCTTTATATTATGGACATTGTAAGAATACAATTACAAGCTAAATATACGGAGGCTATTTTAACATTTGCATTTCATTGATATGTGGTTCATAAAATCCTGAGTGTACGAAACCTCAGTATACAATACTGTGTATATATACAGATACATAAGTCTAACCGTCAACATGTAATGTAATGTAATTTAGTAAAAGCATTGACTCTCCTTGGAACCACCGACTGATGGACGAGAGAAAACAGGGCTAATACACGCGTAAGGTATTCGTAACGAAATACTAAAACAAATAATATTTCAAAAAGCCTGAATATTCTCTGCTGGGAGAGAACCTGTGTAGATACAGTTGTGTTCTTGTATTATTTACTCTTGTTCAAGTGATAGCAATACTTCTCCACAAGTAAACTTGAGTTGTTGGCAATATTTGCTAAGTCAAATGAGCTCATATAAATAATTATATCTGTATGTTTATCGTTGAAAACTGTTCAGGTGGGGTAATTAAAAAGTCATGCTAGTCACGGTACAAAATAGAAACATCAACATGTGACTCTCTCAACAATAGCTTTCTTGAATGTTCACGAGAGTGTGAATTAATTAGGATTAGGGAACTGGTTTGATGTCCGTTAAACCAGTTCTTGTACGCAGCATTATGAACTATAGGTACATGTGTTCTCGCTTGTAATAGTAGTGTGAGTTTGTGTACGCTCTCTGTTTTAAAGATGCATGTACATAGTCAGTCATGTGTCTTCTTGAACATTGAAAATGGACACAATTCCATTTGTTGATAATACACTGTAGCAAAACTTTAACACAGGGAACGTCACTAACTAAGCTACTACTACAGACTTCTTGAAACTACTTACAACTAACTACTTTTTTTTTTCTTTAATATTCCACGACGTAAAACTCCGTACACACACACATATCTCTGTATGTATACCTCTAGCCTGTCGTAATCACAAATCCTACGGTATACTCCCAGAGAACAAGTCCATACGAGGATTCCTTTCTGATTTGTTCTCACTATCATTTTGACGCTTTTCTTTCAATTTGACATGCATGTTCGTTAAAAAATATAGAGAGGCAAGGGGATAATAAGTGATTACAGGGATGTACGCAACTTGTAGTAGGAAGAAATGTGAGCAGCCGTGGTAGTAGTAACTTATGTTCAAAAGCTGTTTACGAATCCAAAGTGTATAATGTAGCATTACATGCCTGTGTGGATGTCTACAGGACCAATTAACATGTGAAGTGCAATGATATTGCAATGGCTAAGTGTTGTCTAGAGTGGAATGCATGGGGCGTAATGGATGTAACATGAATTGCAACAAGGCTTCCGTTACTATCATAGATAACTACTTAACTTTTTTTTTTATACTCGCTCACCTTTTGAGAACAGGCTTGAAAGCAGTTGTAGTGAGGTCAGCTGAGGAGGTCAACCCTGAAGAATTTGCAGCGCTAGGGTTGAAGTGAGACGACAAACTTCCAGACAACATTGTGGGCACTTTAAGATTAGGAGGGGTTTGAGGCGGGGTGTCCGTACCAACTCCTTCCGAGGCTACCGGTGTTAAAAAACTCCCGTAGCGGTAGGAGGGAAGTGCAAAACTCCAGGATGAAGTTACGGGCGGAGGAGGATGACCATGGTGTGGACCGTGACCTGAGAGGATTCAAAGTCAATCATTCATAATTTGTCTCATTCACAACTACTCACTACAACAACTACTACTACTACTACTATTACTCCTACTAGATCATTAAAATGCATATATACCAAAAGTGGCTACCTTAACTGTAATAATTTACGTATCATGATCTTACACATGGGAAAACTTATTGGATTGCATGTAATACATGTGCATAAGTAATTCATTGCAATTAAATGTCCCACATGTAAAATATGACTGTGGTTTGGTAAGAACCTCTCAAATTATATTTTACTGGCAAATCCTTGCTGGATTAACAAAAGGACAAAAGCTTGTGTGTAACTTTTATAATCTGAAATTATACATAATTACATGTTTACTCAAATAAAGCTTACCAGGATTATGATGTCCACTATGGTTTAAATGGTGACCATGAGGACCATGGCTGAGAGCATGAGGATGTGGTTGGGGTGGCGGGGTCTTGCATGCCGCCGTGTCAGCCAGCGACCATATCTTTGGTTTGTTAGAAGTGGCTGCACAGTCTGACTTGAGGTCACTTGAAGGATCGTTTTTTACTCCTATCGAATTATTATTTGTTAATCCTGGGGATGAGGATGGACCATGTGAGGAATCATCATCTGAAATGAGAAAAATTTCTAAAATTAGTAAATTGTCTAGGAATAAATTCCTTCCGGACTTCCACTCTATTTTAAAATTCATCCATTCATTGAGATACTTGAGTATGATGATGTTTTATGTATTGAGAATTGAACTTTTGAGTTTCCTTTTTGCATTAGGATTTATAAGTAGTGGTGTTGAAATTTCACCCTCATTCCTAATGAAGCTACCTAATGGTCAAAATATACGAGACTTGATGTAGATAGGAGTCGTGAATAATTACAGGACCTTCAGTAGGCCAGACCCCGACCAACATTTACAACCGCCTCTTCCCTGTCATGTTATGAAACATACCCATGTTAAATGAAGAAAGCTCTTCCAACTCTGAATAATATGGTCATAACATTCTCTTTCCCACTCCGCCTGCTCCATGTCAACTTGACTCAAGTCAACAAATATTTGTACCTCAATCTACTCCATGCCTAATATTGAGGGTTATTAGCTGAGACTGAAGTAAGCTCTGATCTAACACAAAGAAGGAGTTTGCTGTTAAAAAAAACATTTTCAAAACATGCCATACTGCCTCTAACACTCCAGATTTGACTACAGTTAGCATTACGGTACAATATTGCGCACGCAAACCACACGACATATATGATGACTGCGAATCCCCTAAAGTAGATAGATATGTATATAAAATATTTACTACATAGTACTAAAAGTATATGAAGCAAATTTTGGGCTTAGATTCCTCCATGTTCAGACAATCGTGAAAATCTTGGTCAATTTTAGGAAATCCGACCCCAGGACTAATGTAAAAATTCATGACGGGAAACCCTCCTTGTAAGCAAGTCCTGCCCTTCCTCTATTTCCATTTCCTTGTCCCCTGACTGATTAACTGATGGAAGGAAACCATAGAGAGAAAACAAGTCATAACACCAGAGAACAAATTCGATTGTAATTTTCGTATTTTCTACTCAATTGATTTGATTGCGAGGAACATGATACAGTCCTTTTTGGTTCATGGAGCAATCTCCTAATACTACACCCGAGTGTAGGGAGAGGCTGGGCAAAGCCCGACAATAAGTCCCCTCTTTCTTTCTCTCTCTCTCTCTCTCTCGCTCCTGTAAAAATCCTACCCCTATATATATCTATCTGAGCCGGGTTTAAAAAGTCATAGCAATTACGTGTCACTTTTTTATTAAAGCCGGATTATGCACGCATTCGGTGGTGCACTGCGTGTGGACTCGTGAAAATGATGCTGAATTTCAAGTAAGGATCTGTTTGAAAATTTCCATTGATCTCCATACGTGTGCATACAAACATCCCCATCATCACAATTTCCGTCATACTTTTGTGCATAAACACGATCCTGCGGCACACATGCATGCAAACTAAACCTCACTGGTTGTTCTGACTGTTACCATTCTGAGTTACCATCCTGACTATCACCCAAACACGTAGACACAATGAGCGCGTTCCAGTCTGCAAGGAACGAGATTTTGATTGTAAATGGTTGAGTGGCAGTAAAAAGAGAGACGTTGGATGAAAGTAATCCTTGATGAAGTATGGGCCAAGGGGATCCCATAATCCTCTGTGTGTCTAACCCTTACCCTTTATCCTCAACATTACTCACCCTGCCTAATGCAAACACAGTTTCTCAACTTTTACATTAACTATATAAAGACAGATACAGAGAGAGAGAGAGAGAGTCAACCAAAAAGAAAGATTGGATGTTTTAGTAACACAGCTACATATAATAGATCTATATGACTTCTACTGATGTAGTATTAGTTCTCATCCACAAATTCCATCTATGTACAACACACGTCCCATCCTACTCAACCTACATTATTACTTCCATTATTATCATTTCAACACAGTGTAACAACCCTAGTTTTGATTTACTTGCCTAGTAGTAAGCAGTGACAGTGGTTGGAATGATTATGCATTAGTGTTGTATACAGATGCTTATTTTATTCTTTGGGCTATGGTATGGCTTGTGTGTGTACAAACTTTCCTCCATTTGACACTACGCCTTTTGAAGTCACTCTGTAATAGGAAGAGTCAGGCCTTCCTAACAGTATGTTCCTATGTTCTACCAGTTATAGTAGTCAATGTCCTACGCCTCAACACACGGAACAGCATGTATAGGAAATGTGAGGGAAAATCCCTCTTGGAAATGTTGTTCATACATGTAGACCGGTAGACACAGGAAGAAGTTATGAAATGACGGAACTTCCCCGGAGAAAATAAATGATGTATGGAGGATGCAGTGAGTAAGAGTGGACAGGCAAAAAGAGTTTTATGGGCTCATAAATAGACAGGCTAGACCTACGAGCTATTCTATGGTGGTTGAAGGGTGGCACACACTAATATATCAAGTTACCGTACTACTAAAAACTTATGTGTTTGAGTGAGCCTTGAGCAGATCGTAGTAGTACCATACGGACGACTACGTGGTCGTCCACAGGGCAATTGTAATAAGAGTGAAGCTAAAATTTGAGGAAAAATCCTGGACTCCTTACCGTCATCATCCTTGATGTCGTCGTCATCATCATCTGTTTTATTCTTTGGTTCCCAAGTCATTTTATTTTCCTTTTTGAGTCTTCTTCTGGCATTTGCAAACCATGTGGACACTTGGGTCAAAGTCATTTTGGTGATGATAGCCAACATTATCTTTTCACCTTTGGTAGGGTAGGGATTCTTTTTGTGTTCATTTAACCATGCTTTGAGTGTTGCTGTAGACTCACGTGTCGCGTTCTTTCGACGTGCTGCCAAGTCGTACCCACCCCCATATCTGTTCCGTAGGGGAGTTATCAAAAAGACCAAAACGTAAGCAAAGGAATATTTTTGATTATAGGTTAGCAAACTTGATTCGATCAAAAAATCCTTCATTATACATTATTAAAATGCTCATTTCTACAGTCATTATCACATCATTCGGTGATAAGTTAATTGCGCATCGATACTGACCACATGAAATAACTTCTACATAATAACTATCCTTTCTCAGGGATAACGTATAATTATCCTTTGGGGGATTGATGGAATGAGGACGAAGTGCAAAAGGCAGTTTGTTCCAAACTCACAGCTTTTTTTTTTAATTGTACATATGTACGTTCCCATTCACGTATCTCGGCATGAAAATCTCCTTCATACGAGAGCCTGTAGAAACACATTGGTGTGTTTCCAGCAGGTGGAACGAAAACTAAGTGATTAGTCCGGACTGTGATAGAGGCAGTACATATGCTCACGCTTAGCATGTACCTTTTAACATATCAAGCACTTTTCCTATGCTGTCGGATGTCTTTTTTACTCTTTCCTACCATTAATTCCTTACGTTTACACGACATGCCACCAACTGATCAAGCGTAAATAAAAACACAAATGTAAAAATGGCAATAAATTCTACTCCAAAGAAAAAATGTTACTCTATATCAAAATCATTCTGCTAAACCAAAATAGTTTTTACATGATCCAAACCTGTCGTTCTGACGTCAAAAAATTCTTTTAGTTTCTATTAAATGTATCTACTTTTTTTATTTAAAAAAAAAAGGAAAATGTTCCATCAAGTGAAAAAATACTAATTTAATGAGTACACATTATATGGGTTTATGTGTACAAATCCTATTTCATTGAACAAAAGCTATTTGAAGACATAAGAATATTAAAAGAGGAATAAAAATTTTAAATTACCTTAATGAAATTAATAATATATAATGTTTTCAACACTAATGAATGAATATGAGAATGAACTGATAGCTGGCAGGAAGGAATGTAAGACATAAAAAAGGCTCCTCGGTCCTGATCATACATATAAAAAATAGTGAAGCAAGTAAACAAAAAGTACATTCGTACAGGAGAGAAAATGAGATTAGGATCAAACGATTTTGCACATTGTTTGCGACATCCGACAAATGCTTACTTTCATGTAAAAGGTGCAGCTAATAAACGCATTATTCATGTCAGTTTTTATATCCTTACTGAAAGCGTGTCACGCACTGCTGACTCTCTCTCTATATCTCGCCCTCCCTCATCCAGTCTCAGCAAGGATGATAGGTCATGACGGTAGCTTCGGAGTAATAAACAATGGAAAGAATGAGCTCGAAATTAAAAGGAAAGGTTTTTCTTCCAAGAAGTGTGTGTTATTGAGAGGAAGAAAAAAAAAGACTCATAGCTAGAAAACTATAACATCTTCCTGTACTATTGGAGTAACTGCCAAGTACGGCACAGAGACGGAGATTCGTGGAGATAGAACGTGTCCAGGCATAGTATGTATAATAATTATTATATAGAAGAAAAAAAAGGAAACTCCAGCAATTCCAACGGGGTAGGTATAAGTGGATATGGACAGGACAAGTGGGTCTGAAACAAGGTCTAAGAAGGAAGAGTTTCAGTGGTTCGTCTCGGTATTCTTAGCGGGTGTCAAAATCTCCTTTCCACAAGAGTAAAAGAGATGGTCGTGGTAACCCTTTATGTCGTTTGATTTCCTCCCTGCTGTGACCCCACTTAAAATCTCTCCCCTTAATGCATTTCCTCTAAGTTGGCTTCCGCTGGTTTACCCGGGCATTTCCGAGTCACACATACATCTCTCAATTTTATGGCCGTCTCCTCCGTCCTCTATAACTGTAATGTATCGTACAACAAGGAGAGAGAGAGATGAGTGCCAGAGAGTGAGAGAGAGAGAGAGAGAGATGTGCCATTTTCTTCATTGCCTTCTTTTTTTTTGTTCGATCATCTTGTTTCAGTCTCACTCCACAATAGAATTTATATACGGCTTATAGGCACTTGCTACGGATGGTCGTCAGAACGGCCAAGTCAGTGACTGACTCCTATCCTTTAATTTTCTCATTCGTCATGGTTACTTTCCTGAACTATCCTTATCACCATCGACATCTCCTAACGAAACTGAAACTGAGTGTACACTCTACCATATATACTAATCCTCACATTGGATTATATTTATAATAAAAAAAATATCCTACAGAGAGATTTTTATAGAAAACATCTCACGGCAAGTTCATCTTAATAGAGGAACTAATCTAAAAAAGTTAAAACAACAGTAGCCCTAATAATAGGATGAACTTACTATCGTTAATACTTATGAACGCTTGAGTGCTAAAACAGCAAATTTGTAAAAATCTTAATGCCCTGAGCATATCGCAAATTGATGCTATACTTGGAACAAACGATACAATGAGCTGGTAAAAATGTTCTCAAAAATTGCATAATTCACAACAAGAGGTACAGATGGGAAGACAAGTAGAACAATCAGGAGATAAATCAAACCAACTAGTCAAACATAACCTTAGTCAAAGCTTTAGAGGGAAAAAAAATTAAATGCTAGCATTGTTCTTTACACTGCAAGTCCAGAGATAAAAACCTATTCTACACTCAATATTTTTACTGGGGGTTTCTCTCTCTCTCCCATACTCCAAAACAGGAGTATACATAAGTATGTACTACAGTATTTATTTTGGGAGCCTCCCTATGTACGAAACTGACAATGAGTGCAAATGCCTCTGCCCTGGAAACTGTTAGCACACACGGCTCTCTCTCTCTCTCTCTCTCTCTCTATTAAATACAAACTAACTACCCTGTTGAGAGATACAGAGCCCAGAGATCCTTCTAATAATAATTTTCCCTCGCTCCCCACATTAACAAGGAAGAGAATGGACAGAGGAGAGAGGAGATGATGATAGGTGGGAATTTATATTCCCAAGGTAAAATAATTTGAACTTGATATGAAATACAATCCTCAGATTAACAGGAGTATAAACCGATCCCATACTGTTTAGAGAGCTTGGGTGTATGTGTAATTCGATTAAAAATTCATGAGTTGTAACCTTTGTGGAGAAATTTTAAGAATCCTTAAGACCAGACGTAAGTATACGAGAGTCGGACCGTTCCAATGATTGGCTTGGCTAAAGAGAGATTATGATAATAAGTGTGATAGTAAAATGGGCTACGATAGAGAGAGAGAAGAGGAGAGTTCAATCGGAAGACGGAGCAGTGGAATTATATGGACACAAGAGTGGCTGGCTAGAGAGAGAGAGAGAGAGAGAGAGAGAGAGAGAGAGAGAGAGAAAGGGAGGTCGAGACGATGTCATAATAAATCAGTAAAGTCAGCGAGCAGTGGCAGTGGTTCCTTAATCTAATTTGGGAAAACCAGTGTGTGGGATCATGAAATTTCATGTGACCAGTTGGGGGTAGCGATGAGCAGGATTTTTTTACCCGTATGCTGCGGCGAAGGTCGGGTCATATGGATAGTAGCCGGACTGAAGCGTCCCAGGGTTCGGCCAGCATGACACGTCGCCAGTTCCGCTCCCTTCTTTCAGGCCAGCGTACGCCCCACCCTAACAAACACATCCATTATCAGGCAAACAGATCCCATTCAAGAATAACATCCCATCACATCATATCTCCTACAATGTACACCACTTGTTTACTCCAATAACTACAAGTTTATACATGCATTCTGTGGTAGTAGCTCCATACACATAACTTGTGTATCCATCCATCCAGTCCTCACACCGTTCCTCACCGTACATACATACATACATACATACATACATGCCTCCACTCACAAGATCATTACGTACACACACACTTCCCTACACATGTATTTACATACACCCTTTTTTCCAAACACAAACAAATTTACATATGTACATACTTGCATACATACCCTCACTTAACTTAACTTCGATTCTTTTACACATTGTTTACAAGTCACTACGTACACATACACGCTTAAGTATCCTGACTACTAATAAGTACACCTGTGTAAAAACCTATGCATGCTACATAACCCCTACTAAAACAAATATGTTTGAGTGCTGAGTCTGTATGTACCTAAGGATAGAGAGAGGGAGAGAGATGCAGGCATACCGAGAGAGAGAGAGAGAGAGAGAGAGAGAGCACACGCAAAATAATAATGTTTCATGTAGGTATGTGAAAACCGTTCCTGAGCAGGCTACCTTTCTGTCACTAATACGAGGGCAGAAATGGTCCCAAAACTTTTAACTTATTGTTGCCTGTACATATGTATGAGCTTGGGTTTTTTTTTTTGAGGTAAAATATATATGTATATAATTATGTATACACAAGCACACATTGAAACATTGTTTCCTTCCCGATTATCTCTTGTTTTATCTCCTATCCTCAATTACATCCTTAAAAATTTGACGAAATGTTGGCGACATGCTCAATCTAACAACCTTTTTCCCTAAATCACACTCTGGCTCCTTCATGCTTGATTACCTGACAATATCCCTTCTACTTTTTTTTTTAAACCGTTCCTGCTCCCACCATGGTTCGTACCTCTATGTAATATAATGGGTAGAAAGTTCTACCCAAACTTGGCAGCCACTTGACATTCCTTTTCACCTGAGAGTTATTTGAGCCATTTGGAAACCCTTTAGTCGCTTAATCTCCCTGCGGTTGCTGCCTGACTACATGGTAAATTACAGGTAGCTACTAATCATTACGGTCTAAAACCTACCATTTTATTTAATCAAATACGGAGGATTACGTGAGCATTTGTAAAATTTATTGCTAGAGCATTTTAGCGTGATCATATATATTCCCTTCTGTAAACTACCTTGAGTGGGGCTCGGTTTGTTTAGGGAGGCTAGGGCTTCATCCCCGGATGAAATGATGCAATCATTTATCGCATTATAATGTTTGTCTACTTCCAGACACTCCACCATAAATAGTATCCCTATTCTTCTAACTCTCAAGCCTCTATAACTAGAACCTAGTCCTAGGCGGGAGGCAAGTCTATTCCCAGTTTTGTATGGGCTCTCAAAAGTCTTAATGTGTTTGGGGAGCTTGTGAAGCCGAGAAATTTTCGCCCACGTTGTAAAAACAAAAAGAGTTTTTTTTTTTTTTTTTTTACAAAAGCCAACCTGAGTGACAATAATGTATGTTTGGTTATGCGGAGAGAGAGAGAGAGAGACAAGAAATGACTGGGAGAAGCAAGCATAAGTTGCTCTCGTATTTGAAATAATTGTGATTAATTGCATTTCCTATGTGAACAATTAGTTTCCCTGAGACTGTCAAGAGTGAAATGCGATATTCGGTATCCAGGCATGTGCTCCTACTTGAGCGTCACAAATAACATATATGTACATGGCGGGGTAGGAGTCCTGGATCGTTTCGATGATTTACAATGGGTCTAGTTCAACTATAACTTCACCCAGAAATATGATCTTAGATGCCAACGTGTAGTGCTCATGTAGACTGGCTTAGTTTCCTTTTCCTGTTAAGTACCACTGTCTAGTACTTAGACGTAAATCCCATGCATACTTTTCCCTTTCTGTCTATATCCCTACCTCCTCCAGTCACCCTCGCTCATGTGCATGTACATAGCTATCTGCCTAGGCCTTTTTCGTGGAACCTCCTAAAAGCTAGCCCAAGGAGGCTTATCTCTGACTAGACGTTCCGTGCATACAGCTACTTTTAGTAATACATACTGGAGAATCAGTCATACTTAGTTGTCGTACATATCCCTCTGTCTACAAACAGACACAAACATTGTCCACCCTAATTATACAAAGTAAACAATGAAATTGACAAATAACTTTTGACATACCAATGGCGAGTAGAATGCAGACGACTCCAGGGTGGGATACGGATTTTGCTCCGTAGGGGGGGCATAAGGGGCCGGAGGATAGGCTGTGAGTCTTGGGTAAGATGATAGCGTAAGCCGGGCAGGATCATACTGACATGAACACACTGATTGACCTGTGACGGGGTCAGTAACAAGAGGGCGGCCACCTTCACAGCAAGATGTGCCGGGTGATGTGGTTACACCATTGGGTGATGTTGATCCACTCATTGCGCCAGATGATGAACTCGGCGATCCCAACAACTTAACACACGCAAAAACCAACAAAACAATAATTAGCATTTCCTTTCATATGTGTCCTTTCATTTCATTTCATTTTTTTTAAATATAAATTCACAATTCCTCATTTGAAACAACACATATCAACACACTACAACTCTGGAAACAATATAACCCTAAAAAAAAAGAAACACTTGAGAAAATAAAAAGCTGGAAACATATAAACCTTGTGGAGGCCACGCTCCAAACATGTTGTTTACTTAAAAGTTACTAACTCTTGCAATAAATAATAAAAATACAGTACAGTAAGATGTAACTTAAAAATGGAGCAAGAGATAAGAGAAAAACATAGGTTAACTACGAACACGATACAGCTATAAAAATACGTACAGCTAAGTAGTAAGTATATCTATAGATAGTAAACAATCTACAAGTACACTTTTTTTTTTACTTACATTTGTCTAAAATCTGTTCAGCTCGTTCTCAACTACAGCTACAAACAAATAGACAAATATTTCGCAAAGTTTTCAGGGGGGGGGGGAGGAGGAAATGCACAAGATTTTACGAGAGTCTGGCTTTGAGAATCGATCTTCCGGAAAGTGTGACAATTTGAAACACAATTTGAAACACACACAGAAAGCTCTAGAGCACCTCAACAATCAACATTTAGGGCTTCGTCCCCAATTACAAATTTTTGAACTACCAACTTGTACAGAAGATTACTATAGAGTTACAAAAACTGTGATCTATGTATTTGTATAAGGAGACAGAGATTTGTTTTTATTTTTACAACAAATAAAAATATATTTGCATGCTTCCAACAACCAAAATATATATAGTACGTGAAGCAGAATTATTACTTCTCTTTTTCGTTCGATATATCTAATAATTAATTACTCATGAACAGAAAATAACTCAAGTCAAAGAATCCGTATCCTTTACACACAGAGAAAAAAAATGAAAGGAATTTCGACGAATGTCTACTAATCAAAAATGACAATGAAACTGAGAACTTGAAGAGTTCACTACAACACCAGCAATGGAGTATTCACCCTAATTTGTTGTGCACCAAGATTTCGTAGTCCATCCACTTTGGCCAAATCGTAGACGCTTTCCTTCATATACAGGGCAGCGCACATGTTCACACTTTGCCACTCAATTTTGTATTAGTTAGGGTTTCGAATTATGAAAAAATTTTCAACAAACGGTTTCTCTTCCCGTTAGACCATTCGACTCCAATATTTATCTCCTGCTCACATGCGTACTGAAAACGTTCCGCCGAAGCCACACGCACAGTTTAATGAACAAAGACTATCAAAATCCGAGTCCTATATCCGAACCTCCGGATCTTGAAGTGTAAATATCCAACAATTTTTTTATCCAGAATATTCCACAAGTCTCAAAAGCCTAGTAGAATTCACAAGGAATTATTATTTCCCTTCAACAGAATTCACAACCAATAATTACATACACTTGACAGTCGTGTCTCTCTCTCTCTCTCTCTCAGATCCCAAAACTTTATATGTACGTTTTGTTTTTAGTACTGAACGCCGGTTTTGAAAATAGGTAATTTTTTTTCGCTTTACAATTTGAACTTGGTTTCCTCACGATTCGTGTAATTTTTGACTTGTCCCAATGTGCCGATGATTTGCGGAGACAACAAGAATAGTAGTAGTTGAGAAAAAGGCTTTGAGTGTGAGAAAGGAACGGTGAAGAGCTCGTGAGAGAGTGTTGTTTGCCAGAGGATGGAGTGTGGTAAAGTGCAATATTTATAATGATGTGGGTAACTCTTGAGTGTTATGTATAAATACGAGGACTGAGAAGAGAGATTGGGCTTACCTGATTGTTGTTGTAAGCAGGTGAGTATCCAAAGTAAGCCATGAGATGTGTGTTGTTTAGTTGTGCTCAGGTGTGAGTATAGAATAGAACTAAGGGTTACAGAGGGTAGCGCAAACGCGACTCTAGAGAATGGTTTCGAGATGGTCCTCCCTTTTGTCCCGATTTGGAGCCGACTTAGAGCCAATTGGGTGGATCCTGGCGTCCCATTGGCCCTTTGGGGAAGTATATTGGTCTGAAGTTCTTCAGTGCACACAGGCAGCTTGTTCGTAGTTTGTTCTTTGGGCTTGTCCAACAACATGTCCTATCAGCCATTGGATTATGCTAATCCCTACAAGATTTCGCTTTTACCCACACACTTCAACCATTAATTACCTGTCTATTAACCCCGCACCCTCCAACATTTACCCACCCACGTGTGTTGTCCACGGACACATGTAACACTTGTCCGTGCCCGGCCTAGCGAAACTCAATCGCAGCTCCACTCATTTGTTATGCATATCCTCCTCCAATTTTTTCTCATGTAAACTTGCACGCATTATTTTGCATAAGTATTACTATCAGACGTGTAAAAGTGTTATAATACTCGCTGTTTTTCCTCATGTTTACTCCATTCCCAGTGCAGTCCCTGTGATCACACTGCACAGACAGACACACACACACACACACACACAGAAACACATCTATTAGCTAATACTGAGACGCATCATGAGATCTTGGTCCACCGGTAAAAAAAATACTACTTTTAACATATCATTTACTCCCTGAGTCCACTACTCCTAGTAGGATGTCGAGCCTCATATCAAACCTCATATTTCACAATTTTAAACTTTGACTTATGTGCACTCTCTGAGGAGGATTGTACTGTAGTATGTAGAGCCTCTGAGTACTGTACGGAGCTGGGGAGATAGATACATAGATCTGTATTGTCATGAAGAACACCTCAGGATTTCTTGGGACGGTCTTGCTAGACACTGGCTCATTATATTGTTCCTATTGTTCTATATTATTTCATCCATTGTCCTGAGCTGTGGGTACGAGCGTCTGTAGTCAATGACTGAAATTAGACTTGGGGAAATGGCGTTGCGAAATGTGAGGAGAATTCTTTGTCAAGAGAGTGGAGTAGACTGTGTATTTTCGCACAAAAGGAGTGGTTGCTACTTGGGAGCCTCTGGTAGACTGTCTATGGTAACTGGTAACTTTTGGCAAAAAGTAGGAGCATTGTATAGGTTGACTATTCGGGAATATATGCTCCTATATGGATGACACCATTCCTGGCACAATGGCATCATGTGCAAAATCTGTCCCAAAGGATCTTTCCTCTTGTCTGTTGAACAATTCCTATTGAAAATCATTGTAAGTCTTGTATCTCGTCGAACAAATCAGAGAAGAAATGTATTGTACCTTTGCTACTTTTCAGTAGCTTTTCCGGTAGTTACTTGTGTGCATGTCTTTTCTCTCAGGATTCCTCTGGGAAAATCCCAGACAGACATAAACTTATTATAGAATCTGTACGCATTATCCAAGGTCTAGCTCTTGTGGCTTCTCAACATTTATATATGGTTGCAATTCTTTTCCACTCCCTTTTTTTTCTCCCTCCTCTGAAAGGTATACTTTTGTGTGTGTTAGAGAGAGAGAGAGAGAGAGAGAGAGAGAACGCTTGATTTATATAAAGTGTGATCTCCTCCACTTGTACCAATACGTACTTATACAATGTGTAAACTTTTGTCAGCTGATTTTTCGCCTTGTTGAACTTGGAAACTTGTTCCATTATAATAGATTATAAGTATAGGGAAAAGGGTGTAGATTCCACGGAGAAATGGTAAAAGGATTTTCCTCGTCTCAAACTTTTCCTAAAAGCCCCAACTTTCCTATTCGGACAGATGAACTTTCCGGGTGATGTTTATTTGCCAAAGTGAATTCATTATTCAAGTGCAATAATTTCTATTTTTATTTTATTTATTATTTTTGACAGGAGGATCCCCCTCTTGCACATTTTTTCGCAGTATTTAAGACTGCCCCTGTACAACATGTATGTATGAACTCACTCCTGAGGTTGTTTAATTTCTAACACGTGTTTACACAGTGCATCAGTTGTACGTGGGCAGATTTTTAGTCTGTTAATTTTTCGAGGTCCTTGAAAGAAACCTTTTGTTGAGGCCAGGCCATTGGATTTACTTTCAAGATAGCGGGTTCACAACTCGGCCTCACGTTGTACATACATATGTATGTATGTATGTATTGAGACGAGTCTTGTACATGGAGGTTTAAACGTTCCACGAAATAAATTTGCAATTTGCTCTCTAATCTCCCAGCTGCAATACATCACGGATGAGACGGCTTTTATTGTTAAAGTGAAACTAGATTTTTACAGACGGCTCACATGCATTGTTGCAGTTTTGATTTTTTCCTGCACTTGTGAGGATTTTTTTTGAACTTGCGGAATTTGTTTATGGTTAGTACCTGTCTGTAGTGGACGGGGTTGGAGAATGGCATAATAGTTACAATAAATAAAATTACGTATTAATAATAATAGTAATAGTAAAACTTTTATCATATTTATCGGTTTGAAGGAATATTAACTGAAAAAAATGTTTTATATAGAATGTTCCGCCGTTTTATGGGGCATGAATATACTTTACAGCCTTTCGTCAGGCCGTATGTATTTCCAGAGGAGTGGTATGTGCCTCGTCGGGCGTCTATCCTCATAGTCTCCACATTGTACATAGCCAGGGTCTGTTGACATACTCAAAAGACATGAGGATTTAGCAGTGAGCTACTAGATATACGTACTTGATATTTTTTTTTTCGTGGAATTCAAGAGCAATAGGAAAGATAATAGCTGTTCTTGAATAATGGCAGTCTGTAATCATAGCCTGTAATTTAATCGTAAATATTTTTCAGTGTTTTAATCAAAGTGATACACAAGTTTTTCTCTTGTTCCGCTTGTAAACTCTCAAGCAGAGTACATGTCTTTATGTTTTATGGTTGTTTTTGGGTTGATTTTTTTCCCTCCTCCTATTAGTCTCTCGTATAGTCCGGCCTGCCATAGTGGAGTCCATTCCCGAAGAGGTAAATGCATATGTTCCACCAGACTTTAATATCATCAGTTTATGAATTCAGGAGAGAGACAAAGAGGGAGAATTGCTGACGGATTTCAACGACGGAGACTATGTAAAGGCGTCCTTTTGTACAGTTGGGAAAAAATATTCGGAAAAAATTTCAGAGACGCTAAACATTTTGAAGCAGACGCCTTCGAGCATTACAATTGAGTCCTGTCAGATTACTTATTTACTGCTCTGCTTAAGTATAGCTAACCATATAGAAGCGGGTTTATCATCAAATACTAAAGAGCGGAGAGATAAAGTACTATGTAAGATTCTCCCTTCAAGAGGTGTGCTCCATCGCCGGGAATTCAGTCTCCTTTTTGCCTTGCAGATGTACTGGGAAGGTTTATCATGACAAGGGGTTGAGGGAAGAGTTTTCGGATTTTCGTACTATGGAAAATCCGTGCCGACACAGTATGTACACTTTCCACAGGGGTTCAACATGTGTAAATCTACATACGCAAGGAATTATATATAATTTTACGTTGACTGAGTATGTATGTAATGTACATACATGCCTTGCAGACGAGGAAAATACGGTTCTGCAGACACTACTCCCGCTACAGAAAATAACGCTTGACATGTGAAATGTGTGGATGCGTGTGTCCGCTGGCATCGTAATAATATCCTTTTGAAATGGTGAGGAAAAGTTGTAATAATGTGGAATACAGGAGGAAATCGAATTAGTGGACAGTAATTTAGGAAAATGAAGACCGAGTCGCGACACATAAGAGGAGAGTTAGCCAAGTACTAAGTGCCTCATATACATGCATGAGTGAGTGTCCCTTGCAGAGCATTTAAGATTTTTCGAGGTAGGGAATAACAGAGACAGACAGAACATGAGCTGAGTGAGCATGAAGAGAGAGAGAGAGAGAGAGAGAGAGAGAGAGAGGACCCAGTAATGCATAATCTATAGGGCCGAAAGGCAGAACACTAGCTCCCTGGCACTTGGCGATGAACAAAACTAAATGCTAGGGTAATTAACGCGGTCGTAAATTCAAACTTAAATGAATACAACTCCCCCCTTTTCATGTTGTCCTTCCTTTATGATGAACGAGGAAATATTACAGTTTCATTACTCTTTTGTTTTCATTTTTGGGGCACTTTTTGGTCGAATTATGAAAATGTGGGAGATTCCATTATCATCGAGACTTCGCTTGGATTTCCCTCCCTTGACTTTTACATATTCAGCAATCCTCCCAAGGCTTTCCTTCCCAAAGATCATACACTCCAAAAATGAGCCCCTCGTAAATCTTTAGATTCGTAAAGCGAACTTGTGTCGTGTGTGTGTGTGTGTCTGTGTACACAATGCCGTTCCTTCAGTTTGCACACAAAAAAAAAGAATTAAACAAAAAACGTTGAACCCATTGTGTTCCCTTTTTCAAATTAAAACAAATATTTCTCATTTATTGCAAATAGGTCCATGTCCCATCCTCCCGGTTCGCAGTGCTTCTTCCTCATGGGAAAGAAAAGAGGAGAGAAAACTTTTCTATATATCAATCCCCGTTGTTTTACTTCTCCCATCAACTTCAAACTCAAGCAAGCGAAAAACTAAATGAGCAGTAATGACTGTAGCTCTAATCTTCTGGGGAGCACTCGTGTGTGTTCCCTTTCTAGGCCTTTGTTCAAGTGAAAAAGCCTGAGTAAATGAATGGTAAAACATTAGTCATAATTCATAAACAAGGAAAAACATGGTTAAAATCCATTGAAATTGATTTCACAACATGGGCTTTAAATATTTCCTGTCATGTTACAAATTTGCACCCTGCACAAGAGAGAGAGAGAGAGAGAGCCTTAAAAACCCATGTAATGGGGATTATAAAAAAGTTGTGTGATCCTAGTTTCTAGTAGCTCAACACACACACTTACATTCATAAAAACATACGTAAAGTAACGGTTGAGCGGAGGACGTATCACTTATGACAACTTCCGCTCACTGTGCAAAAGTTGGGCTTTTCTAGTGCTCAAACCATCACAGTTATTATCTATGTAATTCCGATTAAGTGTGGTCTCAAAAGTCTGACTGAAGTTGATATTCCCAATGAAGAATGGTATTTATGTTGTTACTGCCGAGTTATCCTGCAGAGAGCTATTTTGTTCAGAGCTCTGTTTTTATAGAGCAGTGTTAAAGGGAGTGATTCTATTAAGGAGCACTTATATGGTCTGATATTATAAGGGGGATCCGTTAAAAACTAATGGTATATGGAGGGACCCTATAAAGTGCAGTTTGTACATACTCACTAATGGGAAGGAATAGAGAGAGAGAGAGAGAGGGACAGAAAGAGAGAGAGAGAGAGAGAGTCATGTTATTTTGGAAAAGCATCACGGCACCCAACCCATGCCAAAACGACGTGTTTCTTTTGGGACGAGAGTCTACAACTATTAAGCATAGGCGATAATATGATAGCACTTTGTACGATATTATGATGAGGAATTGACAATAAAGTAGCTGTTGAATGAAAAAGATTACGAGGATTCATGCCATGTAATGTAACACTTGCCATAAATACTCCATTAGCAGTAATAAGATTGGAGTAGTCGTCGGCCGGCTACATCAGCCAGATAGATTTTAAGTGTGTCAATTATCATACGCTGAACATGGTACTTTTTCCTATCCTCAGTATTCATTAGGGTAATGTAGAACGCATTACGACCGTAGTATTTATTTTTATTGCAATATTCTGCTTTAATTAAATCAACTCCATCCTTTTGTGTTGATGTAGATTCGGGATCCTCGCCTCCTTTCTCACAGTCTCTCTGCCCTCCTCCTGTAAGCCCAACATCCAGAGAGAGAGATAGACGGTCGGGGATGGGAAAAATATGAATACATGAAACATTGATGGAGTTGCGTATAGACTCCTTTTGGGGATACAATGTGACATTATCTATGTCACCAAATTTGACTCTCTCTCTCTCTCTCTCTCTCTCTGACTCACTGAGGTTATGTGACAGATGTACATTTGTAGCTGTGTATAATTATCCGTAGATGTGGCATCCCATTACTGTTCTGAGCTTGGCTTTTCTTGAAGTTTGCAATTACTTGGTGTCAATTCTGACTTGCTTTTAGTTCCTCATTAGACGTAGTTGCTGCCAAGCTGACAATGAGCCTTGTTCGAGGAGGATGCGGGACTAAAAACGGTTGGTGAGTGGAGAGCTGTTGTGGTGTATGTTAATTTGTTGGTGCAGGAGCTGGTGCTGCTGGCATCATTGGAGTAGACTGGGACTGTTGGATCAGGCATAATTCTGCGTGATGATATCCTTGTGTGTGATTAAACAATTTTTTTTTCCTCGACTTTCTCGTGTGAGACATGGAGCCAGAGCCCGGAGAGCAAAAGAAGGGACTAATGTGGAGCATTGTGTTGATTAAGCGGATTGATTATTGATTAGTTAATGGAAATGTTTTTCCGAGTCATTCCCCTCTTATTTACTTTCCCCTGCTGAGACACAAATTGCTACACAATGATTCCCAAATATCCTTCCAAGGCATTTCAATGGGAGTGAGGTACCCACCTCGCAAAGCTGCCATCAACTCCAAGTTGGTAGACCCGGACGAACCACAAGAGCAGATCGCATCATCCCATCATTTCCTACTTGATCGTCTGTAGAGATACATATGAGTATGCACGGTAATAATAAGAAGCTTCTCCACTGATCGCTTTCAATCCTCCTCCAGCATTTTCATAAGCTTCGCTAATGGAAATGGCAACCACATTCGTCTCTCTTTCACCTCATCATTATTTCTCTCTTGCTCTTCCAGCCTGAAAACCCTTGATCTCCACTTTTGGGTATTCCCTAACTGCTCCTATAAATTTTCATCAACCAAATTCAAATTGCATTTTAATGTTGAGGCATGCTAGCATTTAATTTACAGTTGTCGCATCCGACCTAAGTAACAGAAGTGAGGGAAGGCTTTTATTCTTGCGCAGATGGTGACATTCCGAGACTCCGTGTGCATGCCCCATCCCAGATGAATACAAGGCTGCGACAGAATCCTTGCAGGGTATGTATATGAAAGTATTCTGTTGATGTGGAACAACTATACATTTAATTAAGAAGATAAGACTTGTAATCTTTTCCCACACGTTCGACGCTAGGTTTTGCACAACTAATATTCTAAAGGTTGTAGTGTGTGCTACGGAGGGTTCAATAAGAGAGAGAGAGAGACAGACAGAGAGAGAGAGAGAGAGAGAGAGAGAGAGGGAAAAACATAGCGCAAACACATTTGCAATGACTGGGACAAGTTCAATTACAATATCTCGAATGGTAATAGCGGTGGCTTTGCATAGAAATTAATTAATACTTGTCGTGATTCAAGTCAGCAAATTATCAGGAGATATACAAATGTTATTTGAACATCACTGGAGGAGGAAACTGTGTAAAATTAAATAATGGAGTGTCCACCTTGCAGTTAAGTACATGGTACTTGTCCAATGCTTTTGTCCCCCCGTACCATTACACTATAACTACAGTACAGATGTATTTAGAAATAAGTATGTCTCCCTTCTCTCCCTTGATTATGATTTGTTCAAATGGGGAATCTACTGTGTTGCTCTCTCAGTGTGTATCTCTGTAGTGCTCGCATGCTTGCTCATGCTCCTCGAGTACTTTCAATGTAGCTTTGAGAGTGATAAGATTAGTTATAATGGGAGTAAGATTACAGGTGTATTCTTTACCCATGCAGTGATTGATTATCCATGTTCTCCATTGTAATCGCTCTCATTTGCATTTTTGATGAGTCAGTGCAGGGAGAAATCCCTTACACAGCTCTGTTGAGTCAGTCGAAGCTTTCGTTCCCAATTCAATATTTCCTTCCATTGTGGTTCATTCACAAAAAAAAAATTGTTGAGTCTCATAGTCCTATAGAAAATATTGTACATCCAGAATGAATGCATTTAGCCCAAGTTATAATAATTCATAGTAAGTTGTAAATAGCACGGAGCAATGTTTGTTGTAATGAGGTAACTAATCCGAAGTCACACTTCAAGTCATTAATTCCGAGAATTACATAAAAATTGAGATTACATGTTGAGCCACAATTGGCACTGTAGAAATACCTCAGTGGAATGACCCAATAAGTTATCCTGAATCCTAATTTCCCTGCAGAACTAAAACCCATAGGCCTGACAGCCCATACAAATATCCACTTGATGCACCGAGCCCGAGGTACATACATAATTCTAAAATAAATACAATTGTATAATTATACATAATAATTCATAAAAACTAGTATGTCAACCAATTTCGGACTAATTTAGGGGAATGATATCACAAAATCCTAACAAAATTTTACTGTAGTTAATGTTTGGCAATACGGTGGTGGTATTTAGGTAGGAGAAATTCCTTCATACATTTGGGCAAAGCATTATCTCACTTTGGTCGTAGACTGTGACTTAACTGTGTGCTTTTATTTGTGTACAATGACTTCACGCATTTCCAGCAATATAAGTTCCCTCAGCCCCGTTCACTCTCCTGTCGTTGGGTCAAGTTGAGACGGAGCCATAGTACTCACAAGTGGCTTTTTATTTTTAACCCCTTGCTTATGGTAGCTAGACGTAGACGTCTGTGAGCAAAACGGTCGTCGCTTAGGTATGAAACGTTAGTCTAATAATTGCTGTGATAAACCCACCTCCTAGGGTTTTTGTTTGTTAATATTTTTCCACGCTCAACTTTTTTTAGGTGAGTGGCTCTCTGCGGTTCCCAATGAGTCTCCTCCAACCTTAGATACTGCTTTTGTGATAATGTTCCAAAAACAATGTTTAATACTCTATTATGAGCATGTTATCTACATGCTTCCCTTTTAGCTTGTTATTCACACTTTTAATATTGCTTTCGCTCTTCCTCACTCGGCTTTCTACAGTTTTAGTTATTATAACTGTATAAGTATCTATATTATATGACTTCCCCATGTAGTTTTACATACATTTGGTCCTGAGAATTTGAGCCTCATACGTCAAATTTTTTGAAGGCTGGGGATTGGAATTTAAAATTGAATTTAATTAAATATCTGAACCTCTGTACAAATGTAGGGATGAAACTAGAGCGAGATGTTTTGGTGGAACTCAGGGACACCAGTCCTGACTGAACGGATGCAAATATACGATGGGACTGTGAGGGCATGCATGTTTCATTTATTATCCATTATCTTGAGTAATGATATCATATCAATGGAAGACGAATGGAGAATTATGCTTATTTGGAGAGTATACGGAGATATGTATGCCTGTGTGAGTCGTTTAAGGGGGCTGTAAATGACTGTAGTTGGGACTGACTCCGGGTCTATAGTCCGTACTCATGTAAAAAGATGACTGTCATTCCTCTCCTGTGATGTACGTGGGATGTTCAGTGTCTTGTTATGCAGAATCATTACGAGCATTACCCTAAACGCTTTAACTCCCACATGACTATCAATCTAATGCGTGGATTTATATTTACTTGAATCCAACTCCATTTCCATGTCACCCTGTCATTTATTGAAAGCCCTCTATAACTTATTCAGAATCTATGAGTGTGTGAGGTTGAGAGCATAATAAACCCTTTCATACCCAGGAACATCCTCATATTGGAAGGAGACCTATCAGATAGATATAGATATGTACTTTGGTGCCAGGACAGGGCACATATAGGGAAATACGAACATGTAGATCCTTGAATGCCTCACAGCGCCCCTCCAATATAGGAACATTTCCCTAAAAGATTACTCTGTAGAGGCAATTTTTTTTGAAGAAGTCAAATCATTTTTATCCAATTTATTTCCAACACAATTTTCTCTGTTAATTCCCAGAGTTACACATATGTTCTTTCTGCTATTCCCAGTGTCACTCACGACCGTAATTAAAGTTGTTATCTGTCTGACTGTTGCCATTTAGTATGCAGGGACTCGTAGTGTATGAATTGTCACTTGCCTCTGCTGAAATGAACACGCTCAAGCTATCCCTGGGCTTCAGTCTTTAACAGGGATTCGATTTAAAATATTCATAGTTAAACCCAATCTATGACCATTATAGTCAACCCCAATCAATTTCAACAATTCTTTCGTACCCGCAACGAATTGGAACAAGAAAATTATTTTTTTCCCGTCGGTTTTACAGTAGTTTAATTATTGCAGTAGTGTAAGACCGAGAGAGAGAGAGATAATTTTAGTGTTTTAGTTACTCTACCATGTGTTCCAGTGTTACTGTTATCAGAACATGACAGAGTAGGGAATCTTGAGCGGAATTGTTCAAAATTAAAGATTCCGCTTTCGTGCAGGGAATTTTCGTGTTCCGTACTTTTTCGCTTTTTGGAACATTTTGGGAAGGACGATTAAAGTCATGCGTGTATTTCTGTAAGATACAGAACTAGGTTAGAATCAAATTTTCATAGACAAGGAACAATGGGATATTGGCAAGTAACAATATCACAATTTTTACCGTATCTGGAAGACCTGACATAATATATATATATATCTGTCTACACCGACGTTGGAAACAACATGAAAT
Source organism: Allacma fusca (assembly GCA_947179485.1). Lineage (NCBI taxonomy): Eukaryota > Metazoa > Arthropoda > Collembola > Symphypleona > Sminthuridae > Allacma > Allacma fusca. The sequence continues at coordinate 20,261,950 of OX359250.1, read as the reverse complement.
TTTTGGGTTGGCATGAAAGACCGCGCTAGGCAATGTTCGTATGGTAATGGCATTGGTTGAGCGAGTTGGATTACAATCAAATGTACACCCGAGGGGAAGTCATGTCCACGTAATAAAAAGAGGAAAGTTTGTCTCGTGTAACTGCATTTTACATACGGATGGGAATATGTAATTATGACAAATACCACCGAAACGAAACGTTTCTGTAAATAATGGTAGCAATCCCGAGCGATGTGATGGTTTTAATTCCTCTGATTCAAGAGGATTTTAATTGGAGTAATTTTTGAATTTTATGGCCAATTCCTGTTCACACAATGTCCTGCGTTCCCATAGCGGATACTACACAATTGAAGGAGATACCTGAGAATAAAAACAGCTTGGAACTCATTGGGAGTAAACACAAGTTATAACCAGGGCTTTATTTTATTCATTCAAAAGGGTTGACAAATTACTGGATTAATACAAGTTTGTACCGGGGAAATTGGTCCGTTCCAATAATATTTGCTCAGTGAACACATGGGGAGTAAATATAGCTTCGGAAATGCTACTCCAACTTCTCTCTCCCTCCTGCCAATTGTAATGACATTCATTTAAATCAAAGTGGACATGTTTATAAACAAATTTTCCTCTCCAACTTTCTTCCCATATCAATTTGCTCCCATTACCATTGCGTTTTAATTACCAATACAACCCCAAGGAATTATTCTTTCTCCATTGCTTTTCGCATTGTTGACTCAAGTAAACGTCCACGGGAATAAAATTGAGTATACACTTTAACGTAAATGTTTAAGTAGGAGTTGTATGGGACAGTAATTATGGGAATTATCCTCAAGTGGACTCAGAGATGTTAGGAGAGAGGTGGGGGTTCAATGAAACCTTATATTTTGAGGGTAATTACTTTATTAAAATTTTGGGTTCGCTTCCGTGAACATACGTAAAAGTGTCACTTAGGGAGTTATTCTTCAAGAAATATGACCCACCGCAAAGGAAGTAATAATTATTTGGATATTTCAACAACACATTTATTTCTTTTTGATATTTGCTCGCAACGTACCATATCAAATTTCAAATGAATCTGGACAGTGTTTTTTTTTTCAGTGGAGTCCCATCACATAGCATGACCATCAACGGTTAGCAGGAAGAATAATTATTACATTTGGGGAACCTCTCTCACAAACATGTCCGTCTTTTAACAAATGTTATGTGTACAAATGTACATTGTATATGTATGTGTCTATATACATATATGCACTACTTGATGCGGATGTATACATGTGTACTGCGGATGGAACAAGTATTCCCCGAGGTTTACATTCTGTCCTTACATCTGTCCAGAGTTTAAGAATGGATACGGAGATAAGTGTTATTTATGCAAGAGATCCCTTTCCGTGTAGTAAGTAATGTATCTACAAATAAATATTTCGTCCGTATGTTCCGTTTAAGAGAATTGTTGACGAGGAAATGTACAAATATGAGTGTCGATGTAATGAATAAAGTAGGGAAGAGAGAGAGAGAGAGAGAGAGCATTTTCCCTCCATTAACAACTCATCTCAAATCGTTTGGACTAAATTGAGCTCAATGAACAGCGGATAGATATGTGAGTGGTTGTATGAGCAAGGTTCAGTTGTCAGTTGATGCTCCAATGTCGTAAGTTGCTCTTGTTATGTCTAGGCCTTTCTTTCCCTGCTGTCCTGTCTTCTCCTCTGCCTGACGTTCCGTCCGGGGTTCTATACTTACAGTCATCTTGTGAGAAGTGAGTGTCTGCAATGTCTGTCTTGTAACTGTACTAGTTTTTGGAGAGAGGACTTGTGTGGGTATATGTAGAGTCGTACACACTGGACTGTGGATAGAATGTGAGACTTGTTGATGTTGGGATAAGGGTTGGCCACTGAGGGATGAAATGAGTAAAGGAGGATTAATAAATCACTCGCAGGCGCCAGAGCGGACACCGGAAACCTAAAGTCCCGGGTGACAACGTCGGCTCAGCTTCCTCACAGCTGGAAAAACTCAAGTGTGATCTGCCTTTTCCCTGACTTTAATGTCAACGTCAGTTTGAGTTTTTTCCCTTGCTCCTGTCGCTTTCTACATCTATTCCAATCTATTATACACTTAACATCTCTTTACATTCTTTCATTTAATCAATTTTTTCTATCGATTCCATAATTTTTATACACTTCCCATACAAAGTGTTGTTACTGGTTCTTTTGGTTTTGGTTTTTTTCCCCTGCTCAATTTCTCCTGACTCCATTCATTCCTTTTGTTTTTTTCTATCCCTCTATCTCTCTCTCTCTCTCTCTCACTCTCCCTGCAGTAACCTGCTTCAGTCATACTTATCAACCTGGCAGAACATTTCTAACTGGACCTAAAGTTGGTTAGTTGATGTTGGAGGTTTTGTAAAATGAAAATGTATGTGTAAAGTGGAAGATGAAATGATTAAATTATTGGACGGAGTACTCGTCCTATAGCTTGAGAGTTATAGACAATAATTATTTCTTACACGATCATGTACATTGTTGGTAATATTTTACTTTAATTGTGGGTGTGTGCATGTCAAGCAAAAAGACAATATGTCTAAAAGAGAAATACATTGTGTAGAGTGAGGGAACAGAGGAGGAGAAGGAGGGAAAAAAAGAGATAAACTAAGTAAAAGTCTAATGATGACATATGAGATGCTATGTATCGTTTAAAGAGTGGCAGAAGTGACACAGCATACTTGGACTGCTAAACTTCTCCCATGTCATTCGAACTCTCTTGTCACTAACCATGCATTCTATTACAGACACCTAATTACTACACTCACACTAACACCAACTGGAGTATGTACCACAAACAGGAGTGTCTTTTCCTTTAACACACTCACACAGACCCATCTCCAGCATATACGTAGGAAAGTGAGCCCATGGAAAGGTATTAAAATAACAGAGGAGTTATAGCCCTCTACATACATACATACATATATGAACACACTGAACATGCATTCGACACCAGAAAAAACTACAACAACCTACCACACTAGTACAGATGTACTATGTACAAGGCAAATAACTGCTACATTTCCACAGCAAATACGTAAGTAGTTTGGTTACAACAAGCTTGGGAACCAATGTTTGCTTTAAATTCCAATGTATTAGCTTTCTAGACTAACTTACTACGTGTAGGACAGTGACCATGGTACATATATGCAAAACCCATCACAAGTATTCAGGGAACCTTCGGGTGATTGTTTTCTGTAAGTGCACAATTTGAAACCCAAGTAATATAACGTCGGATATAGACTCCCCTATATAGATTTTTCTTTCCCTCTACGTACAAGTTTTTGGGCTGTGTTTTCATTTAAGGTCGTATATTGTTTCTGTTATTATGAACATTAGTTCTGCATCATGTTTTACTTGTAGGTTATGGATATGTTATTTTTAACATATGTATTACTTTGTTCGACAGCTCGAGTCGTTGATAATACTAGACACGATCACTAGGACGTCTAGTAATGCTGGCAAGGTGTGACATGTTATGCTGGGACATGTTGTGTATACTTAATAGGACTTCCAAGTCGTATGTCTCGATGAGTCTACATGGTACGTCTCCCTGTCTCTCCCTTTTGTTCTCACGACCACGAACAAACCAAATTTTTTCACTTAAAATTTTCACTAACCCCTGTCCTTATTATTGTCAACATTCTTCCGATTCCCCTGCTGCCTCACAATAAGCTTCTTGTTTAAGTACTTTTAATCATTAATTCTCCCATGCATTCAATTTCCATCGGCTCATCAGAGCCAATTCCCATCCTCACCATATGCAATTCGAAAGTCCTTCGAACCAGCTGAAAAACACAAGTCCAACCTGATGACCAGGAACCCATTGCTAATGTTCTTTAAGTAATTACTAAGGCAGACGGGTATGTACGGCTTGATGCACATTCAGGACAATCCCTACCTCCAGTCTGCTTTATTCAGTACGTACAACAACGGGATATTTTCATTTTTGATAGTAATTCCACTTAATGCTAGTCTTGGGTAGGTATGGTATAAGTAGATACGTCTATAGGGAGCAAGAAGGTCTGAGAGTAATTTAAAATAACTTTAGTTTGGTTTTGGCAGTCCGGGGTTTTAATAACTTTAATGCATTTTATGATTTTACCAAAACTAGAACAACAGTTTTTGAAAAATAATAGCCTGGGTTTGTATTTATTGCGTGCATTGAGTATATTCAGTAGTACTATGTACTATCATGCAATCACTTGGGATTACTGGGCGACAGGGCTAATGTACATATGTCAACATTACTACAAAGTTTAAGGTTTCGTAGCTAAATTAATGCTACCCGATGTTTATCTATAGCGGTGTAGGACACGGTATAGGCTAATGCGAGCCCTCAAGACAAGTAAGAGTTGAAATTATATGGTCCGTCTGGCTACCAGACGCATTTCACTTGACTAGTGTTAATATTTTTCTCAAAAATTAAGTCCGTATTGAGTCCTTGATTTCACGCCTAGATTTTAATTATGAGAGGCTATTTCGGCGACTATGAGACGGAGACTGTCGGGGCGACTGCCCTTTCTCATATTAACTGCTCCAGGTTAAAATTCATAGCTAAAAGGGGAGGTATCACTTCCCTTTCCACGTATGTATCCTCACCTTATTTTGATGGAGTCTGCATCCGAAGCAGGAAAAAATTAAGATAATACTGTGAAACGCAAAACTGTTTGTACAGGGATTTACGACGTCAAGGATTTCACACAGTGTTATTGGTCTTCATATTTATTGCTTATGTACTATAAGCAAGCCAAAGGGTTCACCGCTAGCTTTTAGCTCCGAGATGATGATGACTCTGATGATGACGATAAAGAAAAATCAAGCGTTCATTGGATAGTTATGTGGTTACTCCGGCTGGATCTGACCGCCACAAAAAGCTCCAACTCAGGTTACACCAGATCCCTAACACATGCACAGTGCATACTCAAAAACTCAAACCACACTTTTTTAGAATTTCTGTGGTAATGCTAGAGATTCCAACTTTGGAAATGCATCTGTACATATAGTCGGCCAGAGCTATAGCAATGTTTATATATATCTACCATTGGGTCATGCCTAAGGAAATGCACTGGTCTGGGAGAGAACATTGATACCAGTAAGAGGGTACAACGGTTTGAACAGAAATAAGAAAATTCATCGGAATAATCAACAAAGTGCATAAGAATCAGTTAAGACAACAGTGCAATAGACGATGAACCAAACCCTGAGAATTAAAAGAATGGGAAGAGCTGAAGCAAGAATAACAAGCGCTGGCTTGGTTTCAGAGAGAGAGGAACAAGTCCCCATCCTTAAGGCTTACTAATGTGACCAGTGACTTATAAATTTGATGAGACTATAGGCCCAGTGAGTGGATACAAGAGGCTAAAAAACAGATGAAAATAGTGCAATGAAGCACGGCTAATGAGTCAGTTTTGGGTGTAATTTGAATGTATTGTTGTGCTCAGCTCAGGTATTAAAGGGGTAACTAGACCTAATGAGGTTTGTCCATTTGGATGGAATGTATCCCTTACATGTCACAGAACTGCTCTTGTTGGATTCATTTTACGTGCTGGTGGTTGTGTTGGTTTCTGCTCACTCGCTTGGCGGGGACAACAGACTCGACAATAGGTATGCACACACAACGGAGGGGACAGGTAAGAAACGAGTATGACATTGTCTTGTCGTGCTGTTGTCTTTGACGCGGCGTTAGGGTTGACATAATGGCGCCTAATGAAATCAGTTGTATGATCATTGTCTGGTTTTTAAAAGTCTATAGATGTAGATATGCATTCTATAATCCGGTTTTCGGATCGGTGAGCTGTTTGAATTTCTAGAAGGGCCTCGAGGGTACCACATGGAGTCAGTCCGTCAGTGAGCCAGTGTAATAGAATGACAGAAAGAGAGAGAGAGAGAGAGAGAGAGAGAGAGAGAGAGAGAGAGAGAGAGAGAGAGAGAGAGAGCTAAGAGAGAGGGAGAGAGAGAGAGCGATCCGGAGAGAACATGGTGTTAGCCTAAGAACACGAGAGAGTGTTTTTAGGGAAAAGAGCCTTGTATTATAAAGCAGGGCTAAAGTGCGTGGCGCCGTCCATGGTGACACTATACCTGTAAAGAGTCAAGTTTCTCTAGGTGGGACAATCAGGCGCCTCATGGAGTCAAATGTCAAGACATTCTTGGGACGTTAATTGGTCTGCTCAATCATTTCCTAATAGGGGGTGGAGAAAGACAAACCATTCTTCTATACAAACTTTTATACTGCTCCATTATCCTTCTAAACTTACCTCTTTATGGGCTCATAAACTACATTTATACTTGACTATTTTACCAATTTTATTCCAAAAACTTTATCATCATCAAGTTGGCTTCCTGAGACATAGTTTTTGCTGGAAGTCCCCCCAGCGTAAGTATTAACACTTACTTCTAATAGTTACCATACACACTTGGAGCACTCTTTAATTATTTAATGCTAAAAATTAGTCAATTTCCCCAACAAGTTGGAAGCAGGAGCGGTAGAGCCATTAACTCCTGATTACAAGCCTACATTCCCTCGTGAAGTTACAAGTTTCTCAAAACTCTCATAATTAAATACTTTACTCATTCCCAAATTTACATAGATTGCAGGCTGTCAAGAGGAGGAAGGAGACAAGAGACCCTGGAAAGCTCAGGTATATAATATGCCTCTCTCCACGTTCCCCGGCAAAGAGGTCCTCAAATGTTCCTGGAAGTACACACCTATTACTCAATAGTAGTAGTTATAGGGACCACACCATCTTTAATTCTCATTTCACCCGCTCAACTCCCTCACCGATGAAGAGCATTGATTAAAACGGAGTAGTAATCAGTGTCGTGAATATTGACGATACTATTCTGATAATTACCCCTCTTTCGTCAATTATGCTTCATTCTCCCGTGTTCAGTCCCTCCCTCTCTGAATAAAATTATTAAAATGTATGTCCCGTACTTATCTCATTGACTCATCACGTACGAAACTACCCTGAAATTCCCATATTCTGACAACCACCCAGCTCAGGTTACCCACTGTAACCTGTGCGATGAGGTATGTACGTCCAGGTGATTTGAAAGTTTCAGATTAGAGGACTACTCGGCCGGCATTTAATTATGAAGACGTCAGTACACTGTACACTACATGCACCTCGGCTACTACCGTGGCTTCCCAGCTACACATGAAAGCTTCTTACTTGTGCGGGATAATCATGTCTAAGGAATTATCCTTTCATTACTGTATCATTAGTTGACATAAATACACCGGACGCGCATGCAGAATTACTTTGATTGTTATCAAATTAAAAGATACTGCGAAATAAGGGGATTCAAAACTGGCAATAGTAGTAGTAGTAGTAGCAAACCAACAACTGTAATGACTTCAACTCAAGAGTGCACCTCAAAAGTTGGATGGTGCTATAACTCACAATACTACACTACAGCATTACGTACAGTCAGAAGGAGAGGAAAAAACTGGAGGTGTATATTATCCCAACCTGGAGCAAAAAGGAATAGGTTTAGTTAGCATCCTTCAGATTAGAAGTACTTGACTCGAACAATGTAATAAGAGTTGTATGAAGAAGGAGTGGGGTGAGAAGTAATTTCTGAACTGCTGATAAACATGGAAAATTAAAAATTAAACGTCAAAATAAATAAAATTCTACTGCTACCCACCAAAGAGTCTGAGGGTCATATGTATGCGTACTACTTGGGGTCCGAGGGAAGATAAGAGTTATAAGTACACTGGGAAGAGACAGGCGAGAGAGAGAGAGAGAGAGAAGAAGAAATTACAACGCAAATATTAGATATTCATGTTTAAAGGTAATAAAACAAGCTGCTTAGTATTGCTCATTGGTCTTGGGAAGATCCTATTCCCAGAAGATTTTTTGCCGATTCGTATGTGTTAGATATTGCATTTGACTGCAGGAGAAACTTGTTAAACGATGTCTTCCATCTTTATGAAAATTACAAGGCAGTAAATAATCGTAGAGAGCAAAATGGGAACCACCTCGGTCCCGTAAACAGATCCTTACGTCTTCTCCTGACTTCTGATCTGACCATTGCCATTGCCTCCTGAACATGTATGAGCGAACATAATGTAACCAAGACAGTACAGAGAATTCCCGAGTTAAGTGGACATTAAAGTAATGGTAAGCGCGGAGATGGACAGAGAAGGTAAAATTTAAATGCACATTTCGTTCATTTCTAAAGGCCGTGACTTGAACAAGTCTGCCCTTTCCCATATTCTGTAGAGACTTGTAAATGCAAGCTGTAAGTACTTATAGTATTGGGTATAGTATAGCAGGGTAGTAATATACCCTGGCATTTAGTGTTCCCTCAGTCCTGCCCAGCCATGTACGTATGGAAAATAATTCTACTTTTGTTCATACAGGCGTATCTCAGCTCCTGTACGTACATACATATGTATGTACAGGGAAGGGAACAAGTGTTATTTAAGTAAGTTTTAAGGAAAGTAGCTGTGCTGGAGAAGAAGCTTAAGGAATCCATTGTAGCTCCGTTTCAATGCAGTATATTACAATACCACGGGACGACGGGACGAAGTAGTTCGATATTATGAGCTTATTGCATGAGCAATATATTTTTTAATACTCATAGCCCTATGCTCCTAGTATGGATAGGAGTATTGGGAAAAAAATGGTAGGGGCTAGAGCGTGCTGTACGTATGTATACGAGGCCCGTATTATGAAGTTATGGTCGTATATAGTGATGTTAATGTGAGGATGATATGATGTTTGAGTATCTATAAGTACTATAGAAAAAAGAAACTACTGGCGCATAATATGACTACCTTGAACATGGACTAGCCCCATGGAAATTTTTAGATGATGGCGTATTCATACACACAAAAGCATCTCTTCGAACATAACGCTGAGAATAATGGGACAGATTAGTATGCATATGAGTGAGTGCTAATAACCATGTAAGTAACTCACAGAGAATTGGACCATTACTGTTTATGTTCAAGTGTTAAATGACTAGGGTCATTTGGGTGGTCAACTATCATCAACATGCTTCTTCTCTCCTCGACATTTTATGGCGGCGCGGTTACAAACGCTCTCCTTCTCCCTTAACTCTCATGTTTATGCCAATGAAAATGCTAATGCCTTCAACTCTGTGTTAAAAACAATGTAACATTTACCTACGACTTTTTTTTATCCTCTTGATCTTCATAAACTGCCATTCCTCTGACAACATTTATCTTTTATTTTCATAGAAATTGTTTTTCGCGATTGCTCCCTTACAGACACCAGTCGCTCACATCCCAGATCTCCACCTAATGAATTTCCCACAATAGATTATACCAGTCACATTTATCCTATACTCATATGTCGGACATGCCTTCGGACATATGTATGAGAGTGACATATGCCTTTCACATTGCTACAGTAGGATTGCATCTTAAGTACGAAGCAATGTCTGAATTTGAAAACCAATAACCTGATGCCTGACGTGTTTTGAGAAGCATGGACCTATAGATATAGTTTTGTTTTAAGCAAAGTTTCGCTTGGTGGCTGGTGTGTGAGCTCAAAATTTACCAGAAGAGCCTTGCAATATGATATTTTCTTGCGCCCTTTGAGATTCAATTAGGAACTTGAAAGTATGTATTAGCCTTGATTTCACCCCTGAATTTCTACACTGTTTTAATCATCTGTACAGTTACATTTCCCATTGAGTTTTAAAATATGCATACAATATATGAAATATGTATGGAATATATGCCTACAAAATGAAATGTGTTGGAAATAAATATGATATGAAATATGCATGACACTATGAAATATTATACATGTACCCTTGACGTCCAAATTTCGTAATTACTCGTCCATATTCTGTTTTTGCATGTTGGCTCGACAATTTAGAAAAGTTGAATTTGCAGGTTAGATTGGGAATTTCTCTTATGAACTTCCCTCCATGCAGTACATATGTATGTTTGTATACATACATGGTGAAATATAAGGGGTATATGGAGCTAGGGCGAAAATTAAATTAAATCCGTTGTTGATGGTGAATGGTGATATTGTCCCAGCATCTTTTAATTGGAGCGACATAAATGCCTAACAGGTTCTAGTCTCAATTTATTTCCTAAAAGTGTATGGGTCTTGGTGGAGTAGGGTAGAAATATATACGTGGGAAATATAATTACTGGTAATTTACGCCACTATTATTTCTTTGGTGATTCCATATGAATATCCCCATTATATATTGGAATGGCGTTACTTGACTTAAGCGAGCTTGCCAAAGCACAACTTAACAATAACAGTTTGTGTAGTTTTCTCTCGTCTACACATGTTATTAAGTCGGAGCTTTGGAATTCTTAATAGTTTTAACAAGTTTGCTTCATCGTAATTTCCTACGCTTTTTATACGGAGCCCAAGTTATTTTGGCCTAGTGATAGATACATACACAGTCACAGTTTTCTCTCAATTCTGCCTCCAATATGATCCTACTTTTGACTCCGTCCTGATAATATGGAGTAGTTGGAGGGAGAGCCCAAGTAGGTTGTACAAGAGTGGGCTACTCTAAAGGCCAGGACAGAGCTGAGGAACATTGTGTTCCTTCAAAAAGCGTATACAATACTTATGTACTGTTGTTGGTAATAAATAGACCAGGAACGCCCAAAATGTCTACTAAAATTCATCCGTAACTGTTATTCCAGAGAGTCCGAGAAGTGGTAGTTTTTCCTTCCCGAAATGAGTCCATGAAAGTTGAAACGTCTGTATTTTTGAAAACATTCATTACTCCTACAATTTCTTAAGACAATTACTTTTTTCGAGGGAAATGCCTTCTTCATTTAATTTCAAGTATATATTTATGGAGGGAACAAAAGGGAGTACATGTTGTCCGGGGTCCGAGTGGGTACTTCGTTATGCAGCGTATAAAATAACAGTATCATTGAAACGCTGGAGATGTTTAATTCGTGTAATTATATTCACCTAAAATAATAAAAAAGGGCTGCCCGTGCACAATCATATTTCAGGGAGAAATAATAAAGAGGTACTTGAAAGTCACCAACAACTTTGGCTTTTATGAGGTAAAGATTTGATAATTTCAGTTTTTGAGTTCAAGACGAAAGAGGGGGAAAAAACTTTCCCCTGAAACACGCGTTGTAGAGATGCAATGTTCTAGAACGGTTTCCAGTTACCAACTCTCTGGCTCTCTGTTAAAACCTCTAATACGCCCTTAATGAAGTCAACGTTTGCCTCCCTAAATACTGTTTGACATGCACGTACTTACTGAATTGTGTAGCCTTATTTCCACAAGTAGAAGTTGAGCCGTAAATACACGTATTGCATTGTAATTGCTTCAACTTGCATCAATCTTCTCAAGTATTATGGTTTTCACATATCACTAAACTGAGATATATACCTGTTCCCGTCCTCTCAACCATGCCTCTCTCTAAATCCATGGGTTTGTTTTCTGTAACATTTCCTCTCAACACAATCCCATCTCTCAAGACTAATCTCTAGTGAAGAAAAATATCAAGTTCAGCTTATTATTCACAAGGCATTATTTTAATTCACCAGGCAGGTGATTAGCTTTAATGGGAATTATTATTGAAAGTGGTCAAACTATGTTAAGGAATCTATTTGGAATGCTTCCTTCACGGCAGGTCACCGTTACTGTATCTACAGGTACGTTTTTTTTCTGGGAACATTAGTGTTATGTTCGTCACCCCAGAAATGTCAGCATCTTTCGAGAGGCTATAAGCGTGTGTGTATGTGTGAGTATTACGTCCATGAGAGAGAGAGAGAGAGAGAGGGAGAGAGGGCAGAGAGATAAAAAGGGATGGAGAGACAAACATGGATTTGATTTATAATTGAAATCACAGGGAGAGCTTGCGGTGGTTAAATGACAGCTTTGGACATGATGATTGTCAAGTGCTTCCGATCTACGAATGATAAATTATTTTTCATCATGCGGTTCATGTTTGACGTTTGGAAATTCGTTCGGTGGATGCAGCCTACTTTTCAACACATCAACCTCTAATGACAGCCTTACGTCTAATGACAGCCTTTTCTACTCCCAAGATCAGATTCGTGTCTACTTAAAAACAATTCCCTATAGTTAGGACTATTTGAGTAGGGGTGATTGCTTTGAGGGCGAACCATCCTCTCGTCACTACTTTAAACAAGTCCTCATCGGCTATAACCGACCCCGGATATGAAACCAGTATTTAATTGTTTTTTTCAATAAATAGTTACACAATCTTCCTCGGAAAAAGAATTTCCACATCACAATTGTTTGTAAAGTTTTTCCTTCAAACAATTCTTTTTATTCGTTTGAGTCGTCCCCCCATACACTTTTGTACATATGTACTATTGGATGTGGAAAGAGTATGAAATTCCAACTGCAAGTTAGAGTCCTACATCTTTTCATGACATAGGATTTGTGTTGTAAAAACAACATGTTACTAAAAAGCGTATAATTAAATGCATGGAAAAATCTATGGAATCAAACAGATGTTTGATTACACATATTTTTGGAGTGAGTTAGGTTTTTTTCTGGCTGTTGCTGGGTGCATTTAGAAATTTAGTGGTTGTAATCAATGGTATTAAATGATTAAATATCATTTAAAAACAATAAATTTAGTTGATAGAGTTAGTAGACGGAGTCAACTACGGTGTTGAACAAGTCGAGTGACGTGATATCTAAGATTATACGGTTAACGTGGAGTAAATTATGAGAAAAATAAATAATAGAGCTAATCTTTTATATGAATCTTATTATATTGTTTGTCATTTTGTACGTCCGACTATGTGATTCCATGGGCTGGCGATGAGCGTGGAAGAAACGAGTTGTTGGTTCACTTGCCATAATATTATACGCTCGTTTATATTATTACAAGCATATGCTTATGTTATAGCTACTGACAATTATTTAGACTTTGGTGGATATTTGTATATACAAACATTTGTTGACACTTCTGGCAACAACTTCTTGATCCTCGATAACAAGTAGAGAACTTCATGGTTTACAATGATTACATTCCCAGAGGACATTTTCCTCGTAAATATTTGACTTTTTACCAAATGCTCAATTAGAGGAACAAGTGACTAAAACAAAAAATATTTTTGTGAAAGATTCAGGTTTTTGAGAAAAGTAATGTAAAGTAACTTAGACATTAGTGTATTTGCACTCCTACCAGCAGCAGAAGGGGACCTATTAAGTACTGGAGCTAATCTAAAGAATGTCAACAATTGCGCTGATAACAATATTTATTGATCTATCAATTCTAGTTTCAGAATATTTTACAATGTGAGTAAAATCTGAATAACGTCAATGTATTTTGTATATTAGCAAGGAGTTCGTGGAGCTAATGCTCCGTCATAAGTATGCGTAGGATGCACTTACAATGTTTCAATCCACTACATCCACACATATATGTAACTTCCTCCAGTGAATCCTACAAATACGTTTTATTTTCAACATGGAATCTGCATGCAGACCTGAATGTAAATATTGCTCACAGTATTGTCGGTATCACGTTACTATGCACCCAATAAACGCTATGGAGGGACTACCTATCTAAAATTTCATTATTCATGAATGCACGTGTATACTAATTTAATATATTTTCAACCACAGCCAAGCAGTACATATGTACACTGCAGTCGCATGTTTAATTGGTATCATGGTAACCACAAACTAACAACAACTTCTCTCACAAGTTTACTAAGCATTTGTGTTCGCTACATGTGTATGTGTGTGCAAGTGTGTGTGTGTGTGTGTTGTGTGAGTGTGTGTGTGTGTGTAGATGCATGCAGGGATGAAATACAAACTTACAGACTGTAACATTTCATACATACACTTGCACAGAAGTGATTAAGGTGGGCTAGGCAACTTACACGAAAAGAATACTCAGAGAGCTGACTCCTACTACATATTGTAAAAGTTATAGGAACAGTAACTGTAGTCATAACTGTCTGATCAAATGCAGCTAATCTCACCCGTAGCCGTGCACATGTTTTCGTGTTAAATTGTTTCCCATGTTATCTGCCCAACATGAACATTCTTGATGAACACTTAGGAAACCGATAGCTTTTGATTTGAGTGTCTCAACAACACCATGCATATCATTTAAACAGCATGGTCTCTGTCCTCTCGACAACAATTCAATTTTCTTCCTCCTCATTTCCACTTACGGCTATTTACTACTCCAACCTTACATTTAAATTGAACATTACAAGGAAACAATCGTAAATTTTATTTTACCAACTCTTACAAGACTGTTCCAATGTCTTTGAGAGATGAATGTCAATAATAATATTGATTCTCAAAAGTTATTACATTTCTTACCATACCCCATTATGTTTTGAGATACCATGAATGTTTAATGTGTTGTATGTCTTCCCAGCGAAAAGTTGAACTCGGAACTCACTCCCTCTGAGGTGCACAACATATTCATTACATTTTCTGGGACGTACTCACTTGGAAATACCCATACTTACACTGTTCTTGAGTGTATTTACGGGGGGAAATAGCTGAACTAAAAGTAACTACACTAACGACTACTCCATGTACATATATACTTAGGGTAATGTACAAGCCCAGCAAACAATTAGTTTCTTGTCTAAACTGAGAGAGAGTCTAAAATATTTAAAAATTTTGCTACAACATTTCATTACTCGTCCATGATGTCATCCTTGGAAATATTTCCCGGATAATATTCTTCAATAAATCCTCGGGAATGGTTCCCCGTCCCTTGTACTCACACCTCATTACGAATGAACGAATAGGGACGGAGCTCATTACTTAGTTAGAATGAGGTGTTGTAGGCAGAGCCGTCCGGGCAAAATATGAGACTTTTAGGCTTCATTATAAAATTATAGGTTAGAAAATGCAGTTTCCTTGTGATAACATTTGGGTAACTGTGTGACACTTCAAAATTCATGGGAGACACAATCTAATCTAGGGAAAATGTAACTTAGATGTTGTTGCCTCCTCGCACAATTAACTGTTAAATTCTTCCACCAGCCTAGAGTACTATTTTCTATTGATATCACTAATTAGTTACTCCCAGAGTCTCTTACGTAATTACTACGAAGGCACAACTTACTCATAATCAATTATACCTAATAACCTAATACTACAAAAGAGCTCTGTATAAATTTGTCAGCCATTTGCTCACAGAATTTCTCCTTGGGTTATACACTCTGCCTTCGCTCCGATCCTCCCTCGTGATCTCGAAATCATGCATAATTAGAACGGAGCACATGGTGACGATTGTGTTCTGTTTGTGACAGACGCACACAGCTTCAGGTACTCTATTTTTTTTAGTGTTGGCCACGCACAGGTGCTCCCATGAGCCGTCATTGTCGTCTTGCATGGAGTCACTATAAATAAAAGTTTTGAAATGCTTACTATGATCAAATTATTGGTTTTTGGAATTTTTTTCTGCAGACAGGCGACAGTTCTTTGGGAGGACATGAATGTGGGAGAACCTTAACCTAATATAATTTTGATAGACTCATAATTGGAATTTTGGCTGATGCAAGGAGCAGTCTTTATTGGTTGTATGAGCGAACGTAGTGGTAGGTAGAGTCACTGTATTAATTTTTGTAGCACAAAAATGAGAATTGACTCAAGACATACATTTACTGCCATAACGAAGGTAAATTTCTCTTAATCCGATCACGTGACACTCACATTTTTGGCTGGTTTTCTTTCGGGAATGAGCAGTGTAATCAAAAACTCATTACTTTCTTGATGAATTTGATTGAATGTTCAGAAACTATGCAACGATTTTCCTAATGATCTTTAAAAGTGATATTAGGTGTAAAGTAAAAGTGACATTGAGGAGAGGGAACTTTGACCGTGACAGAGTGCACGTTCTTGTTGTGCTTGAGACTTGAAAAGAGAAAAACGTCAATATGTTCTCCTCCTTGTGAGGAATATTTGAGCTTGGAATTGGAAAAAAATATTAGTCTGTTGAAAATGATTCTGCTATTGTAACTAAGATATTTCTTTCCATTGAGCTGTTTTTCACACGATGTTACATGACGATTCTTGCCAGAACATTTACTACTTGTGATTCCTTAATAACCCATGTTAACATTCATTTCTTCTCTTTATTTACTTTATCAACTCTTGACGGTTGTCAAACTGCTCTTCCAATTTATCTCCCAATCACTATTCAAAATTCTTTCCTAGTCATTACATGTCTGTGCAGAAAACATTTCCCAAGTCCTGAACGCGCTCTGCTGCCTTTAATGATGACCACTGTTCTTGAGGCGTACTGATGCCTGATCCGTATCAGTAATGCTATCATGATATGTTTCAATTACTAAAATCTTACTCATTGAAATCACTCTAAGTGTTCACAGCTCATAGCTTGTAGAACTTGGCATGGATTCTTGGGATTCCTTTGGTTTAATGGAATTAGCCCAAATCCATGCTCAATGTGACTCAGGTAGCTTAATTTAGGAGCATCACACGTGCAGAGTTAGAAATCACCGTTATTTTTAAATATGCCAGACACCTTGGCACCATGGATTATGGTAAGGCGGGATCCTCCATCAGAGAAAAGATACCGAACATTGCCATAGTAGTACACCCACAGTTGTTGAAAAGTTTGCTGGAGCGATTAGAAAGACATCTAAAGAAGCTTAAGTGAAATGGAGGTGGAGAGTGTATACAGGCCGTATCATCACAATTAGTATGCTTGAAAGGTAAACCGGTGAAGACTGATGTGTGAATAACATTTGGAAATGAATGGACACAATGGGCGCACAAGGAGTTAACGAGATTGAAAGCTCCCCACACAGAGATACACTCTAGAGTAGAAATGATTCTCACCCAGCTTATCGTCAATGTTAAATTATTATAGCGGGGCCCACCGAAATTGCTCTCCTGTCTTATTCTATGGATGGAGGAAATGGTGCTGGGGATTGTGAGGCTAAGACGAAAATTATTAGAAAGCAGTCATTCTTCACTAAATAGCAGCTGTGAAGCCCACAGAAAAAATATTGGTTTTAACTTAATACAGAAATAAATTCTTATTGGATTATGTCAGAATTAAAGGGAAATCTGTCAGTTACACTATTATTCCTAAGCTGGCCTTTGTAGTGCGTGCAGGGAGTTATTATGCTGTCGCTCGGGTCTCTGTATATATATCCCTCCTTGAATAATTATTATTGTTGTAGCAAAAGTCCAAGTGGGACAGAATAGAGGGAATACCATTTTGAGAAATGGCCACATAGTCAGACTCAAATGCTGTTCAAGTGCCTCAACAACTAATGAATAAGTGGTTGAGCTGATTGTTGTCCATACACACAGGAAGAATATCTTGGATTCCAGTCAGAAGATAAGTCTAATAGGTTGTAGTATTTAGTTGCTCCTTAAGGTCCTACATTGTTACGACTGCTTCCAAAATCCAGGGAGCACATAAGGAAAAACCAAGGCTACTTACTCATTCCCGGAGCGTTGCAGGAGCAACCGTCAGAGTGAATGATAATCATTTCTCTGCTCTGTAGGATCTTAATAATTGCCACATACCTTGGCTGTCTCGGGATCCTGAAATCTTTGTTCGATGGATCCATTGGCCGGTATGTATCTACATGACCCGCTGAAACTATATTGAATGAATGATTGAATGGATGAGTGCGGAAAATGGGCGAATGAATGAAGAACCACGTGGCTGTCAATTCTCACGGTCATCCCTCTCGGAAGTATCCTGCTGCGTTTCTGTCCCAAAAGTCTACCAGAGAACGACTTTATCCATACAAGTTTACTTGTGTTCATTTAGTATGTGCGACTTTCTCGAATTCCCTCAGCCTCCCATTGTATCTGTACGGGAGTTCCCCTGGATTTGTACAGGAGCTCTACTGTAATGCAATTGTACAGGAGTACTGTGCATTTTGACGGGAGTATTGTGCATGAGTCGAGGAGCATACTCTGCATTTAAGTCCCGTGAAATTCTTACCTTTTCCCAGTCTCTCCTAGTATTTAATGGTGTATGTACTGCCCTGTGTCCGGGCTTTTAAGTGGAGAGGAGTGTTTTGTCAAAACTTGGACTTGTTTTAGTGTCTGCGTGTTTCCTTCCAAGGTGGTATATGGTATCAGTGAAAAAGGAGGGCAGGGAAGGCTCCGGACACTGAACAAATCTATTATGTCCGGTGGACAATAGGTTCATCGAAACCCCTGACCTCACACCTCGGCATTTTCCATGTCAATATTTGGGAAAATACCCCCTAAATACCTCGGTCACAATACAATACAATTCATATGATAAATATTTCCTTCTTTTCATGCCCCACGTCTTATTCCACTACGGGGCCTGCACTACATACATATGTACGTATGTATGTATGTATCCGACTTCACCTCTCATTCAACCACTGACTCTCCAGTGGATTGACCATTGCCTGTACATATTTCACAATGATGGGACATTATTATTGTGCTTGATATAATAGAGTTTTACCAGACATCCTGACGCTATGGGTTTATCAACAATAATTTACGCTACACCCTCGTAGTTAGCTCCCACAATGAATGAACAGTCAACCACATGTACACAACTTTGTTAGGATTTCTAAACCGTAAAAATAATACAATAAATTGTCCTAAGTAAACTGCTCAAAACTTTCGAAGAGCAAACAAAACATATATAAGACATATATATTCCAAAAATATAACCCCCACTATACAAACAGAGCGAGGAGGTTCGTCCCTAACGTACATACGTATAGATATCTACATGTTGCATTTTCTGTGGTAGTAAAATTCCTTCGTAGTAAAAAGAATCTGCCCTGAACGTATTTTAAATATACGAGACCCTGGAAAATGAGTCAGCTCTATCCAACAACCAGGCACTTGTATGACTAGAAGTTCTTCCGTGTCGAATACATTAGAGTCTTTTTAAGAACAAAGTCCTAGTACATAGAATATAGACTTAAAGCATGGATTTCTTTCATTGACGTTAGGTTTCTATTCTTGGATATTTTTTGCTATCCATCTCTATATGTCTATTTAGTAGGAAGGTTTTTTTTTTCTTTCAGGGAATGACTATACACATGCCCCATGAACCTCGTACACCCAGGGTAAAACCAAAGGAAAATCCCCTTTTCTTTTGGACTAAGAATATAGGAAGAGCTCATGAAATTTACATTGGTTTCCCATAAAAGCGCAAACTTTGGCATTCAATTGCGTTTTTATGTAATTTTACCTAAGCTACTTGGTTGCAAGGAACCGTAAAGATCCTGACGTCTAAGTAGGGACATTTAGTAGGAAAATATAGTCATAATGCCCGTCCCGTACTGGAGGGATACAGGCACATATTTTATTCAGAAATATATCTTTGTGGCATTGATTTCTGGGGGGAAGTACACAACCAAGTGTGTGTGTGTGTGTGTGTATAGTGTAAGCATGGAGCGTACTGTACTGTAGCGTGCTGTAGGTATGCCTTTTGAATTTTATCGTAGAGAATATGTAGATTGAAGCAAACCACCACAATTACATTCGTAAGCGACATCATCCACGGAGTTAAGTTCAGTAAACAACATGTGACGAGGCGCTTGACTCTATATAGGAGAGCTCCAAGATTACTGTAATGTTTACCAAAAGATTTTTTTTTCTCTCAAGGAATAGTATATGCAGAGAAGTATAAAGTATTCACATTAGTTTCCAATTTGCAATTTCAAACTTTTTATAGACTCGCAACTGCTGCTCCAAATTGCTTTGTCTTTTCGCTCCATATGTACATCTCCTAGTACGAGATCCACACTTGGGAATCATGGAAGGCAAATGGGGAGACGCCGGATTATACACGAATAAATGTATAGTAAGAGCTTGGAGTCGACAGGCCGTTAATAAACGTTTACGACTCGACGATGAACGAATGAAGTTAAACCGTTCATAAATTTACAAGTAGGTAAACCTACCAATATTACGAGCACTAATAATATGCCCCACGAAGAGCTTTACTCGTATGGAGGAGCTAGAAAACATTGCTGCTTCTCACAATCAGCTCATACCATGTTCGTCTGAGGGTGTTCAGTCCGTTCACGCTTTTCAGTATTCATGCAATTTTCTCTCCCGGCCGCAGCCCAATTTTATGATAAAAATGACTATACACACGGCAGTTAGTACTTGTTTCTCCAACCTTGTTCATACATAATTCCCTGGCCAATTACTCTTCCCATCAGTACTGTATTTGAACAGGAATACTTTTCTGTTTTTTTCTCTTCTATTTGCTCTCCAGCCATATGGTACAATGGAGCTCGAGGGACACGGAACATTGTATCCTTACAGCATTGTATGTACTGCAGTCACTGGGACATCCACCTACAAGGACAGAATTACCACCTATAAGGTGTATGTCCACAAGTGACGATCAAGATATCCCAAAGAGTAGACTCGGGATTTGAAATTTAAAATTTGACGCATGACATGTGTAAGCAAATAGGTGTGAAAATGGGTAAATTCTATTAGAAATAACTTGTGTCACGAGGCACAAAACCATGGTTCAGTGAAAACTTGTAATAGTTGTGTGCTCACAGGAGATGTGGTGTTGTACTTATTTTAGGTACACAAGCCCGAGTTCATATTTGCTGTTCTATGCTTGTTCAGCGAGTTAGGAGCTACTATAGGGACATATTCCTTATACTTATGTATAAAGGATGCTATACATGTAATTACATATGTACGTTCATGAGGGAAGATATCAGTATCCGGGAAATTGGGAAAGAAACTGAAGAGAGGTATCTGTACATGCGTGTGGAGGGAGGAGGGTGGTGTTAATATTAGGAATATTAAAGTAAAAGGAAGTGTGAGCAGATGTATTACATTATTGAAAGCATTTACCCAGAAAGCTAAGTAGAGTAGTAGTAACCAGTTTTGATATGTACCTTTGCTCATGTATTTAACGACATTACAAATGCTGAGATTTGGTACGCGGCAAAATAAACTTGAGTGGCAGCACATCCCCGCCTTGTTGCTATTTTCCATAAGACCGTGTCAAAGACTACGGTTGGTCGGGATCCTCTTCTGCCCACGTCCTCCCATGGTTGTATACATACATGGTGTCAGTCTGCTGGGATGTGTGATGGGGCTTGTGAGTGTACTCGAAAATTTGTTGTCACTCCTGTGGACGGATACAGTAGCAGCCCGTGCTTTTGTACTTGTAGTAGATGTGTAGTAGTTGTAGTAGTACTAAGTGGGATAGGGAAGATGAGAGGAGTACTGTTCGGATTCATTCCGGATCGGATTGGCTATAGATTGCACACTACCTCAAACGAAGGTATGAATGGGATTAAGGTGACAGTGATGTGAACAGTCAGGTGTGCGCCTATAGAAATCGTGTGTGGTAGTAAAGCCCTCCATGTTTGCACTCGCTTTCCCAACCGTCATAATCTGATTACCTCAACCTCATTTGTCACATCTGACTCTGCAATCCCTCCATCGGTTCTTTGACTCGGTCCTTTTTTCCTTCTTCCAAAATTCTCTATAGGGCTGTGTGCATATATATAGGTACATACAGCTCCATAGAGATCCCGAAGAGCCATTCTTACAGAGACTCTGGGCTCTGACTATATACGGAGATGAGGATGCATTTCTGATGTATGTATGTATGTATGTATGTAGTTGTCTCCATCCTCACCACCTCATATAACTGGCTTTACTTACAGCCACTATTGAGAGGGATATAGGCAATAGAATCCTACAATGGAATATGAGTCCTTCAGGGAACAATAGAAAACCTCCCTATTTTGTGATTTGCTTGAAAAATGTCTGTGAAAATAATGCTCTTGTATTATAGATTGTACGACCTTTTCTCCCGTGTTCGAACACGGGTGACACGCTACTATTATGACGAAGCGTAACGGAAAACTCACCCATTACGTCCCTATTATCCTTCTGTGTAGAGTTCTGCTCCCATATGTATGTACTACATGTAATGTGTGTCGTCGTAACTCAGATATCCCCGAAAGTCGCTGGCATTTATTGTCATTGAGGAAGGAGCAAATACGTCAAGTCAAAATTTAAACGTAAACTGGATCCAAACATTTAAAAAATGCTCACTCTCTCGAGCCATACAAGCTTTTACAACCGTGACCATTTCTACAAAAACGTGCAGTCAACTCCCAAAACAATGGATAATGAGGTGCAACACTATCGGTAGTAATGCCTATTTAACAATGTTAAATGGTCCTCACCACAAGAGTCATATTTTTTCTTCGTCGTTTCACGTCATTCCTTGTAACATGTCGCCGTATAAATTCTTCCCGGACATCCAAATGTCATCCGTGCAAATTTACAAAAGAATGTAGATTTTTCACCTTCACGCCGTCGTTCTTCACACCCATTAAAGCGCACCCACTTCCAAATCCCAACCCGTCTGAATCACTAGAGTTGTCAACTTCTGAGCCTCTACTCTTGACTCTTCCAAGTTTTTCCATATTCTAGTTTTAACTTCAAGTTTTATTGCCTCCCATCAATTTCAATTCCAATCAATTCTCTACAGAATCACTAGCACACATTGATTGGACTGAAATGACAGAGTAATGCTAAAATTAAAACAATTTCAAATGAAAACAACTTTCCATTTCAAAACTTTAAAAACCGGTTGTATCTGGAGCCCATCATATTGGAGAATAAGTACGTTGTGTGCAAATGGAATTCAGGGATTCATACCCATTTACAATAGTTACGAATGTCATTGGTAAATGGGATAATTTGAGAGGTAACAACAACTAAGAACAAATGCAACCAGAGGGTTCATTATGTTTAATTAAACTGAGTAAATATGTTTCACATACAGTTTTTCCCTCGAACAACCCGTATTGAGCGGTTGGGCTCTTGTCCGAGCTCTTACATTTGCTACAAATTGTAGACATGTTTCCCCAACTGTTCCTGTACCATTCACATAGACGGGAGTAAGTACTTGATTTTTAATACGGAAATTGTACATGTTACATCGGCCACGGACTTCTCATCGATTCGACACGGGGCTCCGCTATATCTACATAATAATGCGGGATTTAAATTGTGATACTTGGAGGGATTATGATATTTGCGCTATTTTAAAGTGAAGGATGACGTTTTAAAACTACTTATTTCCTTTGATAATACACGTTACCCAAGTATAGCTTACGTGAATGGTGGGAGCAAATAAGCAAATCCCTTTAGGTTGATTATACTCTACCTTTTCAAGCCGAACGGGAGGAAAGACTGTTTGGTATTTGCTCAACACAAAACTATCCCTTAATTCTCTCACGGTTTTTATTTAATTCCAATAGTACATAGGCCCGATACTTACAATCTAATACAATACTAAAGTGAACACCTGGATAAGCAAGTCCTGGGTTTTTTTTTTTGCAGTAGAGTACCTTCGTATATGTACACAGTCATACAGCAAATGTATAGGGTTTAAAAAAAATGAGAATTTGAAATGACACGATTGTGTATGGTATGAGTTGGCTCCTCTCTCTCTCTCTCTCTCTCTCTCTCTCTCTCTCTCTCTCTCTCTCTCTCTGTTCTCTGTGGTACTTCCAATTCACATACTCATGTTGAACATATTTACTTTATGTAGGTACATCAATTTAAGAAATTATCATTTTGCGAGCTTGCTCTATTCTGACAGATTCCCCATTGCGATATCCCAAACTGCGTGAGCATGTGTACATGAACTGGAGTTTATAGCCTGCCTTTTCTACGTGGAGTTGTCATTACTCATTTGTTTTCGCATGCAACCATTTATGTACTTGAAATTAATGCAGGATGACATGAACAAATGAAACAGAAGATAAAATTATTGTGAGTGTGCTATCCCATCAATGAGTATGTACATCCTCGAAAGACTTCGTGAAAAAAAATAAATGAAAATCTTGCACTTTACAATTATACTCAATTATCTCTTATCATTTCCCCAAGTTTTCTTTTCTTGACTGCTCCCATTTTTCATGCTTTCGAATTACTTGGCTATATAGTAATTGCACGGAAGAAAATCAAACTTGCATTTAAGTAGACAATGAAACATGTACAGTGCTCTGTATATGGGCACTCATTTGAGTTACATATGCCTCATAATTTCTGGGAAGATTAAATACTGTCGATTGCATTTTACATATGCACATGACCGTATATGTACAAAACTGCAATAAACTGCATTCGTATTATGACTTTTGTAGGATACATAGGTAGATATATATACGTATGGTGAACAATAATAATTATATTGCTATATAACGTTTAACAATAATAATAATTCTCAATTTTTTTCCGTTCAATAATTTCTCTGGGGCATCCCTTATTGTTCCTCCCTGGCTTAAGCAGGGAGATACGTCTGTGCGTGTGTACCTGGAGCGAAGCTATAGTCGTAGTCAGGACACGTAGCCTCAAATATTTGGTGCGTTAATTTTTACAGAGGGAAACAAGTTCAGGCACGAGTTTTTTGGGAATTGTAAAATTAATCTGGTTGTGTAGTATAATTTTATGGGATCCAAAATAAAGCCGGTAATCCAATAGTACAAATAATTTCCTAAATAATGATCACCGAGTGGAAAGTAAATTGAAGGTACGGTCCAAAATCTCCGTCAGCGTTTCATCTGATAGTTGACTTTCCTCTGCGGGCAGTCTTTGTAGTTGGAGCAAGATTAGATGTTTTCAAATAAAGGAGATTTTGATATGAAGCATCCTGACAAGCATTATGTGAGTATAATAAGTAATTCCGGTTGGTCACGTTCATAAAATACATAGTTCCGCACACACGCCTCTCCTTCTCTTCTGTAAGTGTTAACATTCAAAATAGACCAAGTGGAAGAAAACACATCTGTCAAAAACATTCCCTATAGTAATAGAGCCCGAGAGTTGGAGGGATTCGATTGGTGAGCGCTTCCTATTGGTATTCCCAGTCTCTCTGAACCCTGCTCAAGGGATCCTCAAATGTATCGAAAGTTTCCACGGAGCGTATATAAATTGATAATTGCCAACGAATTTTCGAAGATAACCAAGCTGAACAAATGTGAATTGAAAGTTATTGTAATTTTTAATATTTAATAGCTTACATGATAATGTCCTTAAACTCGCTCATTCCGGAATTTCAACGGGGCTATTTATACTTGGTCTTTCTCTGCAACTTGGAGAGCAGATGAGTTATTTAATTTAGGTGGACAATTCCCCCATGGCATGATACATTCCGTATTTATAGTTATCTTTCACTTGAGGAAAGTACCACTTTATTTATTATCGAACATCATATAACGCCCGAGCCTGCCTAGCTTGAGCTGTAATAAACCTCAATAATTCAATGTGAAGTCCAATCGTAGTCGAACAAGTGAGTTCGATTAAGGTGGTGAGAATTAATATTCCCTGATAAATACAATAGGGGATTACCTTTCACCACTACACAAGCCACGCTACACATCTACTATACCCCTGGCACGCCTCCCTGAGCTCATTAAACCCAGCAATAAGTAAATTATAAGCATTAAAACGTTCCCGTGTTGTTCAGAGCAATAGTGACATAACACGCTTGTTTCCTTAATGGTAAGATTCCTATTTGTATAGCTGTAAATTCCTCCTTCCTGTAATTATTACTGTAATGATTTATTCTAAAACTAAAAATCAAATTGATTTATATAGTTAGGCTTTTCGGGTAATACTTGAGGATTTTACTCGAGGCATGCTATTATCTGACTTTGGAATAAGCACTACTCATTTAATTTTGTATTGCTAATAGACCGTTCAAAAAACTTGTACTGATTGTCACGAAACATTTGCTTCTCAAATGGAACTGAAGTCAAAGTTGCTCCACCACATTGAGTGTAGCCTATTGAAGAGGCCGTGGTAAAAACAATATTAAATAATTATTCTCTAATTTATCTGTACTTTCTAGATTCTAGAAAATCTAGAATAATAATTATTCGAGTTTAATTATTCTAGAAAACCAGGTAGTAGGATGAAGTCAGAATTCGTTTGGAAATCGTTAAAATTTGAAAATCGCTAAGTTTATAATAATTAGATTTCAAAATTTAAACGCGCACTTGAGACGATTATATCGAATGCTTTAGATGGAGGACGCAAAGATGAGACCAAAGCTTTAGAATGAATGTCAATAAAAATAAATGTGAATAAAATTACAAGAATATTTGTTCTCATTCACTATCAAAAATTAATATTGAGTTTGAAGGGAATGTCTTAAAAAATCTTTGTCCCACGGAGGACCACGCTCTAGTAACGAGTTGGGGTATAGAGCAAATGTGCTTTAATGGGGTTAAGTCTAATATGATGGAAAAGAGTGTAAATTCAGTAATTTAATTTATTAATTATTGATGATTTTAATTTGTGAGTTTTCAAACGCACTCTCACTTAACACTATTTTAGATCTTGGACAAGTTCCTATTCAACAGTTTTAAATTTTGGATCAGTTACTACTCAACCCAATGTTAATTTTTGGAGAATCTTCTGTTTTATACAATATTAATTATCAAGGAAGAAAAAAACATTCTCGGAGCTTAACTCTTACAGGAACTGGCCATCCATTTTCATTCTTTTTGAGAAATTTCTTCCAGATTGCAGTCATTCTAGTCAGCCGAGCCAGCGAGGTCGTCCTACCGAATTTTAATGCCAAGGACCGATCTTAACATTTAAAATGTAAGGAGCACTCTAAACAACTTTTTTGATTTGAACTAATTTTTTTGTTTTTATGTTTGGCTGGACTTTATTGTGATTTTTGCTTAACCTCTCTGTTCACACTCTGTGGTTCGCACTCCTCACTTTCTCTGTCTAAAATTTTCTATACAGCAGTTACCAGGGAGTGTTGGTTCGAAACCCTTTAAATATTCTCCAAATATGCCTCAAAATTTATTGTAGTGCTTATATTTCTGAATGTCATGACATTTTGCTCCAGAATCCGGATTCTTACTCAACTCAAAACATTAATGCAAGTTACGACATCTGTTTGTCCCAGTGGACAAAAAGTGATAGTGAGCAATGGAATTTTTGACTCAGCATTCTTGCGCCCCCTATGACCTGCCTCACGTTCCTTGAAATTGACTCAAGCACTACTCATTGGTTTAAAGAGGGCGTGTGAAGGCTTCTAAAGAGCTACTTATGTTCCTCTACAATAAATATATATGCTTCCTCACTAATTTCCTATTTGACATTTTATCCTAGAAAATATCTTACCTATTATACTGCACAGAAAAACAAAACGTTCCTGTCTGAAGTAACTTACTCGCGTCTTCCTGACTAAAATAATTTGTTGGAGAATTAAAATAGGAATCCGATAGTTCAATATGACTGTCCCAGTTTCCTGAGTCCCAACTTTCCTGATGACTGATTGTGAACTGTAAATGACAAGTAGGAACGACACTGATGGTGTTATTAATTTTGAGGAGCACAATGAAAGCTTGTAAGATCATAGCATGACTAATTTCCATATTTCGGAAACAACGTTTTCTTGATGATCCAATTAGGATCTGAAGCTTCGTGCTCCGAACCCACAGGAGTTAATTGCTTGACGTATGCATCTTCTGACGTTCATGAGTATGGGTAATTTTGGTTATCGATCCTGATTGGGAGATGTTCTACATGTGTCTACAGATGTGGATACATGACTCTGTGTTCAGGGTATCACTACCATGAACGAGGTTTGTTTGGGTTGTTGAGACTGTAAATCAGAATAATTAAAGGGAAGATGTAATAACAGAGGGGGATAATAAAAGCATTATAGGAAATTGATGTCAACGATCTGGGCTGAAATGTGAACGATTGCCGTGAAGGTGTTTCAAATGTCCTTCATTAACCGTGAAGATTTCTTCCTCATATGGCGTGACTAAAAGCGGCATCATAAGTGTAAGTGGTCGGAGGCAATTTGTGCCATTGCTGATTTTATTATTGTCATTCCTGATTACTATGGATGTAGTTTGTACTTTATGCCCAGTAGTGGACATGCAGGTTGTTGGCTGCTACGTTTTTTCTCACTTGACTTATTACTCTATACTGTAACAAAGCAGCGGGTCACATACTATTGCAAAGTTTCCCTACACAAGAATTAAATTCACGAGTCACCATGTATATGTATAGCTTGCTATATCTAAATACATTCAACAAAAAAATAAATAAAGGGAAATGTAAATTACTCAAAGCTTGTTTAGCTCTTAACTCCAGAACGCCCTTCTTTCACTGACGTGATTCAGACCCAAAGAATGTTTGACGTGGATCTTGGGATTCCCTGGATTTGCATACATAAATTGATTTCCCAGACTCTCCCGGAATCCCCTGAACTTGTGGTGTGAGATTATACGGAGCAGGAAATAAATGGATGTACACAAGTTATATTGTAAGGTATACATTTTTATACAAGTTTTAAGCCTTGTATTTACGAGAGCCTCAACCCATGTGCAATTTTTCAGGAGCAACGTCATATACAATATACGTGGTTCCTCATGAGGGAGCCGAACTTCAGTTTGATAGATGATCCTGTAAATTCATGTGCTGGTGCGGGTGCTTGTGCTTATGGGTT
Organism: Allacma fusca; assembly: GCA_947179485.1. Lineage (NCBI taxonomy): Eukaryota > Metazoa > Arthropoda > Collembola > Symphypleona > Sminthuridae > Allacma > Allacma fusca. The sequence goes on along the minus strand of OX359250.1, from coordinate 20,233,450 downwards.
TCTGTCATAAAAAATCCCTTGAATAGATTTTTCTCTGAAGAATTTAGTGCCTGGAGGGAAACTAGGAAGGAGGAAAGGTTTTGCAAAAGGGAGGAACAGAGGCACTCTGTACAGAAATTTGGATCCAGTTTTGAACTGTTCTGAACTTTGAGAATTGATCATAATTTACTGCTTTGCATGCGCTCTGTATTTCCCTACCCACCGACCAAGTTTTTGTTTATTGTCAGTGAACATGATCTTTAAAAATTATATATTGCGTAGTATTAGTTATATCGTCACTGAAGAGGCCAAATGGTCTAAGTGCTGTACAAAAGCATGTGCACGTAGACCATTTTGCTTATTCATAGTGACGATACCAGGTACTAACTATGACAATGAGCAGTCCCATATACTCAGCAGGTTTTATAACCAAAGGTGACGGCTGCATGAGGTATTTACTTGAAACCAGTTTTCGGTTTTTTGTTACAATTTATATGCACTAATAGACCTCATGGATTTCCAGTGCAGATTGAAATTATTCAAGACATTTTGCCAATTAGACTTCAAACGAGAAAAAAGCTGTACATTGGTAACTGGTATGTTGACGTTGAGGCAAAGCATAATATTATTGCTAGTAATAATTACTTTGTAAATGTAAATTTAGGGCTGGCAAAATTCGAGAGATGACTTTGAGGAATTCATTCTTGAGGAATGACTTCAAAGAGGGAGAGAGGAAAGAATGATGGAGATGATATTCGAGGGAGAGAGAGAGAGACAGAGAGAGACAGAGATGACAATCAATGCGGAAGGAACTGAATTTATAAGTATTTTATATTTTATTGAAAACTTAAGTCCTATTCACAGGCCTAATTCACAAATGATAAATTGTGTGACGGAGAGACATCACTCCTTAAAATTAAGCACTTGAGTTAAAACATTTCTTTAATTCCCTCACTAAAGATCCATGCTGACAGCAGTGTTTCCGAAGGGTGATTGGCCCCAGTAGGGCTCACATATGTTAAGACACTGGCGACTTCCTTTAACTAACAGTAAGGAGCATTTAAGTACTTAAATTACAAAACAGTCGTATAATGGGATATTAATAATATTCTACAGTAGTATTTTTATCCTTGCATTTCCCAAAAGATGAAAAATGAAACTTGGAGGAGTTCTTTCTCATATACACACTGAAAAACTTTGTTTTTTTAAATATATAACTATATGCATATATAATATTCCTTTCTTACTCTTAAATTCTTGATTGTGATGCAGAAATTAATTTCAGTCTTCAAGTAGCTACTAAACCATGAGCTGAAGTTTTTAAAAACTGAGTATTTGTCATACGTTTGACATAATTTTCGCTCAAGTACGAAATGAATACAAGAATACAAAAGATAAAATTATTAGGACAATATCTGACAGTTGTAATACAATTTCTGCAAAACATCAGCATATTATATTAATTATACTTAACATCCTTGAATAGAATTTAAATTACACAATTTAAATTAAATGGAGCCATGATCGGACGATTGGCAGAAACACGAGCTAAATATACCGAGTCCTATGGGATTCATACATTTTTAAAACGAAATAGCTATCGGACAAGTTTGAATTGACTTTTGAAACCTCTCGAGGATGAGTCAAGTCAATCCCATGAGCCTATGGTTTTATAAATCCTAACGTAAATACATTCTCGGTGATTTAATATTCTAACAGACAATCCTCACGCATACTTTTTTTTTATACAAGTTCAAACATTCAGGTTTTATTGAGGCTTCTTCAACGAATGCATCGTCTCTGAAGAAGTTGAATACAGTTGAGGAATCATCAGATTGACAGGGAAATCCCCAACGAGAAGAATACAGTTGAACCTTGACATATTACGTATAATCAAATGCATTCCTCGAATTTGTAACATTCGTGCATGTTAGAGGGCAGAGGGTTATGAGGTCCAGAGTGCAAAAAAGAGTGTCGAAGTTTGCTTCTTTCAATTATTATTATCACAAAAATTCCATGCCTTCAGATAATTTTATAAAAGATTTTTCTACACAGTGAGTGTTTCGTATGTACAAAATCAAGTGGAACTTCCTAATTTGACCTCATAATTCCGAAATAGGTTCGACATTGGGTTTCTGTACGAAAAGGAATTCCGAAGGAGAATTTTTGCATTCACATTGTTCTATATTAAAAATACTAATGACTTTTTCTCAAGAATACTTAAACATGTAAAAACTGAAGGAATTTATTCATTTTGAGGAATGGCGATCTTCACGTGGTCATTATTGTTGGATAACTCTTGTGTTCCCAACTCTTCCAACGCCTGTGGGGACCAAAGAAAAATAGTTTAATTCAATACAATCATTACGAGCCAATAAGAGTGTACGTATATATATATATATAATTATGCTTTGATTACATAAAGTTTTCATTACTTAAGCATATTACTAAATGAAAGTACATAAGAAAATAAAAAAACAAAGGAGGAACCTTGGTGTATAATTTATCCAACTCCTCGTGCAAATATTTGTTGAGCAATAGGTCAAGGAGTTCTTGGGTAGGGAGTACTTCTTTGCTAACTCGTAGAGAAAAGCACGCTCCATCACCATATGTTGTGATGCAAGCATTTGCACCTGGAGAACAGAAGAAAAACAATTTAGGATTCAATTTATCATCCATCTTAATCCACATTTATGATTACTCTCTAAAAGATACCAGTCTGTTGTTATTATTACTATAAATTGTGAGTAGATATTTTAACATGGTTATCCTTTTGAGGCTCATACATATGTACATCCAGACTAGAATCTCATGCATAATAGTTCCCACAATCACCGAGCCTTATTCTCCCATGTAATCAAGTTGCACGAAAGTATTATAAGCCCGAAACGGCGTGTAGAGACAAACGTCTCTCTACACACGTATAGAGGGGAAAATTTACCACCAGAAATTAATTTTCCTGGGAGTTATTTTTTTTTTTGCAGATAAAAATTGTATACTTAGACCATAACACGGGATCTTCTCAATTGATAATGCACTCTGACGAGATAACGATACAGTTAATGGTAGAAAGGTTGGAATTGGTAATGGTACTAAATAATTCACCTGTGGAGCATCCTAGAGCCAAAATAGGAACGCAATGCTGAACCTCATTTCCTACCATGGAAACAAAGCTCAAAGATCCAGGGATGCAGGAGAGGACCACAGGCGGGAGGTTCGTCTCGCCCCAATTTGTGTACACAGCCAGAAACGGGGCTGGAAGAAGGTAAAGTGCACGGAAGACTTGCCACATCACACCATGCATTCCTGAGATAAAACTTTGTTTCACACTGGTCTCAAATTTCTGCATCACTTCTGCATCTCCTATAGTGAGGTCGGCATGAATCCAGGCTCTGCAGAAGAAGAAAAAAAAAACCATAAAAAGCTTCAAATATTTTCTCATGTTTTTATTTTTCCCGTCTACATTTGCACCTCACTCCGCATCCTCATATGTAGCAACTGTGTGCATTTTGTAGGGACATGTACATACATATGCACATGATGTGCCTATTATTTTTTCCCACTCTCCCATCATCCCCAGTGTAGCGTCTGAGGTATTCCCATTGCATGAAATATTTTACACAATATTTCTAAATTAGAGGTTATGAACACCCATGTCATTTATCATTTACTTGGACGGGAGTGTAAAGCGGACAAAAAATACTGCACATAGAGTGAGACAATGAACGACACACGTGAGACATAATTTTTGTGTGAAATACTTGGCTTAGTTGCGCGTGAGTGTACAATGTACATACAAAGGGGGTGATGGAGATCATTAAGCTTTAATGAAAGGAAAACAGGATTGGAAGTGACAGTTTAAGCCAGTTACATGTTCTATTTAACTAACTTACACATGGTTACAGAGCTTTGAAGGTCGATGGGGCCAAGGAGTTGGGATGACCACACGAACATACTTGGGCTTCTCCAATTTCCCAGAAGTCTCCAAAACTCTATGGAAGGCATTGGACATGATTCCAGAAAGTACTGTAGGAAACATTGCCTTGGTGTGTCGTCGGACGACTCGGAGTTTATCCAAGGATAAATTTGTCCATGATGTCAAGGACTCTCCAAAAAATGCTGTAATAAAATATAAATTTCAAGTTTCACACAAACAGTCAAAAAACTTACCAAACCAGAAAGATAATGTTTACATGGTTGTCCTACGAGCTTCGTCTCCACCTATGTCTATGCAAGTAGTCTATAGATACGTTCCATGCATTCAGAAGATGATGAGGGGTGACGAGGCTGAGTCAACAATTAATATACACTCCAGAGTCTGTATTAAAGTCAAAGTACACGTACGCTTCCTACCTACTACAAATGGTCCTATAGAGTCATAAATGCCAAAAAAAAAATCCAAGTATCCCTACGTCAATGTAATATGTAACTTCCTAAACCTTTAATCACTCATAAATTCGAAAATATCTTTTAATTCGGGACAGTCAACCTTTAAACGACCATACATATTTACTCCTAGAACGTAGATTTCATTCCAAACTCGTCAACCTTGTTGATACTGTAAGGGTTCATATGTAAAACCTGATTAGTTATATTCATAGGATGAGCACTACACGCTATCTTTTTTCCTAACTTTCTCACTTAGATGTTTATCACTGATTGTATGAGTCATTTAAGTAACCACGTCAGGTAAGAATTTTCTCATACTTTGTCCGTCCTGCAATAATAATAATTAAAGATATAGTTTTTAAGAAAATATATCCATAAAAACATTTTTGATGATGCAAGTAAATTTACTAAAATAAATTGTATTTTCCAGGCTTGAGTCACTGCATACTCCACTCATTTTAGATATGTAGCTACATGTCCTGAGGAAGAAAAATAAGTGCGTTCTGTCAACACTTTATTATTCTTCGTTCATTTCCTGGTATGTATACCTCCAATCAAGGAGCTCAACATGAATCAAAGACCGGAAAGTAAGCTTTTGCATTTCAAAATCAAGTCTAAGTACGACAACATCTTTTTTTTTTCTCTCATTTCACTTACAATCATTCCCCTACTACAAAATGTTACATGTGCATAATAGGAAAAAACAAGATTGTTGTTCACCTTTAGGGCGAAAACCTTTTCTTCTCCGAGCAAGCCAGTAAGCTTTCAAAGCTTTCCATGGAAAGTTATACCATGCATAGAACCAGTGCATCCAACTGAAGGTCCTCACACCAGAAGTCTCGAGGTTAGTCCAACCCGGATCACAAAAGTCTTCAAGAAGTTTCATAAAGGACACTCCATCCGCTACCATGTGATGGAGCTTGATGATCACTGCTGTCCTGTCCCCCGTCAAGGGAACCATCAGAATTGCCCAAAGAGGATTACCAACTCTGTATCCAGTGGATACCCATTTGGGGAGTAATGCCTTCAATTCCTGATCAGTGTGGAGTCCCTTTTCCTCAATGACCTCGATTTCAGGCTGATCAAACAAGAAAAAAAAGCTCAATCAGTATTTTTTTCTGATTCCTTTACATGCTTTGTAACATGAGCAGTTACAGATTTCACATTCAATAATCGCTTAAAACATATTCGCAAAGCTGGTTCCTGAAGAAAGTTCTCAACTTTTTTTTTTTACTTCTGCAGTGATCAACCGAAACGCTCATCGGTTGTGCATATTTTATCAGATATGAGAGACGTATTTTCCGTATAGGGAAAAAATGACTCGCGAACTTTAATGGTATGAAAATTTTAACAAAAAGTACGTAATGCTACCCAAGTTCATGCTCCTTCTCACTTTATAGTATTTATTAACTCTTGCTTTCATTTTGCACGCAGGTTTAGAAACAAATGACTCAGCTGAGTAGATAGTTCTTGTGGCTTTGGTGTATACTGTGTACACTCACATGTGGAAGAGAGTGCTTGCTTTGAGATCTTGATGGAAAGGTTAAAGGGAATTTGTTTCACATAAAAAAAATATAATAATCATTTCGAGGCTACTTTTATCACCGAAGCACATGGTATATTTCACTTATGACCAAATGAATTATACCTGAAATAATTGAAATCAATCAAATGAGTCAAAAAGCACTTCAAGTACTTTTAATATATAAGACATCGTTAGGTGTATTAACTCTATAATAAATTGAATTACCACAAGACAATGATCCCAGCTTCGTATCCCTATAACCTTAATCCACAATCACTGAAGGCTGCAATTAGGTCCATTGTTTGTAACTATATGGACATGCCTCGTAGACAAATGCTCAGTATTATTCCTTAAGCTTTACTTGCCCTCAGCCCAATACCACCTCCGAAACGAGCGTAAATATTTATTGCACTCATATTCGGCTTAAGTATAATTCGTATACATACAGTATCCAAGTCATTTCAAAACACTTAGAGGGGATTCATAGTAAAAGATATAATTGCTCAGCAAATCCTACAAATGACAAAAACCATTGATCATAACAGAAATATTGTACATACATGACCTCCTCCTTGGTTCCTAGATGAAGTTTTGCATTTCACTCAAGTGTAGTATCTGTGTGTGTGTGTGTGTGTGTGTATTGTACAGTGGACATAGGCTCATTGAATGAAATCGAGTGTTGATTTTCTGGTTAACCTCAACTAACTCAAGTAAATTTACATTGATGTTTGCAAACATCCCAGAGTAATATTTGAGGGTCAATATTCCATAAGGATTCCTTCAGTTAAAATTAGTACGACGTGCTCCGTCAACTACACTGACAAGAGGCACTGGCAGCCTCGAAAAAAAGCATGTGCCTCCCTGAATAATTTAATTTGAGGAAGCAAATATAAGATATGTGGAGGTACGAGTTACATAATTTTCTGGTGATTAATATGGATAAAGTTGGGCGAATTTGACAGTGTCTTCTATACTAATTGCATGCAAAATGTGCATTAGTGAAGTTGCAGCATGAAGAGTAAATCATCCCAGCCTTGGCCTGCTCTAAGAACACGTCTCCGACATATGGGTTCCCATGAGCCTCATATTCTGTAATTGTGTTTTGCTTAATTATTTAAATCAGTACATTAGCTTACTTTACGTGGAAGTCACAGGACGATTTATTCCCAGTGGTAAATGAATGATGCACCAATGATTCTCAGGTGTATGAAGAAAAGTAAAAGTAAAAATTCATTTAAAATCTCACAGGAGATGACAATTGAATAGCCCAGATAAATTTTAAAAATTATTCAGGTTTTTACAGGACACAGAGAAGTAGAGAGAATTTGAGCAATTTACCATGCGAGTTCCCTCTTGCTGCACTGTACTTACTACTACTATGTGCTAAGTAATAATTACTTATGTGATACCGTTGAAAACTGACTGCTCATCTTGTATTCTATTCATTGACTTCTCCGTCCATTGCAATCTGAGGGGGGACCCAACTCTTACATATAAGGAGTGACAAAATATTATTGTCTGAGAATAATTTTCACCTACTTATATTTCCTCATTGAAACAACCAACCAACCTAGGTTGTTCCAACGGTTTCAAACATCTCGTATTCTTAGCTGACCGATTGTGTGAGTGAGAGATTCGACAAATGGACACTCCTTTTGTTCCGCTTGCTGTATCCTTAAAAAGCATGATTAGCTTCCTTCTTGCAATACCCCTCCAGTCAAATTGACTGTTACCTCTAAGCAGTCAATGGGCCACATGGCCTAAAAGCTCGGTAGCCCAAAGAGATGTGTGAGGAAGGGGAAATCTGAAGGAACATCATCGTAGATGGAGGAATACAACCGCTAGTTACAAAGGCTGTGTGAGGTGCAAAGTGTGCAGGATATTAAAAATATTCTGCGCCCACATATGTAGCGACATGTAGCACACACACACACACACACATATGAGATGAGTCTGAGCCTCAATATTATATTGAAGACAAATAATAACAGTTGTTCAGGTTGATTCGCTTGACATTAAAAAATGTTTGGCTGTAGGCAAGAATAGTTTTTGACGACCAAATATCTCGCGTATAGATTATTCGCAAACGTAACAACACGGACTGCGTACACACATTCAAAGTTGCAAAATTATTGTACCTGACAGATGCTATGGCTGTATTGTTAGTACTATTTGTAATTGTGAGTATTGTCCGTATGAGTTCCTTGATGCACAGAGAGCTCCACAAAGAGTACATGCTGGGATTCGTCATACCATCAATCATTAATAACCGAGACATTGTTAATTCAAAAAATTTGCATTCAGTCTTCATAATTTAGCAACTGATTCCACTTAATTGTTTTGGTGAGCCTATATAAACCACTAGGGAATTAGTTGGTATGTTAATTTTCCATGGAGAAAAAAAATTTCATTTGAAAGTGCACAATAATTTCTCCCTTCCTTGCATACCAGTGGTTCAATGTTATTAACCTTGTTGAATATGGACATTCCATCACGACTATGGAAGGGATTCAATCCCAGCGAATCATCATGTCTTAAGAAAAAATTCATGACTTTGGTCAAATGACTTGTCTCACAATACAAGAAGTCGCAAAAGAGGGAAATAAAATTGTTTACTCAAAACAGCTCTGACATTTTTTCCTTCAAGGTATGACTATGTCTTAAATTGTCATCGTAATGTTGTTTTTCAAGAGATTTCTTGGCTCCCATCTTTAATGAAGGTTAAGCTAAAACTAAAGTAAACTAAGTCACGTTTAAATAGATATTAAAATACGAGAATAGCTCTACAGATATGAATTTTTGTTCTTCTGACATGAGTTCATTAAGTGCATATTTTCAACACAGGTTTTGAAACGTGCCAGGAAAGTGCTCATTCCAATTCAAATATTCATTTTAACAAGGAATCTTGAGTTTCATAATTAAGTTTCAGAAAATAATTAAGTTTTAGAAAATAATTAAGCTTTAGAAAATAATTAAGTACCTATTTTTTTTGATTGTAAGTTTGCCCTCATCTTTAGGATCTATTGCAATGGTATCAAAGCATCGGGCTTGGAAAGTAATAGCCTCTGAGGGAAAACGTGCTGGAAAAATGTGGGGAAGGAAAATGTACAATCCTACAGTCGTTGTTCCATTGTAATTTCAGGGTCAAAGCAAGGTAAAGCCTAGGACGATATCTATTATTTTAAAAGATAATGCCTTGTCATAGATCCTAAGATTGGGGAGTTCTGGCATAGTATGAAATGACTTCTTTCGCATTTAAATTTTTCCTCATATGAGACGACGACTGTAAGTGGAAATGTATTTTTGAAATGTTAATATATCTAGGTGGGATGCTTCACGAGTTCGTACATTTAGGAATTATTAGAAATGAGGAAAGTTTTAAAATTGGGCTCAAGGTATGGTTAATGGCTATTATGAAAGATGCCATTTGTTTCAGACTTTAAGAGATGTAGATAGGTGGTTGTCAAAAAAGAGTACTTTTAATTCTGTCAAAGTAATTATTTTGTCGTAACAGTTTCCCCAACTGTGAAGGAGCTTTTTGAAAAGGCCGACGGAGAATCCAAGGAGGAAAAAAAAATCTTTTTAGACAAGATCCATATTCACGATCTATAAAGACTTGAACTTTATTGTGTGCTGTTTTTGGGAGGAATATAAACGATGAATAAAAGACTTATTCACAATTTTACACGATTGCTATAGAAAAGGTGGCTGATAGTAACCTACTTTCGGTCTTCCCGGATACTCTACCTTGCATACTAAAAACGCGCCTTTCTTCTGATAAATCATGAATTATAGAGTAATAATTGCCGTAACTACTTTTTCACTTCTAGAGTTTTCTCAACAGACGGTCCGTCCGCATATGAATAGGATATTAGCTCATTGAAGAGTCTGTAAACCTACAGAGGAAGAAGGGAAGAACCAATTATTCAAGACAAAAGTTGATTACTGTATGTTGGATGTATGAGGCGCTAACTCATGTAGTAGATATCTGTATTTATCAAAAAAGGCTTCTCATTCAAGCGTCTCAGCTTCCCCCAGTATATACTTATACTCCCCTATATACTCCATATAGACACTGATCCTGTACAGTCTCAATGGGGACTGTAAGTATATGTTGTGCAGCAATATTAAGTGTGAACTCTCATGCAAATGAAGCGAGCTAGACGAAGTGACGCTTTCTAAAACGCCGCACCTTATGCCCTTTTGTACAAGAAAATATATATCAATGTTTTGTCGTACTCCCTTCGACAGTCCCTATACTTAACCCCTGGTGTGCATTATTTATTCCTTTAATTACTTTCCTTTAAGCTGGCAAATATTCATGCCGATGTGATACGTATCTAATAATAATTACACACAAAACATTCCGGCAACAACCTTTTCAGCGCCGAGGGAATACGCTCGACTCTACTTCTAAACTCCTTGTGGATGTTCCTTGTACGAGAGAAATTAGTATTCACAGCCTCCCCTCCACACAATTGTTTCTCAAGATTCAGTTAGACAAGTAAATCGTTGGAAGACTTGGGAATTTGAAATCCCGAAAAAATTCTTTAGTACTAAAATCCTTGGGCAGGGTTTTAGTATTCAAGTAATTTGCATGCTGCTAAAAGTTGCTCTCTAACGAAGCCGGATTCCCCCTGAGCAAATTTGGAGGTAAGGAATTATGAGAACGTGATGATAAAAAACATATTGTGGAATCAGTGTCTATTCTGAGCATTATTACAAAACTTGGAGTGTTGGAGTAGACTACCTCTTAAGAACTGAATCAGTGTAGTGTGTTTGTTGTAGGGGGCTGTAAGTTTTTTGGGTTTACTTAAGCGAGTAAAAATATCCATAAAATACACAACTGATTGCAAAACATTGCTCAACATCTGCAACCGCACTACTGATAGCATGGGCATATTTGTAAGCTGCAGTTGTATGTACATAGAGCTGACGCCCATACTTCAAAATTGTATATCTGTAGATACAAACGTACAGTTGACCGGTCTCCCTCTCTCAGTTCCCACTATCAAACACAAACTCACACTGCATTTCAGTAATTTTTCTGCAAACTCTTTTTATCTCTTGGTCTCTCAAGATTTTGTTAACTTGACTGCGACAAGTATTTGAATTTAATTACTACATGTACTAGGTAGAGTATCATACATTCCCCCACTTAAATTAAATACATGCTTGTCTATATGCACACTAGGATCACTGTATAACCTAGCACTGAACAATATGACTATAGTCAAAAATCCTTCAGGGACAAGATCTCTTACTACATCCCAAATTCCATGTTTGCACGCATTTAGTGTATTGCTATTGATATGTCGAGGAGTGAGTGTGTCAGATGAAAAATTGGAATTTGTTTCTTTCATCGAGTCAAACCATAGACGAAAAGTTGATTCATGCATAGGGACTTGCTCCCAGTTGCCTCGTAGACGTCCTACATAGATGTACATATATATATATATATATCTATATATCTAGCTTACGAACATATGTACATACATGACTATGAGAAGGTATATAGCTATGCGTCTTTGAAATAATCGAAAGGTGTGGACACCTGTTTCGCTGCTCTTTACCTCTACATCTGGGTGGACTAGTTGGTAGTCTTCGTAACCTTACAGCTTCAACAGACTTCTCCGTAAGCGTGTACCTGCTCATCGTCTCCTTTAAATTATACTGGGTCTCTGAGATCGTACAATTTTTTATTTTGTACTTCAAACTTGCAATTACCATGCGGGAAATTGCTCTTGTATATTGTGCAATGAGCCGGCAGCGCAATCCCTACAGTAGTCGCCTCTGAATCTCAAGTTGAGATTCCCAACGAAATGTTAGATTCATACGCAGAGCTCTGGTCATAAGAATCTATGCATTTCATATGAGGAGGGGAGAGCTTGGCAGAAGAAACCATGCACACAGATATAGAGTGAACGGTGAGAGACGCACAATTTTTTGTATTCCTTGTATCAACCATCCCTTCGTGAGGTACTATTTTCTTTAAATGAAACCAGTTGTTGACATTCGGAACAAAACTACTCCAATGTATGGGACAAATCTCATCCGCACGAACAATGACAATATCAAATTATATGCATTTTGAGGAGGTTTTTTTTTTATTCGATAATAGTTATTTTAAAAACTTTGGATGAAGCATACTAATATGCAGTTCAGAAAGTCACAGTTCTACTTCTCACAGAAAGTAAAGTCAAGTGTGTACAACATCAATGTCCTGGGAGTTCATTTGACATGCGATAATTACCACAAGTAGCAATACTCTCCATGCAAGTCCTCTGAACATTAAAACACGCTCGTTGCCTTGACTCTTTAAGAATTGTTGTAATATACCGTTGTTGAATTGTTCATTGGTACATACAATGTGACAGTTGTTGTAGTTTTTTTTTCGTAGTATAGAATCAACGTCACTGGTAAATTATACATACAGCCATATAATATGGCTAGAGTATGGCCCATATTCAACAGCTCTTTACTGCAGCCTCACTCACCGTTAACATGAATACACATTCATATATCTAGTAGTGTCCCTAAAATGTAAATAACTTGAAGATTCATCATCTCTTGGTAGTCTCCTTATTTGCTCCAATGTAAATACTTGCTTAGAACGTGTACTCATGAAATTTAATGTTTTAGCGGTCTCGGGTTAATACCCATAGGATTTGCACACATTCGAGAAACCTATCAGGTGGGAAGTTAGCTTTGGGAACTCATTTCCCTGGCAGGACACTATTTTAGTAGTACACACATAGATCGTAATGAGTCAAACGTAGTTCTTAAAAGTGATTCCTGACAAACGGGACTGAGAGCCCTCCATGCATATGCATACATGGTAGTTGTGTTTCCCTGTCTACTAGAAATAAATATGACCATGTGCATTTAATATTTACAAACAAAATACACTTAGCTTCTGTTTATTTCCCAACGATTTGTTTTTCTAGGATTGGAGTAATTATATGTATAGAGACAGCAGGTCAGGATACGTTTCCAATGCTACTGAGTAGCACGGGGGTGGGGGGGGAGGTGTAAGACAATTTAACAGGTAATTCAGCAATTGTAAAGCAAGATTGGATTTGGCAATGAGGGTTGTCATGACACATGCAAGCTCACAACTCCCCACCAAGACGGTCACGGAGTTTTAGGAAATAGTCATTGACATGTTTGTTGACCTATGTAAACGACTGCTGTCGAACATGATGTTTCGACAGGGGATGAGCTATGTAGGAGATTTAATCTCTTTTAGCATGTGTAATTGCAAATAGCATTGACTTAACTGCGATGTGTACATGTGGAGAGCAAATAAAAGTTAGAGAAGCAGTACAGTGATGAGCACTGTAAATTATACTGCAAACAGATAAAGCATGTATTTTTCATGCGTTATCATTTATCAGCATACAGATTTGCTTCCAATTTGCAATGGAGAATGGAAAAGAAACAGAAAAACTGGGGGATTTTCACACTTGAAAAATAAAATGATTCAATTCCCTTGTTTTTTTTCTTCGCTCTCTTCATGTATCATAGGGATAGATACGGGGTAGTCCACACGAATAGATATGTACATACGTATGTATAGATCCTATGTAGCTCCAACACTACGGCACACACCATCACATCGGCACGATTAAAGTTCACTGGTAACTTACTTTCAAAGTTGCTGTTGTGATATGCAATTCTAATTGGCAGATACTGTCAAAAAATTGTAGGCACTACATTCTCGTTATAAGAATTTGAACTCTGAAGCTTGAACAGTACTACTGTTAACATGTCGGGACGTTGAAGTACATATGTAGTAGCTACGACACGACCGTCTGGTGAGTTTTCTAATTATTATTGTAAAGTAGCCGTACATTCTTGCTCCGCGTTCATGTTTTTACTGTTGTAACTCGATTTCTTATATATACTGGTTGATGCTTTTTAATTTGATATGAAATTCATGTCACATAGACATAATACAGCTTCCTAAAAAATTCATCATGTAATGTAATTAAGACACGGAATAGAATCACGTGAGTCAATTGATAATAGACTTTTAGAGGAGAATTTTCTGGAGATTAAAATGTTAATAGACTGCCTCAGTGCACACCTCCTCCTTACTGCTTACGCTGCAATGACTGACTAGTGGAGATTAATACATTATCTAACTACCCTTGTGCAGATAGAGTGATCTATATTATATTACAGGGGAGAAATAAAATTCAAGACAAATATCCTTCAACTTTCATTAGAACCTTGAGCGTTAAATCTTTATACATTTCTACCAAATCCAACTTGTGCCCCAACTGACCTTCTGATTTCAGTTGATAAATCAATTGATGGATGTTATATTGTGGATTTCTGTACCTCTCTCAGCATCATGATAGCAGACAAAGGATATATACAATATTGCCCTGTGCATATGCAGTATGATTAATTATCAGTAAAATTTTTTATAGCAAGTGTAATACCATCATTTACAAATGGACCAATTATAAGTTGATGGATGGAAAAACAACATCCGGGAGTGGTATTTTTGGAACGAGTTATATTTTCCTAATATTTAAACTCATGTCTGAAAACTAAGTTGAGCAGAAAGAACTTGATTGCGAATAGGAACTTTTTTACCAACAGCAGTGTGTTTTTGCATAGCGTTTGCGAGAAGCATATTTTTAAAAATTACTATTGAACACATAAAAATTGAAGAGAAAAATTCACTCACATTGAGACAATCGTTTTTCCAAAACCAATATCCCATGAAGAGAATCGGTCGACATTTAAGTTTTGAATATACCGGTTTGTCCAAAATCCTTTCTTTGAAAGTTGATCTCAAGTCATGAATGCTCATAGAGCCGAAGGTAATTGAACAACTGATAACATTTTTTCTGGCTTTGCCATAAAAATCATCACTAGTGAAAACTAAATCTCTCGACGACAGACAGCCCACTAAATCCTTCCTCCAAAAAATTGCAATTAGATTCACCGTTAGTCTCCACACGACAAGTGGAACGGTAATAATTGCGGCTATGGGAAACACAATCACTAATATGACGATCCACAAAATCAATGGTAGCAACATTTTGGTGTATTTGACGGTTCTGCGGAAAAAGATCTCCAGGTTTTCAGTGTGAGGGAAACAATGTGTGAAGTTTTAGATTTTGAGTATGAGTAACAATTACTGGTTAGTGATATTGAGTGACACGATTTCCCCTTCCACAACTGATACTAACAAGGATTTTATTTTCGTGAAAACACTAAATTTTTCAACTGGTCAATAAAAATGCCTGAAAAAGGCATAAATAGTCTAAAAGTCCCATTTTATTGGGGTATTTTGGCAATTTCAAGTTCAAGGTGGAACCACACAAAGTGCACAGTATGGCTTGAGCGTATGAAAACAGACGCTGGAATTACCAAATAAATTTTATATAATTTCACATTCTGTCTCTACACGGGGAACTTGGATAAAAGGATTGGACTGAGAGCCTTGCTGATTTCCTTTAGAGCTCACCACAGATTCCTTATAGTATTCAGGAGCCAAGTAACCTTTGTCTCTTGAAAACTCTTCTACCTGACTGAGTAAAAATGAGACGATCAATAAGTACTTTCACTTGAAAACCTGTTGTCTGCCTCCCTTATGTGATGTGATGCGGCTTTATTGTTTGCCATCTAGGTATTTTGCTCTCATCGTAGTTAAGTGAGTATGTTGGGCAGTTTATAAACGATTTTTTCGCCTCAGCTTATAAAAATGACACAGTCGAAGATACTTCGAGGTACATTTGCACTTTTTTGCAGTTTCACACACTCTGCTCCTTGTTGACGAGAAGTGTGTATGTGTGTGTGTGTGTGTGTGTGCACTCAGTTTTACCATTAGATTTTTGTTGTGCCCATGAGACTTGATTATTCTATCCCTACACTGTACTGCAGAAAGAGCACCATCCGTCACTTCATCTACACTACTACTTTTACTCCCAAGTGTTAAACAAGTAGATATCCCATCCATTCATCTGTTGGTTGTAAGTTGTAATAGGGTAGATATAGGATCTACCTAGGCGAAGGAACCCAGCACTGACCGAGAATACAGCCAAAATCTCTTGAGAGCGTCCAAGCATTGCGTTACGATAATTTGCAAACGAAGGGGGTCATTTATTAAGTAACCATTTATATATCTGCCAGCCAAACTCATATGAGGATTAAAGATCATGTGGGGAAAAAGGATTCATTCATACACACTACAGTATTCCCCATCGACCCAAGCAAAAACTTTTCCAACATTTACATTTTCAACCTTTAGTTCACAATATTTTAATATATTGCTTAATATTCAACAATCGAAAACTTCAATGAAAGGAGAAGCTGCTTGGCATGCTAGGTGATTAGAAACAATATTAGACAATGCATTATCATAAAGCTATACGCAATGTCTTTGAGGTCCTGATCAATCCAGTAGCATATGATAAATGTGCTTTGGGTTGATAGCATGTTATCATTTGCATGCGTCCAAATGTGGTAATATTGAGAGAGAAGATTTTGTGTTAACAGTAATATCTACACACAGTCCCAGGAGATCTCTTACATCCCTTTTTCTTTTTGCATTTTTTTTTAATTCAGTCTAGCATTCTTCAGAGGTTACATCTCTCTTTTATAAGATCCGCTACCAGAATTTGAATTAAAACTGTGCAATAGCCAGGGATTTCCCACAGACTTATCACACATCTGAATACTTTTTCATCTCCCTCCAACCTCCGTAACATTTAGGTATTAATAAGCAGCGTAGGTCTTACACGTAATAATTTCTAGCTTTATTTATCACCGTGGTTATTGTCTTTTGTCTTTTTACAAATTACATAGTCAATCTCTAATCTCTCAACAAGTCAAGTATATAGTACATGCCAGATTTCAAACATAGCTCCACTCCTGCATGAAAACTTACTTCAAGTGAGGAAATAATCCTCAGTGTATGCGTAACTGTAATTGCTATACCACCTGTCTCCTATGAAACACACGTAGATATATATCCGTACATTATTGACGTTAAATCATTGTTCATTGAACCATCCCGAGACATGCAAGCTCTGGCCATTATCCCTACCAAAAACTTTAAAATAGCAGGACATTTACATACGTCCCATGTACCATAATTATCCCATGGAAGTGGAATGCTCGGCGTAAGATCAAAATTAACTAACGTATCAGATCGGCTGTCACTTCATAATAAACGTCTTTTACTCCATTATTTACAATCAGACCATTTCGTACAGCCGCAGCCGGTTGCACAAAATGCGGTGTCCTCCCAAGTAGATACCAACAATAAGGACCAGTCGTCCTGTGTACACACATAACTCCACTCACTCAGTCAGCTTTATGACGGTACTTAGATCCATCAATATCCCAATCAAATGGTATCTTTCAAGATACCGGATCTCTTATGACAAAAATAAATGGGGAAATGAGTAAGTCGGAAAAAATTTATGTCGTCAAATGCCAGGAGCCTAAGTGCGAGAGTCTTAGTCTCGACAACAATTGAAAGTGGTAATACTCCTCAAGGAATTAACTTTATCTCCATCTGATGGGTTGTGCGTGAGTCGTTGAATCCTCTTTTTTACGCTGTTTGTTTCATCTTTCATTTCCCATATGTGAAATGCATTATTACAATTTACGACATGGTCTGGACGTCGCTCTTCTTATCAAATGTTTATGCTAATTTGTTAAGGATTTTGCATACTAATTTAGAATTTAGTGACAGGAGTAAGTATAGGGAAGGGAGTAAAAAATAGTTGCTAAGCTGCAAAAAAAAAAATAACAAGGCAGACCACAAGGATTAGTTAATTAGGAACTTTATTAGTAACTTTTGAGGGAGAGGATTCACCCAAAATAATTATTTAATACCTGAATTTGTATATATGGTTCTTTGTTATCAAATTAATAATGCCGCACTTTGGAGGTTGTAGAATGTGGCTTTATAGGAACTTTCAGCTTTTTTTCCCCTTAGAGTTTCGGCTTGCTTTTAGTTTTATTTTATGTCATGTACTTTCATAAGTATGTATGTACCTGCTTGGGTGAGGATTGGGAGCTTGGGGAGTAGTAAGAAAACATGAAATGTTGGGTTTTTTGGTGACTCTCTTGTATTGTATTAAGTGAAACCCAAGGGCATTTCAATACATCGTCAGAAATCAAGTTTCGAGTTACATAAAAGTTATCTGACTTATACAGGGGTAAGTATAAGTAAATGGGATCGTAAAGGTGAGTTGAGACGAGTAGTTTAGTAGATGGTGCACCATATAGCATAAAATCTCAATGGTGGAGTCAATGTGTCAACCGCAAATAAATTCAAGTTTCAACATTTTTTGGTCAAGTACGCTGTAAATCAGTTGTGAGCTGTAACTTTAATTAATGCTTTGTATTTACACTCACACTTGAGACGGGTTTGTGAGACAGTTGCTAAATTGCGCTAATCATGACGAACTTGAAGAAAAATCTTGTTTCTTGGTTTTCCTCTTGATTCGTGACGAAGGGTAGTTTTGGAGGGTCCCCGTCCCGGCATACTCTCAAAAACTAGAAGTTATAGTCAATTAAGTATAATAAAGAATTTCTTCACTTTTTACCGGGCCGGATTTTCTCACATGGAGACATATCTTCTATACATATATGACTAACCAAACACCAAACCAAAATTTTGTGGCAATTAGTACAATTTAATTCAATAAAGAAAAGTCGACAGTACAGGTCTTCCCATATGTACATGTGTGAGCATGGGTCTTGACGACCATAAATTTGGGTTTGAAAAGTGGATGGAAATCTTCCCTTATTGGAAAGTAAATCGTTAGGGAAAATGGAAAGTGTCAGTTCTTTTGTTGATATTAAAGGTACTGTGTGTTGCCAGTTGGGATAAAAAGGCAACCACTGTCTATTTATGAAAGAGAGGACGATTGATGAAGTGTGCAATAATGGCTAATTATATAAGGAACTGGGAGACTCAGTTAGATGAATGGTTACATGATAATTGGATTTGAGATAATTATCGGGGGGGGGGGGTATTATTCTACGACGTTCTCTTGAGCTCAAAGGCTCAAAGGCTGCTATATGTCGGGAAAATCTACAAAAATTAAGTATTTACAACTTCACTCACCCTCACTAATTATGACACAATCAGGCAGTTTATTGTTCATGTGCTCACACAGTGGATACATTTCATTGCCATTGAAGACATACGGGCCAACTTTGATTTGGGATTTGATTTCATCGCTTCGAGTCAAGTGTAATAGTCTAATCTGTAGAAAAATTACAAAATCTCGGCCTACACAGTTACTATGAAGTAATAGGTGTATTTGTTACTTCGCCCCATTCATTATCATTACCACTATCCATGGCAGTCAGTTTATAGTGGCATAAGTAATGACCGTGAAAAACACTAAGAGATGAATAAAAACATTCTCTGTACTTTATGATCCCAACTATCGCATACAATAACAACAAAGTAAAGTAGTCAGGTCATGATGACTCCGTAAAGCAAGATTAGCCAGATACATAGACTCTTATTGTTTGTGCCCCAGCATTTTGTACACTGTACACCGTACACGAAGGTAAAATTATTGCATGCTCCATTCAATCCATAAATGTACCATTTTGGCTACCTTTTTTTTTGCGGTTGTCACATATATAAGGACGAGCTACTAAATTATTTACGTTGAAAATGTCGTCACGCAAAAATATTTGCAATGATATATTTGCTCCTTGAGTTTCATTCAGTCTTGTTATACATTGACATTGTAATTATATGTAATTGTAAACGACATGACTACCTTTTATTTTCTATGTAGTACACTCCTGGTCGATGCTGTTATATCCATATATCACTTTAGTGTCACATCAGTTGACATGTTTGACATCCCGGGCGCATCATTAGTGCTTTACACTTATGCGTGAGTAATTTACTTTTATCATTTTGCAACTTCCCTCACGCTCTCGGCTGCACTATGTTTTTGATTATTTCTGGAAGTTGCAGGGATATGAGATCTGGTCGGGTTGGTTGGATATATACCGTAAATACTAATATAATAGTGGTGTGTTTGCGTGACGCCATGCGAATGATAATTTATAGGAACGTATAAATTCTCGTACCATTGCCAATGGAATGCATTTACGTTAACCCACTGTCTAAAAATTAAGATAATACGACCTTCCATTATGCAACTGACGCTATTTGGATTCAGGAAGATTAAAATCCATCCCAAAAAAGCGAGAAAATGCTGATGAGCTTGAGACTCTCGACGAATGCCAAAAGGTCGCCGCACCATTACTTATGCAATCATTGGATGAACATTGTTTAATGCTATCCCAGCTGCTAATTTCTAACGTCCTTTGATTACCACATCTATTTTTAGACTTGTTTCAATATCCCAACGAGAGTTCTCTCTGTCGCAATAATGCAGGCTTGCAAATGAAACGAATTTCAAGTAAAAGGATTAGAGTCTTATGAGCTGATTCCCTCTGCAGGGGATTTCTTTAAATGAAAGGGCTAACATAGACAGCTCGTGCAAACATTATTTAATGTCAAAGTGCAATCGCCTCATGAACCCCTTTATATGTACATATATAGTAAGAGCTATAGTAGTAAAAAAAAACGTGAGTAGCCATATAGACACTGATGACTTTCGCACGTTGTTTGACACATGACACTGACCTGGAGTCACTGTACCGTGTGGTAAGGTTATAATTTTCATTTTTATACAACAAAATAATTCATTCAATTGAACTCTCAGGCTTTTAACCACATTCTCTGCCTTATCGACCACAGTATGTACTCACAAGATGAGTATGAGCACAGATAACTGCTTATTGTTGAATCTCTTTCAGGCATGTAGACATTAATCTTGTTGGTGTTGGCTGAATTCTACTGTTTTGTTGGTAGCAATGAAGGATTACAATCTAAACTACCAAGATTGTAAGGAGTACTCGTCCTCACATGTCAGGCAGTAATGGGTACTGCAATAAACTGGAGTGTATAGGTAATACAGGAATGAAAAGTACACATACACATGTTGTTCTTCCTGCTCAATTAATGAAATAATTCTCTGGTCATTTAAGTTAATTTTGAGCAAAAAATAAATACTAAAGTTAGTAGAAACACTAGAAGTTATTTGTACCGGACGAGGGACGAGTATTCCTAGTACATTAAGAACAAGTGATGCTGCTGCTGTAACTTTTGGTGAGCATGTGTAGGAAGCATGTAATAATAGCGTTGAGTTTTCAGGTGGGTTGTGCAATAATTAGAGGAAATTATAAACTCTAGGGAGTACAGTTGATGAGTGGAGAATTGGCAAACAATGGAAGTACGAAAGCACGCATTTCTGGAAGTTATTGTTTTCAAAGTTTACGATGGAAATAGAAAGTGTATGTGTATAGTTGCTATATGGCGCTGCTATATGTATGGGTTTTTATGAATGAGTATTGTAAAAAAAATCTTCTTGTCTTTCCCATTGGAATCCTTTTGCTGAATTAATTGCACAGCTTCAATAACATTCAGTATAAATGTAGTAAACTTTCTAAGGAACGGGTGCGATATGGTAACGTTCAAGTTATGTGAAAAGGCCACAAATAAGTCAGTCCTATATGGATGTTATTTGTACTCGTACCTGTCTGCTCAACAAATTAAAAAGACGTGTGAAATAAAACCCTTTCCTAGAAATAAAGCAAGTCTTTCGTTCGTCAGTGTTGATTCGCGAGGTAATAGGTGTATGTTGATGTCCGCATGGTAAAATTAGCTTCGAAGCCTTTGGCGTCTCATCTTTGACATGCCAGAATGAAGTATGGCAAGTTAAATCCGTCCTGATCTGCTTTCATTCGCCATTCGATTGTTATTAGGGATATTAAACTTCTTCTGAAAGACAACATTCAACTAAAGTTTATGTTAGAAGTTACAAACTTCTTTTGATATAGATAAAAGTAGGAAATGTTAAGACTGCTGAGAAACTCTTTGAGTTCAGTCTCATGCTGATATCAACCCTGAGAAAGAGAATTAAGTATTCGGGAAATCTATGCTATGTTTTTCAACATCAGAAAGTATTTTGATCAGTGAAGGCTGATACGGTTTGTTTGCCACAGTCTTTTGTAAGGATTTTTTTTTCAATACGTGTAGGTAGACAGATACACGTGAACAATGTACTCACAAAATCTACATATACACCAAAAGTTGGAGAAACTTATCAGGACGACGGAATAAATTTTGAACTTGGTTTCCTCACATAAATGTCAGCAAGGAAATTGAGTCTGAGACTCGTGAATGTAGTTTCCTTTGCCTTTGGGATTTGTGTCTACAAATCTGAGCGTCGGTGGCTATGCTATGGAGTGGTACAGTTCCTAATCATATGTCGAAGGAATAAATAATAAAATAAAGGATTATTCATAAAAACCTCACATTGTTGAGGACATGCCAAAGTCTTCAAGTATTTGGTGGTATAAAATCCGTGCGGTATAGACACAAGGGGGTCGAGATATTTTGAGACTTTAGGATATGTAGTAAATAGCCATTAGTATTATAAGTAATTTATAATGTTTTCATTCCCCACCGAAATATCGTCTTGGGTTAATCATCCGGTTGGTTTTCCTCCAAATGTTTATTATTCCCTTGAAAGAGCGAGGAAGTGAGCCAAAGCCAATGGCCTCACAGTCAGTAGCGTAATATTCTCTCTGATGCAGTGTTTGCTTTCATACGCACATGAAGTAGTTGTCTACACGTCTCAAGTAAATACGGTGTTATTTTATTTCATATGGCCAAAGCCAAAACACTTGAAAATTCATACTCTCTCAAGATTTACTAGTTAAAAATCATTAAAAAAAATAAGCTTGAGCATTTATATAAAAACAAAATAAACAGAAAATCCTGCATGAAATGTCAAATGATTTATTTTGTGGACTAATCTTAAGAATTCTCTTGCACACAGGAGGGAGTGCAAACTTTCGATTCTAGTATGTGTCTAAAATTCAATGACAAGGCCATCTCTTCAGGACTTTTATAATTCAGAAGGAGTTTCTAAAGACTTGAGCGCAACTCCAACCATTTTCTACACATTGCACAAACAAAATTTGCTGATCTGCATAAAATCGAAAGGTGCATGGGATTGTGTGCAAACTGCTGAGTGGCAGACTAGTGCAGTCTTCTATGTGTACAGTTGGATAGCATTGCAAAAATGTCGCTAATAGGAGTATGTAGGTAGAGTCTACAAAGTATGTATGTATATATGTAATTACGTTCAGCCTCAGCCTGCCACAAACACCAGTAGGAAATAATGTCGACTGGGCGGGTTCGGGTTGGTTATTTAGCTTACACATTACATTAAATACTTCTAGCATATTTATAGTTTGTTTGTTTTTTTCGAGCAATGCTTTGCAATTTTTACGCTTTTAACTCTAACATCTCATACATAAATTTTGCATTATCCAGAAGTTCCAAGGAAGGAGATATATTTTTCATGAAGAT
Organism: Allacma fusca; assembly: GCA_947179485.1. Taxonomy (NCBI): domain Eukaryota; kingdom Metazoa; phylum Arthropoda; class Collembola; order Symphypleona; family Sminthuridae; genus Allacma; species Allacma fusca. Next base: position 20,210,102 of record OX359250.1, on the reverse strand, counting down.
CCACTGAAGGAGAGATAAGCATTGTGGTTATGGGGGAAATGGCAGAGTCATCGGAAATTGCTCATCTGCTACATAGCCAAGAAAGAAAGTGGAAGTAATATGCGGAATGAGTCAGTAGCAGAAAAATGGTTGGTGGTGAACCCATGTATGTAATACATGATAAATAGGTGAACATCCTTGCTTCCTTCAGTCAATATGGTAATGTGGAGCTATGTACCTGATTGGTGAGACATTCCCGGAGTATTTGGCACGGGACTGAGAAAAACCGAACGGGAGAGGAAGAGGACCGAGTGAGAAAGGAGAATTCCACGGAAAATTGAGAAATTAAGCCGGTAGTATGCATGTTCCTAGATTTTTACGTATGTATACATACGTATATAATAATTACTCTGAGCGTAAATGCCCACGACCGCCGGAGCCAGCTTGCAAACTAATGTATATTTGTCCAAGTGTAATTTCAATTAAATGGCTTCACTACCTCGAGGTATACTGTTTATTTGATTTGTGTAACTATACACACCAAAAGTTAAGCATGAAGATTCAATAACTATTTGCTTGCAGACGGTGCTCTATGTATGCACCTGCGGGATAGGCTCACAAACAAGTGGAAAAGCGTGTTTGCAGAAAAACGAGTTATAGAAGAGAAACCTTGAGATTATGTACAGTACTAATGAATTACTTTGCACACAAAAGGTTGGATCTGTTTCCAATTCGATGTGGATAGATGTATATTGAATTGAGGTAGTTAAAAAAATATATGTACATCCCAGCCACGTAATAAACCAATGAAGAAAGAATTTTTGCCTAGCACTTCATTTTATTATGCCGTCGATTCCTAGCTCTCAGTAGTGTGGCAGTCCTGACTGAGTGTAACCGAAACTTGACTATACAGATAAATATTTATGTGTATATGTATGTCTCACTTCCAGCAGAGGAGCAACTACAATAAAACAACTTCTAGAGGATACGTCGCTCTGCAGAAACAAGAATATACAGCTACATGAAGAATCCACTGCAGCAGGACTGGCTTTATATAACTTAATTTTTAATGCTTCCATTGACAGGGAAAGAATTTAGTCACATCAGGAACATACACAAATATTGTCACTTCTATGAACTCAAATAGGAAACATATCTGAACGAATCCAACTCTGAGCTGTCATACGAACGCCCGAGAGTTGCATGTGGTAGTAACAACATTCAACAATGATTATTTTAGATTGCAAACGCTTGATATTCCTTCGACCTTTGATAAAAAAAAATTATCTGTCACCCTTCTGACTCCAACACTTTCCACCATGACAAATACGCTAAACTAGTCCAACCGTACTTCCCGAATCTGCGGTGGTGCTGCATGCAACACACACTATTTGCAATATGCATTGAGCAGCTGAGAAAATTATAGGTTGATCTAAAACTTTTCAGTCTGACATGGTGTCGGTGTCATGAAATAATGGCTAAAATGTTAATGAGCTTATCTCATCACTTTTTCCATTATTTTCACAAGAGAATACACTCAAGCCGATTGCAGTCAATAAGTAATATTTTAATGAAATAGCTTTTATTGCTCAAAATTCGTACATGCTGTTGGAAGTGTGGTTCCTCTTACTTATCCTTAATGTGGGTAAATTATGATTCATGATTCTGTAACTGCCCCATAACACAAAATAAAATTGTGGTGCATGCTAACCCAAAATGCGGCTCAATGAATCAACAGCTATTTTATGCACTTGAGTGCATACTGTATATGTGTGCAAGTAGATAAATATTGAAATAACCACCACAAGATTCAGTTGCGGCAAATGTGGCTAAAATGGTTGTCAACAGGGAACCATCAATCGCTTGCAGTATCTTAATTATCATGCCATATAGCACTTGACAGCAAGAGCTTGCAAAGAATTTGAGTGGAAAGAGTGGAAAGATTTGTTACTGATTGAGTAAAATGGAATTAAGATTTTATGCTCTTTTTTCAATGACTTTGGGCGTTAAAGTGTCGGAATAAAAAAGCTTTTCACAGCTGCCCATGCCTATGTAACACAAAATCATTACGGCAAGATAGATGTCCAAAGAATTTCGAGAATGATAGTACAAATTGGTTATTTTCAAATGCATTCATGCTGAGTGTGCATGAGGTACAACGGTAAAATGAGATTAAGATGCGGAGAAATACTTAACTTTAGTTGAGGCGACATCTAAAAGTTAAAGACTATATCTTCTCAAGGGAAGATATCTTGTCTTGTCATTATCTATTTTGTAGATTCGTATGTAATGTGACCATCGCATGTACATAGGTACCATACGCACGAGTACGAGCTCATGTCCCTGTCTCAAAAACGAATTAAAGTATTGGAAACGAGTAAACAACAATACATAATTGACTTACAGCAGCCCTGGCTTTGATAATTTAGCAGTTAAAAGGGCTTATAGATCGATCGTTAATTTAACTTTAATGACTCCTCAGAGAGCAAACCATCTGTAATCATGTACGATTACCTTGACTCCTCTCTCCTGCAAGTCCTGCACTTGCTTTTCACATTCCTCAAGCTCCTCTCGAAAATGTTGAGGACCGTAAGTATAAAAATAAAACGGAACAATTGCTTTGTTCCACCGTTTTGACATGAGTTTGGATTTAGACTCGAGCTTGTACTTTATGGACCTCTTATATTTACCCATGCACACACACAAACATACACACACACACACACACACTTTGACGTAGCCCATGTAGTACACAATCTAGATCTGTGTAAATCGTGGATATCCAAGACCAGTTTTCACTTCCGAGGGAATAACATGCCCCTAATAAACATTGCATAAGATAAACATAATTAATGAGAAAGCCATATAATTATTAGGGATTTTGTGCACGTTCGTAACACACAGCACACCGAATTAACAGCATATATAATATTTTATACATGTGACCAGCTCAGGAGTAACCCTATAGTTGTAATATGAAAGGTTACAAAACTTGAACGCAGCTGTATTTTATAGACCAAGGTTCAATACAAAGGAAAATTCTAAACCCAAGCATGTAATTTATAGACACGGAAAGTGGAGCACTTTGCCTGTGTTTGTGTGTGCATTACTACATGCATGCAAAAAAACATAAATTTTAATCAAAGCAGTTCGGCTAAATTGAAGGGTACCATCAAGCTTAGTTCACTGTACCAAAAGCATCAGGCACACATCTACCACGCTAGGGGAAAAGTTTTCGGAAGTATACACTCCAAAGCAGCCTTTCATATCCATCGAAAAACGCGTTTGCAGAGTGCAGTTGCTGGGAAGTTAAGAGAACTTTACATTTGCATACAGATTTAATATCGGGCAAAGAATGAATGATATGACATCAAGTATGAATATTCCAACTGAACTATTACTCTGCACTGAAATTCCAATGTGGCACTTTGGCAGTTTACTACACATTGTAATTATTCCTCCAGAGCCTGCTCCACAGACCCCCACATACACACAGTCGCTTAAGAAGCACTCACTGCTCCACTCCTGACACGCCTGACTCCTTGCCCAATCCCCCCTACCTTGCATAAAAACCTGCCATAACAGCCTTCAATAAAGCGGAATTCCTCGGGAAGAAAAACCAAGGCAATTTTTGAGATTGCTCAAACTAGGATAAAAAAGGTCCAATAAAAACTCTAGGATTTTCCTCCTTCTCTCCCATTTCACCATAAGTCCAGCAAAGCCTCTGTCCATTAGGCAATCACAACTTCTTCTCCCAATCCCAGCGTCCTAGGAGAGTTTCGTCAGCGACACTGTCATTCCTCTACAATTTGCTTCTTAAACGCCTGCCCTCAGCACGGGAAATATTACTGTTCTCCCAGCACTGAAGACCTGTACATACCAGCAAATCAAGCTGCTCTGTATCCGCTTCAGTTCTAGTATCCCCATCCACTGCAATACAGTTACAGAGGACTTGAGAGAGAGAGAGAGACCATTCTATATTGCAGTTCTCACATAAGCATTTCAAGGCAAACGGCAGAAGTTGTCGAGTCTAAAGGCAGCAAAACTACTCACGTTATACCAGTACCTATGAGAGCCGAGAGCTGAAAGATGTGTTACATGTTATAAAGTTTTAGAGAGGATTTTTTTTTGTCGAGGAACGAGAGCTCGAAGTACACGAAGAGTGTCGAGCTCAAAGTATTCGATGTCGGCCAGAGAGGAGTGATATAGAAAAAGTAGGAAAAAGTCTAGGGAAACAGAACGTGGACTGGTCTGGTGCAATGCGGATGAATCTCCGCACCGCCTCACCATCTTTCTCATTGAATCGTCAGTCTGCAGAATTGTCTAAGTGAAATTTATTTTAGATTTCTTTTCTTATGAAAAGAGACGGAAAAAAAAAGTGTCGAACTCTTGGGTCACATGATCTCTTCCACTGTTTGTGAATGCGAATTATTTTGTTCCTGCTGGTCAGGGTCAACCGTTTCTCTAGTAGTTACAGTCACAGTCCCAGCTAATTCTAATCTGTGAGACTCTTTGCCGCAAGCTCGTCGTCAAAGGAACAACTACAACGGCTACGGCAGTATGAGCTCTAAGCACCATGAATCGGACACGGTGAGTGATTCAAGATATTTTTATTCCCTTACATATTTTTATCATCAGGACTTGTCTCTCTGTAAGTCCAGTAGTGCCTTCAATCTCTCTTGTAGTTCTGTACTTTCTGTATAGACTTTTGCAAAAACAAAAAACAAAAAACCAAAAAAAAAACCTCAAGTCACTAAAGTTCAAAGTATATGGACAATCTGCTCTTCATCCTGTCCTTGTGTAAATATCAGGAGAGATAATAAACCAGGGATTTGTTGTAGACAGCCTCAAAAAACAAAAAAAAGGAAAAAATTACATACAAAACTATACTTTCCCCATGTACTTACCCATCACGGCTCATGGGATTGTGTGCTCTATTATTGTTGTTTTAAACAATGGTAGCAATTACTTACTTTCACCAACGTTGACTTTTGAACGCTCGGAACGTTGCGAATTCGTCACCGACATGTTGACATAAAGTTGAAGTTGATTGGTTGGAGAGGGATAAAAATGGACCGTGGTTGTCACAAAGTTCAATAATTATTAAAGAATACACTCTCTACATATGTATAAACGATGACTAAATTATACAGGAAGATTGTTTTGAAATTAAATATCCTTACAAAATTTAAAACCCATAATATGTTGACTATTGCAGAAAAATAAGCTCCGAACATTAAAAAAAAAAGTTACACTTCTGACGAGTGTGTTTGTTTTGAAATTTTTCTAATAAGGATTGGCAAGGCCATGTAGTAATTATGTATGGAATTGACAAAGTGCGGAACCGCTAAAATTCTCAATTCACAGATTCAGGTGACCATAAGTTCTTTACTGGAACGGCATTTATCTATAAATCTATCGACTTTTTATATTTTGCTTGAAAGAAACTATATATATACTATAAAAGTGGCTTTTGAGAGTCGGAATGAGTTTCGTCTATTTTTCAATCACAACTTGTTCTGTTGACGAACATGTCAGTAATACAAAACAAAATACAGTTAGGAGCTGTACTTTTACAAGTATGATGTATGGAACTTGAATGGGGATCAGTTGATAATCAAGGTTGCTTCAATAACAAAGGAACAATTGTTAGTATTAATTTAATAGATTTTGTTTTCGATTTCTCCTTCCTCTGCAAATTTGACAGCTTTTTTTTTAGTATGCTCAGCAGAAGTCAAATAATATTGTTATTGTGTGGTACTGTCGTAAATTTAATTTTTGATTGTGATTCCTCTAATGGTCTTACATAATGACATTTCTCTCAATTTTTTTTCCTGTTAAAGAGAGAGAGAGAGAGAGAGAGAGAGAGAGAGAGAGAGAGAGAGAGAGAGGGAGGGAGAGAGAGAGATTAGATGTATATAAATGTAGTTTATTCCTTGAAATGTTTTCTTGTTGAAAGTTCTTTTAGTTTGAAAGGCTGATGTGGATTTTGCCATGACAGCATTGTCACACTCTTGAGAGTCCTACATTTCTTTGGAGTTTGTTGAGCAACAAAATTAACTCCTGGAAACAAGCCTGTAGCTTTCTGATCGCTCATATCTATATCTATATTTCACATGATATTTTTGGTTATGTTCACATTCGTTCCGAAATCCTTTCACTAAATTAATTAATATTTATTGAATTATTTAATATCGCAGCCTCTTTTATATTGCTGTATACCCTCTTTACAATTGATTGACAAATCATCACCAATTTTTTTTTTTTTGCATACATATATATAGTGCAATAAAATGTCAATTTTGATAAACAATCCACCCAAAGTTAACTTTTCTTCTAACTTGAAGGAAGCGAGTTGTGAGAGTTCTGAAGGGGCTGCAACAACCGCCACGGCAGCTTCAGAACCTCCGAAGCCTCCCCCAAGGGGAAGGGGCAAAAGAAAAACTCGACGCTCCGACTGGGAGATTTTGGAGGGTCTCAAAGAGGGTCAGACTTATGACCGGGTCCCGAAAAAATTCGAAGGATTTGTGCTCAAAAAACGAAAATGGCCTTTGAAGGGATACCACAAGGTAGGTCCTCTCAGCTTTTTATTCAGTAGTCGCTCCAAGACTCTTGATGTATTATTATTTTGGAGGGGTCTTCGGAAACCACATATCTACCGGGCCTCAGTACTCAAAAGGTGTTCTTCACAAGAGCGGATAATCACGTCAGCTGAAATTCATGTAGACAAGAGAGCTAATGAAAGTTTATTTGATAATAGATCTATATATATATAGCTGTATAATGTAATTAGTACATTTGACTCAATGCCCTGGGTCCGGAGAGAGTTAACCAATATGCCCTGGGTCCGGAAAGAGTAAACGAAGGATCCCCTAATTGGATCCTATAGGAGTAACTTGTACAGATGAGGACCACAAAATGGGAACTTCAAGTCGATGCTAAAGATGTAGATTAAATTTTTGTTCCGTAGATAAAAGATCGGAAATGAGATCTGGAAAAAGCTTTTCAGGTTACGAGTTGACCCCCATATGCACGTAACGGCCATATGTAATCAATTAGCGTGAGCTACTTGATGATACTTGAGCAGACTTTGACATGACCCTATATATAATTATATATATGTAGCTGATTCGATCCGGCTAATTGTTTCGTAAAAAAATGTATCTCATGTTACTCGTGCTAGTGATCTAGTTTTTCCCGTGTTATTTCCCCCTGTATTAATTTCCAGTTTTAGATTACAACAGACAGGCACAGTACTGGTGTTTGTTGTAACTTGATGTTGAACAGGTTCCTGGTCTTGTACTATTATGGCCCTGATCCACTCCTTGTAATATGTTTGACTTGACAAACCACAATATTACAGAGTCACGCAATATCGACTCTGGGACTTTCCTCAAGTTTAGCTACTTACAGGCCCTATAAACTTGACTATGAAATGGGTCCAAACCATTACTGATGAAACTAAACTGGTATGCTTTTAGCTGTTCGGATCAGGTCTTGTCTTAGGCCTGTAATGTTCAAATAGGATATTATACCTACATTACCCCAGATATGCTGACTTTTCGAAGAAGTCAAGCTCCCCGATGATACCTATAGGGTCATTGAGTCCTCCTATAACAGTATTTTGTTATATTCAGCATTTTTTTATTGATCGTAGCCTGTATATATACTGGTCTTAATTAGATAATTATTTTCAAGTATTTCAGAGTTTATTGTAGAGTAACTGTTAGTTTTGTTAAATATGGGTTACAGCTTCAAGACTTGTCTATAGATATACGTGTGTGATTTATCCGCATCTTGAAATGCATCTGTTGTACAGAGAATGTGGAGCTGTCGCTATTAACATTGCTTGATGTGAGATTTATGAGTGGGCTGAGTGTTTTTGAACAATTATTTTTTGATTTTTTCAGAGGTATTTTATGCTTGACAAAGGAGTGATCGTGTATGGAAAAAGCGGATGGGATTGCGCTCGTGGGAAAATCCATGGATCATTGGATGCTGGTCTGTCAGTGATCACAACTAAGCCTCGTGATGGTAGAATTGACATTGATGCCGAGGATTGTATTTATCATCTAAAGGTGACCATGAGTGCTTAATTAAACACATCCACATAATTAAAATTCAGTGACACTGTCGGCTCAGAGCATATGGGGGTACCAGACAGACTTGGTACGTGTCGATGTACGATCCTGCATGAGATGAGGAGAGTCCTTTAGTTTGTACGTTTCAGCAATTGAATCCCCATAAGATTTGTATGGTATCATACATAGTCCCAGTGATCTGTTGGAAATGTTACTAGATGGGTTGGGGGACGTGGGTGTTGAAATCAGTTTTATAAAATGAAAAGCACGTTCGTATGTTTACCTATTTAGACAGCAAATAATATTAAATCCTTGGAATATTACAGATTAAGCCCAAAGAGGTTTATATGGAATGGCTGGAGCAGTTAAAACAACATCGGTTGTATCGCCAACACATTCTGTCATTCAAGGAATTATCATCACCCACAGAGGAAGTTGTGTCTCCACTCACACCCATCAGTTCACCTGGAGACAGTAAAAATATTGACAAAGAGATCAGCTTAGTCGAAAAGGATCTGTCTCATCTTGAAGGAATTTTAGAAACCATTCCACAGCCGAAGAAGGATGATGATAACAAACTCCGAGATTTTTTAGTTTTAGCTAAGGAAGGTGAGTCATTCTGTTTTGACAGTAATTGTTTTTTTACCAGCGTATGATTCCTTTCTGTTTTAATGATTAATGATGGGGTCTTCGATATAGTCGCTTCTGTTCGTGCAAAATTGCTGAAATTTGATAGTCCCATATAAGATTTATTGGTCTTGAATAATTGACTCCATATTGTTTGATTCCTTTGAACTCCTCTTGATACCTTGAAGTTTGTTGAAGACGTCAAATCTAAACGAAAGGAATTCAATAATAATTAGAAAAATACCGTATTTTAAAATATTGAATAAGTTGTAATCATTGAAAGAAAAATATAGTTTTTAGTTTGCCTCCACTTTGCCAAAAGTTGCTATAGCTGTTGAGATTTCCTTTTCAAATTAGGTTACTACAAGTACTTCGAGTAATTACAGTGTGCGTGTATTTAATTATGTGGATATCATTCCTTGCCTATATAATATATAATTTACAAGGTAATATAGTTTATTCGGGTTTCATATTTGGAGGACTGCTTTCGAAATGCGTCAGCAGCCTTTATTATCCGACGTTGTAATTAAATCTCTGTGGGGATAAATAATACGGCTGATGTATATTCCGTGAGGAAGAAGTTGATAAGTGTTGTTGATGGACTCATGTAGATTTCTGAGAGGAGACAGAACTTCTGTCCTTTCCTTTAATTCATGAGTAAGCTGCAGCCTATAGATGAGTCATATTCAGGACATAAGAAAGCTAATTATTTTATGAACTGTGGAAGAAACTTGTGGAAATTGTTTTTTGAAATGTTCTAAAATATTATCAAAGTTTTTTAATTAGGCAGTTCTGAGAGAGCAGTGTGTTGACTTAAGAGGACCCAAGAAAGACCCTGAGGGACGTTTGCAGTACTAATCATTATCTTGCTATTACAGTTGTAGTCAGTCTTCGTGGGATCGTTCGCTCCGTTGGTAATGGAATCAATGCTCGGGAGGTCGAAGGGGGAGCAGCAACTCTTCGTCATGCACTCAATCAGGCCTTGCAACAAAATGCTGAACTCAAATCCAGGCTCTCTAGAATACACAGAGAGGCCTCTCTTGATCTTAATTACCCGGCAGCACAGACAAGCGATACGGTATGATTAGTATTTACAAGCTGTTTGGCTGTCATAAAAGTAATAAAATATGGGAAGAAACTTGAGCAATATTTATGAACATATTACTTTGAATGCAATTTGTTTTTTAGATCAAATCGTACAGTAGCTCAATGAGCAACTCCGAGTACTATGATGCGATGGAAACGAACAAAGATGAAGATAGAACATCCTCGGATGAGGAAAGTTTCTCGTCTGAGGGTGAAGGTGAGGCAGACTCATTGAACAGTGAAAACTCGGAGCCCTCAAAATTCGGTAAGAAGTTGTAAATTGGATTGGTTTTGATCTAATATCCAGTAATTATTCATGATTGATTTGCATTTAACAATGATTTCAAATTTTCTAACGTTTTTTCTGGATTTGCTATGCTTTTTGCACATTTCTGTTTTAACTTGCACGTTTTGTTTTTTCAGTAGATCACACCCATTTGGAACCAAGTGTGCTAACTAGTAGTAGTAGTAATTTAAACATCAAAATTCCAGAACCGCTTCTTCGGGAGGGTCGACGAACTTTTTTGCCAGCTCCAGCGCCTAGTGGAACTGAAGCTCCTTCACTTTGGGGAATTCTCAGAAAGAATATAGGAAAGGATCTTTCAAAAATATCTATGCCTGTAACGCTAAACGAACCTTTAGGTGTGTTGCAGCGTATGTGCGAAGAACTTGAGTATTCGGAGCTGCTTGATACTGCTAGTAAGTCTTTTTTCGTTGAAATGTGTAGTTAAGTAAAAAAAAAAACAGGGCAAACTACATTGAGGAAATTTATTCAATGTTAAGGTCTAAGAGACCTGTTTTTAAATTTAAAAAATCGCTTAGGATTTTTCGCTTTAATCTTGCTACACTCAATTATTACATCAGATTGCAATAAAAATGTAAAGTTCAGTCCAGATTTTTTTCTTGTTAATAACCATGTGCAATCATGTTCTTTTCTAGTGTATGTATTCAAGGATTACATGACATTTTCGTTTAAATGTCAGAATATAAGTTGCATATGGTATGTGTCTGTGTGTTCTGAAATGTTAAATTAATAACGTACGTATTTTTTTAGGTAAAGAAAGCGATCCAGTAGAACGTATAGCCTTGATCGCTGCTTTTGCTGTTTCTGGTTATTCCTCGTCTTTCTTTAGGACACATAAACCATTTAATCCACTTCTGGGTGAAACATTTGAATGCGTGCGTGAAGATAAAGGTTTTCGGTTTTTGGCAGAGCAAGTAAGTTCACAGCGATTTGTTGTTGATGAAGATTTAACCTATTGCATCTTATTTATTCACAACACAAAACATGCTGTAACCAACCAAATTTATCGTAGGTATGTCATCATCCTCCAGTGTCAGCTTGTCATGCGGAAGGTAGAGCTTGGCAGTTTTGGGAAGAGACTCAGCTGAAAACGAAGTTTTGGGGGAAATCCATGGAAATCCAACCTATTGGCGAGGTTCACATCGTATTTCCTAAATGGGGAGAGCATTACTCCTACAATAAAGCCACAACATGCGTCCACAATTTGTTCTCACCTCCAAACAGATGGGTTGATTTATACGGAGAAGTGTCGATACTAAGTGGAGGGCTAACCTGCAATCTCACATTTGTGAAGGTAAAGAAAGGTGGGATTGCTATGCTTTGCTTGGCTATTATTTTATGTCACCATGCACATCCAAGTGCATGGACACATTGCTTTAACGGTTCTGCTATTTTGTTGCTAATTGGAGTAAAATGTAGAAACTGGGTCAGGAAACTTATGGGATTCCCGTGATATGTAGGAATCGTTTACACTGACTGTTTATGTGTACTGATAATCAAATGGGATAATTATCTTTTTGCAGGTTTCTTACTGGTCTAGCAGAAAACATGAAGTTTTTGGCACTGTAGTAAATGCTGAAGGTGTCACAATCCGCAACTTGTATGGGCATTGGAATGAAGCATTTTATGTAGGCCAGCCACCATCTGCACGATGTATTTGGAGAATGGGTATGTATTTCTTACATATGTATTTTCCTTTTTGTCTATGTACTTTTCCAACACGACACTTTACATTACTTGTGTGTATAGATTTTTGTTAAAAATAGTGAAATTCTGAAGATTATATATTTTTTGTATGAAAACTTGTTTCGATCATCCCATAAACTTCTGAGTCATAGTATGCTAACATATTCTATTGGCTCTAGCATTTTCTCATTGTGTGGTTGTAATTTTCAGGAACAATGCCTGAAGACGCTTCCAAATTTTATGGATTTACGAGGCTAGCGATAGAATTAAATGAGTTATCCCCGTCACTTAGAGATAAAATTCCAGGAACCGACACGAGGCAAGTAACACAAACTAATGCATACCAAAGATAAAGCTCACAGTAATCGTGCTGACTGCTGAGTACAATTCTGCTCACAAATGTTCACGCAATATTTTACCTGCGGATGTAAAAAGTAGCAGTACTATAGTATATAAAACAAATCATATAAGCTTGCTAGGTTATTAAGGTAGTTGTTTTAATGGGATTTTTCCGTGTTTCTACAGATTTAGGCCAGATCAACGACTATTAGAAGAAGGTAATATAGTAGGTGCGGAATCCATGAAAATGACCGTGGAACAAAAGCAACGTGATAGGCGGAAGAAAAGAGAGGAAGAGAAAAATCCTTTTCAGCCTCTGTGGTTTAAGTACGTCTTTCAAACATTTAATGCAAACCAACAGACATTGCCGTCATACAGGCATGCAAGCAATCCCAATAATCACATTCATTTTCATTTTACAGAAAGTCGAAAAATCAAACTAGATCCGGGGAAGAACAATGGGAATTTATGGGAACATATTGGGAAGTACGGAAAAATGGTTTCAAAAATGTCGAATTAGAGCCTTTATGGTAGGAATACCATATAATAAATTATTCTGTAACTGAATTGTTTACGCACTGTGATTGATTTTTAAAGTGCCTATATAAATTCAATAAAATTATACGCATGGGCCTTGCAATTCGAGAATAAAGCTACTTATTGTTAAAACGTTAATCATCTTGTTTATGCTTAATACTAATCCTGTATACTGTGTACCATTTATTGTTAATTAAGTAATTCATACCATATCGACGGTATTTTTGCTTCAGGTTACTATAATATATAACCAGAACCACGTCATCTACAGCTTCACTTTCCATTCTTATATTTTGGTTTTCGCAATAATTGATTCCGCCCAGATCAGTTTCAGTACTTACTGGCATTGTCAACATAATGAATAATCCTCCAGCCCAGTTAAACCAGGGTAGCGAACTGTCTGGCCATCTCATTGTCTGCTTCTTTAATAATAAAATATGTCAGTAATGCAGACAGCAAAAGAATCGCTTTACTACTCTGTGATATCCCGGGTCCCAGGGGGTTATCCTAGTTCAGCTCCAGGATAAGCCTACTCATACTCGAAGGAAAAAGCCAAACTATATCTACATGAGCTAAAGCCAGACTGCATTAAAATTTTCCTCTGAAATCACCCGTGTCATCTCGAACTAAATTATTTACTATGATGAAGGGATTCCTTACTCAAGCATTCCAATAATGGGCTTGTCACTCTAATCCCCTATCTTATTCATCCGACTGCTGTGAGCACTAGCATGATTTGGGATTTTGGGATTCCGGATTAATTTCCTAAGAGAACAAAAATTGTAATCATTACAGTAAACTCTCGTTATAAGAGCGCCCAAAAGGAACAAAATTTGTCTTCCAATTGCATGCTCGTATACGGGGAAAAATTAACAACCTAATATAAACCCAGAAAACGAAAATGTCTCAAAATATTTCGGTTCCTACAAAGGGAATGCTCTAGGAATGTATTCTATCATAGCTAGATTACACAAGTGTTTAGCCAAATTAGTTCATATGTACAATGTTTTTCAAAAACACTGTATTGTCTGGATACATTAATTTTTTTTATTTACTAGCAATGAATTTACTATAGGCTGACTCTAACAGTCCGTAAACCGATCTTTGCTTTTTAAGAGTTTGTCATTTATTAACAGCCGCCTCTAGGTTGTAAGTAAAAACCAATTTCTATATGCCTTCACTCGTCTATCAAAAGCATACTTTTTCCAATATAGACTTAACCGTTTGACCAAATTTAACGTTCAATGGCTTAAAGTCAATGCCATGATAATACCTCTATTCACGATTGTTCATTCTGTGGGATACCTAAGGACTAAGGAAATTTTTCCAATTGTGTACAACTTTTGAGTTATGTATAAATGACTGTTACTGGGCACAGTATCAACTAACTACCATTTACAATGCATTGCACTTTTCTTCAAGGTGCTCCCAAGGGACAACTTACATAAAACTTGGCATCTCTACATGATCTACATAGAAATGTAACCCTTATAGATTAAAATAGCGGTTGGATGTATCACGATTCCTCAGAAAATGAATATTTTAGGTATTCACGCTACATGTAATTACTGATGATTCACGTTACAATCAAAAAAACTTGAATGCATAATACAAAAAAGTTCTCTTAAAAGTATTAAACAAGGTAGTTTCAATATAACAGTACTTTTTAAATGACTACATGATTATAATAATTTTGGATTACTATTCATCTTGGAATCAAACGCAACGCGATCATTGTATGTATACGCCTAATTTATAAGTTAAATTTATTAAAGTACTCTTTCGCATAACATTTTAAATAATCGCGTTTCCTTTGGTTCCAAGATTTACAGTAATTCAGAATTATTATTATAATACAGTCATTTAAAAATGACTGTTATAAATAATGAAGCTGCCTTGTTTAATACTTTTACAAGGGTGATTTGTATTATCCATACAAAAACAACTCTTTCTAAGCTTTTCTGCTATTTTTTTTTAAACAGTCCTCTGAATTCTAGTCACAGATCCCAGAGCTCTACACAATACAAATGAAAGCTGTATTTTTGGGAGATAACACAATTTGAAAGATTCATCCAGTGATTTTAATATCTACTGCTTTAAGTTCTCGAACTCATGAATCTTAGCCCCTAAATCTTTCAAAAATCTCCCTTTTCCAATTTTTTCCAAAATTCCTCCAAAATACTCCAAAAATACAAAGCCAAACAATCCAAAGGAAATATATCTGGGTACTCCCTTGGGATACTTAATCCCCCGCAATATATGTATAACATCTTTACCATGGAGTCTCTCCCTGAAAAAAATCTACAATACTTAATTTGCATCAGGGCTGAAAAAAGTTTCCAAAAGACCAGGTTTCGAAAAATTTGTTCCCATCTCGTACCTTTCAACCTCCCAGGCAATTCAAGGCCTTGAAGGGTCCTCGCATGCTTCCGGTCGAATTGTTTTTCGGCACAAGTGGTTATCCTACATACCTATACCAGGGCTTCAGAAACCTCTTTTGATTTTTCCACCTTTACACGACTAATTGTAAGTATATACCTCTGGAAACATATTTTTGGGTAAATTTCACGGGTTGGGGTATTTTGGAGCCACGAACGTGCCAATGATACTAGCCAACGCCCACTCCCCTTCCGAGATACCTTTAAATTACGTTTTGGAAGTTGCATCATACAAAACGAATCTTATCAGAAACAATAATTTTAAGGTAGCGGGGCGACCTCGTACAAATCTATAATTTTTATATTTAATAATGGTAAATGCCCCAGATCCTTAATGAACTCTGATACTCATATGCATTCTTTCTATTTTAATGACAAGATCAAATCCCATTAAAGGAGCTACGAAAGTATACGTAAAATCACATTGACATGCACATGGTATTTTAAATCCTATAAATATACACTCATTGATCTGTTCATTCTTCATTCATCATTGGGATGCGGGATGAGTACTTATATGCCGTATAAAATAAGGGACATGGATGGGAGTTGTTTGTGAGGTGAGGCTGAAGCAGATTGTGAGACGTGAGTCTATTCAAGAAGTAGCATTCTAGGATATATCACTATGTTGACCGGGATTGACATACATACTGTGACAATTTCATACATACAGTTTTAGTATGTATACCTAATGTAATGCAATGCAAGTGGGGAAATGGGATGGGAATGATGGGATGCAAGACGAGTAGCAGGGAATAATAGGAGAGAAGAGGCGAGCTGACGTCGGACGTCTCAATACATTATAATGCAGACTTGGCTCCAGGCAGGAGCACAGAGCTTGTCTGCCATCTCGAGGGAAAGGTCCGAGACCTTTTTAAAAATACCGGAGGAAGAGTCACATGAGTTGCTCTTCACATTCTGTAGTTCCGACCTCCGTAATCGTGTTCTCCGTGTGTTCCTCTCTCCTAGTATTTAAAAAATTATCTCAAAAAATCCTATTTCCAAAATGTTTTTGACCCGTGTTGGAATGAGGTCGGCAGCCGCAGTCTTCCGAAGGGGTTATGCCTCCGCTGCAGGAAATGAAATGTCATTTACATTCGCCGCACCTTACCAGGTAACATTTTTTGAACCATACCATTCATTACATAAGATTGAAAAATACTTGAAATTCACTTGAAATGGTTGAAATGTAGGTTGAAAAAAGTTTCAATAAATAATTTCCATATTCAAATAATTTTAATAATTTTTTATAATGTGTGGAACAGAATTTGTATGTGAGGAATTTGTTAGATTCATTTGTATGGCTTTTTTAGGGGAAGTAATAGAGCTGGGATGTTCGCCATTTCCTACATATATGTAATAATAAATGGAGATGATTCTTTTGTTTTTTAAATCCGATGCTGGTTTGTCCTGTTGAAATTAAGAATTAATTGTAATTTTTAAAATTGTGAGTATTTTTGGGAGATTTGTATTTGGGGGTGCCGGTAGGGAGGCCTTTGAGATGAAAAAGTTTTTAAGTGAAGGGCAAAAGTGTTCAAGTGTGGATTTTTTTGGGGTGTAATTTTTGAATTAGGGGTATGGATCATGGCGATCCTTGCATTATTTGAGGTCGGAGGGGAAGAAGAGAGGAATGTGGGAATGAAATGAGAGAAACTAGGAGTGGCGGTGGTTATTTTTGGAGTGTAATGAATATTGAAGGAGCAGTTTTTAAAGGAAGGGCTTGGGGCAGTGGCTAGTAGGGAAGGGATAATTTGAAATGATAAATTCATGTTTGGGGTTTGGGTGATGTTAAGAGTGGTTACTTGGTTTATTTCAGGTTTACTACAGCAACGCCAACGTTAAACAAGTTGATGTACCGTCATTTTCGGGATCATTTGGTATTTTACCTAATCATGTACCGACCCTTGCTGTGCTGAAGCCTGGTGTTGTAACAGTTTATGAGCAGGACGGCCAAGCTAAGAGATACTTCGTATCGTCTGGATCCGTTACCGTCAACGAAGATTCTTCGGGTAAGATACGATGGAATAGTGATCTAATGGGATTGGAAATTAGGATATGTAATTAGTAGAAAGGAAAGCTGGGGATTGATTTGCTAATGTTCGATTGTTATTGTTATGCAGTTCAAGTTCTTGCTGAAGAAGCTATCCCGGTTGAATCCATTGACGCATCTGCTGCCCAGAGTGAACTTAGTTCCGCGCAAAATGAATTAACCCGTGCTGGAGGTGAGAAGGAGAAGGCAGAAGCTATGATTGCTGTGGAAGTAGCACAAGCTTTAGTTGATGCTGCAAAGTAACTTAGCTAACCTTAATGTTATCTTAATCATTCAATAGTCTACAGTTCACTGTCAAAACTTCAAATAGTCTGTTGATCAGTTGTTAGTAGGAACATCGGACAATGCTATTACACTCACGTTATGATGGAATTGGTCAATAAATAATTATTGCTAATCGTAATGAGTGTGTAAAAGTAAACATTTTTCTGTGAAAATTTCACTGAACCCGTGAAAATTATTTATGCTTTCATAAGTTTTCTACATAAACAAGCCAAATCTTGTGGACGGACTTCTGCTGTATTAGACCACCTGGTTTCTCCGTGCTTGATACCTCTTCAATTAACAAAAAGAACAAATTGATTTATTATTGAGGCATTAAGATGGGCAGTGAGGGAAAGTAATAATGTTTCAGAGTAGTTTCTTGCCCTTTCATAGGAGAACATATTTAATTATGGAACGAAATAAGTTTTCGCAGCTATCAAGACTTGCTAATAATAAGTTCATATCCCATACTGGTTTGGTCGATTTCCCATCAAGAGGATCTAGAGCGTTGCCATCGTTACCAGTCCTAAACAGTAATTTCACCTGCTCCACTCACTGCCGTAATACGTACAGCGTAGATCCAGCTGTCCAACATTACCAATGCTGACGATGAAGATATAACTCAGTCATTTCAACGACTCACGCTGCACAACAGCTTATGCTGCAGTTGCATGGGATATCCGGTAAATGAGAATATTTATTAATTATTATTACATTTGTACCTAACGAATTTACTGTCGGCAACGGGAATAGTTTGTTGAGCGAAATGAGTGATCCTGTAGTAGACGACATTGAAACTCTACTCGATCAAGTTGAGAAAAAATATATAAGCTCGGCTTCGCACTCAGCCCCGAAACCTCCTGTGAAGGACTGTCCTTGCAATGAAAAAACGGAAACGAATTGGGATGAGGTGGAAGAACTACTACGAGATTTTAGATTTGAGGACACCAACCCATTCGGGAAGCAAAACAATAATTCATGGGCTCGTCCACAAGTCAAAGAAGAGAATCCTGAAAAGAGAGAAGTTAGCAGAGAGTTAAAATGCTTCCCCGTGTACCTGTCCGGTAGTTACGAGGTTATGGGTCATTCAGAAGTAGGATTTGAGAGGTGAGTTTGTTTTTGTTGGAAATTATTACTCAATCCAAAATAATTTTAAGTAACATAACACTCAAAACGTCATTATCTATAATCACTCTTATTAAATTTTGATCTCCAGACCTTGCGACAAACTGAAATGTGTAAGATGCGATTTTGACATCGTGTATTTTGACAATTTCGAATGGGAAGCAAGTACGGACTACTTATTCCTTCGGAACAACATGCCAGACTTTGAGAAACTTGCTGCGAAATTACACAAGATGAAAGGAACCCGAGCATACGCTTGTCAGTGTCAGCATTTGAGCATTGAGAAACTGACGAATGTCAACGCCGTCCCTCAGCTCCGTTGGGTCTGCGGGAAGCACTCGTTGGCCGATCAAAGTTTATCCACAAAATACACCCAGCGCTACTAATCCACTTATTACTTACTCCACTTTACATCGCATTCAGAGAAACGAGATTTTTTTCAATTTCCTCCTCATACCAGCGTGTGATCAAGTTCTAATCAAATGTAATTCCATATAATAAGTGCATGCTAGCCTTAGCAAAAAAAACTGTTCAGGAGCCTATAGTCTCTACACCCACTGGTGTCCTAGGAAGCTATTAATTCTCATTTTTACCAATTTTTCTATTATTTTTCTGTTTTTCAAATCCATTAAAAGCTGTACCTACTTTTGCAGTGTTACTTTTTCGCAGCATCTATGTCCGTATGTTAACTTATGAGTAAAAATCATTTATTCCTCTCAATTCATCCATAACAATAATATAAGCTTGCCGGCATCCTTTCACTCTTATCATCACTGAGATACTATTTCAGTGCTCCAGTCATCTCATCCAATCATCGTTTCATGGATCTATTCCATATTATTTTCATGGCCTCGTAAAGGTCATATATACATAAGGTCATTCATTAATCTTGTACTGAAGTTATAGTATCAATATCAAAAAATATTTGAGGACTGTCTTCATAATTTATTTTTATTTCCAGTTGCATGCAATTGAATCATTAAAAACAATGATGTTGGGAATAGTTGGCGTGTTTTTAGTTTATAAACTATTATTAGCAATAATTTAAGCCCACGTTCATATAATGTAAGCACCTACATCAATTCAAAGGTACCATTGAGACTAATGGAATAAGCAGGCGGATGCCGGGAGCACGTTCACTTAAACAGTGCACAACACACTGTATGTACAGTAGTGTTCGTAAGGGGACGTATGCATACGTGCGTTGCGAATGCAAAAAATAACTGACAGTGACAATGAGTGAGGGATAGAAGTTGGTGATCTTTCGCTCCTCTTTCATCCTCATTATTAATTCATTCACTCAGTAATATCAGTCGGGTTTGTTTTGTACCCGCCTAAATTACCATTTGAACGTTGGAAGGTGAATAATATTTACAGGATTTTAGAATTAATTTAATTATCAAAATTCAAACTAATTTAAATAGGATAGTCAATAATTTACATAGATTGAGTGAGTACTTTGTCATCCCGGTAACTTGATCCATTTTAATAATTTTTGTGAAGTAAGTATATACATGGAAATTAAATATTGGGATTGTTGTGTTAATACAGAATGACATCGCCGAGTGGCCATGAAGTCCCAAACCAGGAGAGTTCGAGTCTTCACCAAGACATGGATGCGGAAAGCAGATCCTCCCCATCACTTTGTAAACAATTAATAGTTGAAGACAGGCTAGACATTCAGAAATCAGTGACAGAAGTGACGTCGGCAGTGTCAGTGTGTAATTCTGTAGTGATAGATATTGAAGAGCCTGAAGAGGAGGAATGTGAACGGACGGTGATCCCTGATTCAGACTCAGATAACACTGATTTTGAGGAGAATAGGACGGAGGGCAAGGTGGATGGAAACGTGGATTTAAATGAGGAGGATGCAAATGAGCCCGTAGAGGAGACTAGGACTGATCAGGGAAGGCCGGTGTCGCCATTAAGTGAGAATGATACGGATGACAGTGACGGGTTCCCCCCTGTGATTTCAGCCAGTCAAGCGGAGTTGAAGGAAATGCAAGACAGGATGATGGTGGTTGAAGAAAGAAATAAAGACATACTTGGGAATTTGAAGAGATTCACTCCGAGTGACCGAATCTTCCCTGATGTGAGGTCTTCGAACTTTCACACGGTCGCCGTTACTCTAACTGTGAGATTATTATTTTGAACAGGGGGATAAAGAATATGTATATGTTTTTTAATGTCACAAGTATTTGAATAAGTTTGTATGGAGAGTAGAGGGGAAATTGGGTGATGTGTATAGTGAGACGTTGATTCTGTTGTAGGATGATTTCAAACCTGGAGATGCTTTAGCACCCTACCCGATTTCATTTACTCTAAAATGGCACAAAGACTATGTACCCCTTCCGTGCTGCGATGAGAATAGTCGGACTTTTCGGAAACGAGTGGTTGATGAGAACACTGGTGGGGAACAGGCAAGTGTACTTCTTTAAAATAGAGCCTGACGGTTATTCAAATGACTGGAACACGGAATGAAATTTTATGCTGGTGTCAATTTTTAATAGGGCGAGCCTACTTTCACTGACATAAAGGTTCTCATGTGGGAAAGAATTCAGTCAGCTTTAGCTAGACCTCTGGAGACGTGTGAAGACATTGCTAGTGCCATGAAGACTTATTGTAAATTCAATGGGTCATTAATTGTACTGGAGTATACTCTCGCCACGGTATGATTTTATTATGCTTTTGGAGGTGCCTGGTTTCTTTTTCCAGTTAGGATGTTGTAACCTTTTTTAACGTTTGTTTGTCCTGTTTTCAGTTAATGTCCCCTGAAGAAAGGACCTTGTTCTTTTCCAAAACACTTCCAGGAATGGTTACTCTGTGTTTAGATTTGCGGAAAATTATAACCTGTGGCCTGCCATTTTTATGCCGATTCATGAATTATAGCTTAACATTAAGCCAAAAGCAAATAGCTTGCTTACTAGCCAATGCTTTTTTCTCGACATTCCCTGCGAGGTTTACCTATGAGGATGATTTTCCGTCAATTAATTTCATTGGGTTAGTGGCAAGTTTTAGCTCATCAGAATTTTAAAGAATCCTAGGATATTGAAACTTTTGAAAGTAGCCTTTGAAGCTTGTCTGACGTAATGTTATTCGTGTAGATCTTTATAACGTGTGCAAACTTGTATGAAAAAGAAGGCATGTATGATTATTTTATTATTTCAGACTATTAACTGGAAATGGAGACGACAGTAGAATTTCTAGTATGGGTCATAAATTACGTTGCATACTACATTACTTTGAAAGAGTTATAGAAGAAAGTAAGTTTTTACTTCGGAAATCATTTTAGCTATGAAGATAGGTAACATACTAAATATATGCTTGTTATAGGTGTTACATATAGCATGTTGCTGTTTGTGCATTAATAGTGCCTAAAGGCGTTGTAACATATACGAGAAAATCTGTGCGGTCTTCCAAATCACCCGACTGGAGCCTATCAGGCAAGGAGCTCACGCAGTTAATTACTCTTCATGAGGGTTCTATTGAGACTGAGGGAGAAAGATTGCTTCAGATAGACTTTGCTAATAAGTAAGTTTCACTTTCGCACTTTTTGATTCATATTTGCTGTTCTGATATGTAAAAGCAATAGAAAGAATTTATTGAATTTAATTGTATCGACAGGTATGTGGGAGGGGGAGTACTAGGACATGGTTGTGTGCAAGAAGAAATCCTATTCGTAATTTATCCAGAATTATTGGTCTCTAGGCTATTTACTGAGCGGCTAGTTTCCTGCGAGGCTTTAGTTATAACAGGTATAATAATTAAGGATAATAATTAGTAGCCACAAATCTGTACCCTAACCCTAGGTTAGTGGTTGAAACAGGCCTTGGGCTAATATTGAATCATTAAACTCCAATAATTGATTAACACACATATAACGTATTAATACGTTTGAATTGATATAACGATATAAGTTTCAGTTGGTTGTTTTGTTACTAGGTTGTGAAAGATTTTCGAAGTACAAAGGATATGCGAGCAACTTCGAATTTGCTGGTGATTTCGTGGATTGTGTTCCGTGGAATTCGAGAGCTAGGAAATGTACTCAAATTGTAGCTATTGATGCACAGTATGTAGTTAGGCATACAGATCAGTTTCATCCGCGAAAATTATTGCGGGAAGTTAATAAGGTATTAAATCACCTTCGCCTTAAATTTTACAATTACTTGGATTACCTTTAAATACTTTGAATTCCCTGAACATTATCTTTAATGTCGTAGGCTTTTATCGGATTTTCTATTTCACCCGGATCATCAAATAATGTAGCTGTGGCAACTGGCAAATGGGGTTGTGGAGCTTTTAAGGGTGATGCACATCTGAAGACAATTTTGCAACTCCTTGCAGCATCACAAGCAAATAGGCACCTAGTATTGTTCACTTTTGGAGATTTATTTCTCCAGAAGGAAGTTGAAGAAATGTACGAGAAAATTAAACATATGAAAATCAGTAAGAATCGCCCGTTTTCTATCTCAGTTTTCTTAGTATTTTTAATTACCTAAATACCTGACAGGTAGTTTTAGCTTTTAATGTTGTCTTTGCATTATTTATTAGAGGAAGTATGGGCACTTCTGGAGCAGTACAATAAACTATTTTGTTCAAGACAGAAGCCATCTTTAAACCTGCATGAATTTTTTACGGAGTACATTCAGATTTCTAATTATAGTGACAAAGAAAGCATGGAGACTGACAATGATTCAACCCTTCTAGTAAAGGAACTCGCGATTAACGCTGCGATGAAATCTACGTCAAGTGTTGCATTCCAATCTCAGAAGAATGTCCAAAAATCTGCATCTCAAACTTCTGGGAGTTCGGATTGGCTCGGAAAGCTAGATAATACGAAGGCCCAGTGGAAAACATATAAACCGGAAAACTCTATGGATGATTTTAATTTTAATGGTAAACAAACACTAGATCAAGATCAAATTTCTGCTTTATTAGATGAGCCTGAAAGCATGGACTTTGAGACTGAAGAAACCAGTAAAAGAGAGCAAGCAAGCTTATCAGATCCATGCAATCAACTCGCAGCAACAGCTGACCCAAAACAGGACCTAAAAGATGGTGTTGAAGTAAAGTCATCACCTCTATTTTCGAAACGAGCTAAACCCGGAGTTCACGAAGCCGAAGTTGGGGATACTGGTTTAAAATTGTCGACTGGTGTTCCTAAACAGAAGCGTCAAATGACGTTAAAAGATTTTTATAAACCTATTTAATTTAATCGTAGCTTTAGGTTGTCCACATGATGACATAGATTTATATGAAGATCTCCGTCGTCAAGTTTTCTGTACTTCAGAGGAAACAATATTCTGCTTAAATATTTCGATGTAGGAAACTCAGTGCTGTATATCTCACAACGACTCAAATTATTTGCTACTACTTTGAATAAAATTCAGCCGCAATAATTAATGACTGCTGTATTGGCATTCTTATTCTCGTAGACTACGAAATACTACGAGTCGTAGTACTTAAAGTAAGTACTGAATATAAGTCATCGCATGCCATGTGTGCTGGTTTTTCCATATGCAAAGGCCACCAACTTCAATAAATCTTTACACAGACAGTCCATCGGTTTAAAATTTTGTAATCAATTTATTTTCCCTGTTGACGTTGGAACCCACTTAGTGAACTTAGAAAGTCTAAAATTTTAAAACTAATAATTTTAGCGCTTTCCTCCAACTCTGGGGGCAGATTTTTGGGTTGGCTTACTGATCTTCTGCTTGGTCTTGTCAGCTTTAGCGGCAGCCTTCGCGGGTGCTGTTGCTGCTTTCTTTACAGCCTTAGTAGCTTTCTTCTGCTCCTTAGCAGCACGAACTGCTTGCTCCCGTTGGGCTTTCCTCACCTAAACGTCAAATAATAATCCAAATATTCCTTACAATTCTCACAACCCACAACATCCCCAATCAAGCAAACGCTTCAATCCAAATCCAAAACGACTATAGCTTAAGTAACTTGCAGACAATCAGTAATATTATTTACCTCAGGCTTCATATTTCTTTTAGCCTGGATCTCAGCCCATGACGCTCCGACAATAGCCCTGTTGAACTTTTGTGTTCTACGGGTACGTTTTGTCTTCTGTTCCTCTTCCAACCCCTTCTTATGCTTCCGTCTGCAACACAATATTATAACATTATAGCTCATCCACCCATACTAAAATCTCAAATCGAATCCCATCATCCAAGGTCACCAAAAAACCCCCAAAAATATCTAAAAAATTAGAACCGCTTCCATTTGCAGAATCCATCCCTCCAGTAATCTCAAGCTTACATATCCACTCTCAAATAATTAAAACAACAAAATCCACGTCCCTCCAACCATCTCACTGCACTGGTGCAATGCTTCGGAACTCAAGACCCATGAGGCCAAAGTCATGATGGTTTACTCCAATCCTCATACCCTAATAACTACTACGCTCTAGTGCGAAAAAAAAATGCCGGTAATTAACCACTATAAATATTTCGACTCAAATTCACCTGTAGAAAACAGTCCAGGTAACCTTACGTGGGTTCCTCTTCATTAAATGTGACCTTTCACATTTTGCGTTCAGGAAGGTAAAAACCTGGAATCAAAGTATTGAATTTACATAAATTTCTACGTATAATAATCCACTCAAGATGCATTCGTCACATTTCGAATCACAGGGAATTATTTATTTTCATTAAAAAAATAATCCCTTTCATAAAGCCTTCCCACAACGTGGGACCAGTCTTTAAAAAAAATTGCTCACCTTGCCGTCAATTCGGACCAAAGTTTTTCCATGTCCTGGATAGATTTTATAAGCGCTGTAGGCGCACAAACCAACCCTGAAATAATAAAATGAAAAATTAATAATCCGATAATTAATAACTACAACTTTCACAATAATATATTCGGAAATTAAATACTTACTTCATTTTGGTAGATTTTTAAAGAACTAGAGACTAACACAATACTCCCAAAGAGACAGACGGTGTTACTCGGTCTGAAGGCTCTCACCACAGGCTCAACACGCGTGTAAATGGGCCCTCCTCTATCTTTCCTACGGTAGATGTCTGCTACTAACAGCCACAACGAGTGGAGTGGAGCATGCGGAAGGTGCTTGGTTCATTTGGAGCCCATAGAGGGTACTTGATTGGCTTCCCTTGAAATTACAGTTCCTTCAGTTATTTGTTTGAGTCATTTATGTACATATAGCTAATAGTAGCCTAGCCTCTGCTAATGCTAATAGCATTGGCTATTTCCTTATATTTAATTACGTAAATACTTTTTGGCATCGCTCTGGGCTCTGATTGCGAATTCCCTGACATAGCTGGACTAGAAGCTCACTATCAGATAAAGTTATTATAGCTTTCTCTATTGTAAGGGCTGCATTAACTTTAACTGCATTTACGCAAGGCTTGATAAAATACCTGTTAATAAAAATGCATGACAGAGTACTTGTTTTTAGAGGACACAAAAATCTGTCCCTTGTCCCTTTCTAACTGCCTGCAACACTCAATAGATATGATATGAATAATATGAGATTTTATTCGATTTATTGAAATTAGTATAGATAGTCGAATTTTGAAAGCTTTAGAATGGCTATTAAAATAAAAAACATAAAATTTAATGGTCCTTTGAAATTTTAAAACGTTTTTGGACAAGCACAACGTACAAACCTTTCGTTAAATGTATGTGTATGTATATGTAAGTGCTTAAGATTGCCTGAACGCCTGAAGACTAAAGTGTGAAGTAAATAGTTGAGCCTGAAAATGGTAAATCAATTTTAAAATAAAAAAAAAAGCATGTGAGGTATTCAACGTTTCTTTAGTTTTAAATTATTGGTCAACTTTTCATTTTACAGTAATCGAAACTTCACTGGCTAGACTGGTTCACACCTAACTCATCTCATAATTCCCCTAATCCGTTCCCAATATTACTGTGGTTAAATACTTCAATGTCAATGCGCTTCTACCCGGACTATTTTTCATGTTGTTTGACATTTATATGTTGTGAATAGGGATTTCTCACAGAAATCCTATCAGTTGCCTGACTGTTTTAAAAAATTCCCGAAGAAGACACCCTGGTGAGCAACCTTTTTTTCATTTACCGTAAACGTCCCCCCGAAATTTTTCTTTCAAAACAGCACGCTGCCGATGAGCTCTCTAGAAAACAAATTAGCCCATTTTTGTGGAACACAGTAGCACAAACTATCATAGGTGAGACTGTGAAACTTCTTTAGTTATTCCAAGGAACACGTTGTCCTCATAAAATTCCAGTCATTCCAAATCCAGTCGTTATCGAAAATTTTGAGGACAATAATATAGTCATTCCTGCATCATTTGCTAGCCAATTATATAAAGTAAATATATTTGTCAAATCAACTATACACGAACTATTGTATGTAGCACGAGAGCACAACGCGAAGGCGAGAAGACAAGGTCGGATTGTTTATCTGTACAAAACAAACCTGGCAAGCCCGATGGAAGAGCAAAAACCTGATTTTGTATTCTTCATAATCATTAACTGCTGCATCTAGGACTTTTGTTTCCCTAAAGGGACAATTGCAATTTAATAGACTTAATACTATCCTTGAATTGTTTGAAGTAGCTAACAGCAAAACTTGTAAAAGCTGAGACCAAATCGACTGAATAAGTAGTTAGTAGTTAGTATTTAGTATTAATTACGTTTTTAAATGATTGATAATTGACCCACTTGCAGCCGTAAACATTTTTCTGCCTGATCTTCAGACCTAAAATCAAAACATATGGGCCTCCAATATGTCTCACGTTAAATTATTAAGTACCAATACTCAAAATTTGAGGCTTAAAATAATCCAGAATATCATTTCACAACTCATTTGGGGTATTCAGTAGGTCTTCATGCTCTGCCTTGTAAGTAAGTCGATTCCCTCAAGCTGTCCTAATCTTACCAGTTACATTACAAATAGAAAATCAAATTCTTATAAAGATGCATTACACCAGGCATGGCAATAAATGATAATGGAGACGATTCATTTGTTAAAATCATTTTAATAATATGCTGTATAATATGGAACCGGAAATACTTCAGGCGAATATTAAGAATGCATACGCTTTCTGGTGTGAAGCTATTAAAAACAGGAACAAGTAAAACATTTGGTTATATCCACCCATATCGTTGACCAAAACATGTTAGCCGAAACGTCATGTACACTCTTCAGCCCGTTAATAGCCTTGACAAATGTACCAACCTTATGGGTGGGATGCTACGAGAGATTTAAGAAAGGAGGCTGAGAGGCTGGATAGCGGAAAATGAGAACTGAGAACACACGACCATATATGCTGTAGTGTAGGTTACAATAAAGGAAAAAATGTAATTGTCTAATTAACCAGGACACATGTTGAACTACGATTTTCTATTTATCAATGCGTATCCATGCATCTGTAATTTCACATCCAAAATGTACATAAGGAGGCACCTTCAATCTAGTGTTTCTGTTCGGTATCGGGAATTCCCGAGGTTCCGGTTCGGTTTCGGTTCCGGTACGGTTTCGGGTCAACGATTTAAAGAACCGTTAAATTTCGGTCCGGTTTCGGGTCAACGGTTTAAAGAACCGTTACTTTCGGTCCGGTTTCGGGTACAAAAATCAAAACCGAAAGTTTTCGGGAAGCGTTTGTTAAAGCTGCCTTTTTGGATGAAAACGCAAAACATGCATTTGCCAAGCATTTGTCAACTATAATTTGAAAACGCGACACAATTTTGACTTCCATGAAAATGAATCCTATGCATTTTCTGCCTGTTCGGGAAGGAACCGGAACCGGTCCGGGAACCGATTTTATTTTCCGGATCGGTTCCGGGAAGGCAAAAATGTCCCGGACTCGAACATATCGGTTCCGGTTTCGGGAACAGAAAAGGGATTTTTTTCGGTTCGGGAAAACGATTCGGTTCGAGTCCATGTTTTTGGACCGTTCAGAAACACTACTTCAATCCATTACTACCACATACATGGTCCAGTTTTATTGCAAGCATGACTGTGGTCTAAATACAAAATCGTTTGAAGAAAGGGTTCAAATTGACCCAATGATCTTACATTTAGCAATCAATATATAGAAGATTGAACAGGATGTGAAGCCTTTACAGGGTGTTATTCTTGTATACCCTATGACACGCATTGAGCAACGCTTTGAGCTTTCTTGGATTGAGCCAAATCTTGAGCCACTTGACATTGAGCGATACCTTGAGCCATTTTTCCCACAGCGCAAGCCACAGGTGTTTGACATGAGTGTGGTCCATTGAAATCAGGGGCACTGTAAAACGGGTAAGGATGAGGTGGTCGTTTAAGCTGAGGATAAGGTTCCGTTAGGGTTGCTACAAGTGTTTGACGGCCCGGATGTTCCTTTAAATTACTCACAACACACTTATTACTGAAACGCTTGGGATTCTGGAGGTACAAGGCCCTGCAACACGCGTTATTGGCAACGGGATCGAGTCGACATGAGGCGCAACTGCATTTACCCGGCTTGTCTGCCAGAATGTATTCTTCCATTTCACGAATAACATATCTGGAACATTTTACAGGATTTGTTTTGATATGCTCAAATCAATTTTACATTGTTAGTACGTTTTGCATTTTCGCGACAATGTATAGTGAAAAAACTAACTTCGGTGGGGAATATCTGCAGAGAGTGAAGGATTCTGGGTATTTGTGAGGACTGAACCGATCGGTGTACTCCGTTGCCATGTCGTATGTTTTCCAGTCGTTGGGAACTGGGGGTAATACAGGAGCTTTCCGAAATCCATATTGTGTTAAGTTACCCTAATATAAAAATTCTATCTTCAATTCAATATGGCTTAATTTTTTGTAAAATATGGAAATTATGTAGTTCTAAATTATAATAATTTAGTTTGCCTCACAAACGGCACTGCGAAGTCCTGCTCTGGGAACCACAGATTGTCTCTTACGGGTTTCCACCTCCGCTTGGGTTTGGGTTTACAACCAGCTCTTCGAATATCCCAATTGTGGACGAGATCGTATGTAGTTGTGTAATTTGATAAATAATCACAGTAATCTTCAGTATTACGGAGTAATTTCCAGCCTTCCCCGTCTGCAGTGGCAATTGCCTGATACTTTTTGGGGGGCAGACAAGTCTCTTGCATGTAGTCCTCCTTACAATGGGGTAAATATTCCGTTTTATAAACACTGCGTCCCGTGCAACGACTGCATAATTGGTGGTACATTCGACGCTCCTCATACCAGTTGTCAACAAGGGTCTAGAAATGAAATTAAAAGCTGACTCTTCATGGCATATGGCACGTGTGAGAAAGTACTATTAGATTATTAATAAGTAATTATTATTATATAAGAGATTAAACACATATGAAAAAGAGTGTGTGGACTTTACTCGGTTGTTGAAGCGTTGCTCTTTACCCCAATTACTCGGATCACTTCTGTCATCATTGGACTTCGTTACTGGCATGCTCACGCCTGCCAATCTCTGAGTATTGTTCCATGGGGGGTTTACTCGGCATAATTTATTACAGTTCGTCATCTTGTATTATTTTTCATAAACAGTTTTGATGGGAAAATATATTTTTACGAGAGCCAATAATTGCGTATGTTATTTTGACAATGAATGCCTAATGTGAAGTTGGTTCGTTACTGTGGTTGGTCTTCTATACTCATGCATAAACCTGGGGGAAATTGTTACTAGAAAATCAAATGCTAATAAGTGTATTTTTTGGAAAGTTGCTTTATCTTCTCTCTGTCACGTTTTTAATTTTTTGCCAAACAACTTTTCTGGCCTTAAAAAGCAACTACCTCTGCTATCACTGGAGGGTAAAAAAATGCTTTTTCATGTGACTTTTGAACGGGGGGTCCGATTGGCAATTTGAAGGGCTTAAAGTCGATTAGAGACTTCAATTAATGTGCGTGAATATTTTCAATGTTGCAAATGAAGGGGCTCTAGAGTTATTCGCATATATCAACATTTTTTTGGCATCGTTGCTATCTAAGACCTATCCTAGCTACCATTTAATTAGCATTGCAAAAATTCTAAGGGTGTTCCTCACTAGCGATTTTCTTAAAATTTGGCACAAATGTCCCTTAATATTATGTAAACCGATGTAAAAAAGGGCATGTTGCGACAACGAAGGGTTCTCACTGTAGAAATTAATTTGCGTTAAAGTAGACCTTTTGGTTACTGCAGTTAGCATAAGATTATTTAAACATTGATAGTTTGAAAAAAAATAATACTAGGATACTTTGAAACATTAATCTTTTGAAAAAAATAAAAAATAATAATCACATTTTTTGAAACATTGATCTTTTCAAACAAAAAAAATAATAAAAACGTTCACGAATAAATCGGATGAAAAGGAATTTTGGACCGAAAAGTCTTTCATATCATAACGATACTACAACTACTGATATGTCAGGGGAAATAAGAGTTTTCACAGAAATCCACTCACATTGAAGTGAGCGTTGCGTGCATGCTAACTATAGTTTGCTAAAGCAGTACATCCAGCAGAACCCAAATCTCTCTCTCACCTCCACGACAGACAGGGGCACTGGACTTTGAAGCCATTCCTCAACGATGGTATTTGAATACATTCAGTGCTGGGCTACTCCTGTCCAGAGCTGCGCTCAAGTTCAAGTAGACCATCGCAAACGTGGGCAAAATAGTGTGCCTCGCCTATATCCTACATATATTTTTAATACCCGATACTGCCTACATTTTGCCTACATTGATGTCGCTAAAAAATATACCGACATATATGAAAGGATTATTCGCAAGCCTACTTTTTAAAAAGAAAGCTATAGCCTACATATACGCCTGCATATTCTTGAAAAATTCCACAGCCTACATTTACGCCTACATAATTGTAGCCCATATTTGCGCCTATGAGTAATATGTAAAAGTTTATAGGGAATCTATGCTGATATAAGAACGCCTGAGTTGTCTCCCTACACAAGGATTTCCTCTATGTCAAATTGGGGTTCTCCAGGCGTTATACGTTTTATTAATTCATCCCAGACGTAGGTATATCATATATAATTAAAGTACCTCCATTAACAATAAGAGAATTATGTATAGTATGTATGATAGCGCCAATATATAGATGTGTTTGTAGTTCCCCTTCGCCCTTGACATCACATGGGAAAACTTTATCGAAAGCAAACATAATATTATTTTTCCTTTTAATACTATTAGGGAACTTACTGTAAGACTTTTGAAGTGTTCTTTTCCTTAGAACATTTACATAACCCCATGCATGCACCCTCAGGATAACTAATTTGAATACTTCGCGAAAATTAAACAAATTTATAACTTATAACTGCACTTAGAAACAAAATTAATTTACTAGCTATTCGTCAATTTTAGGGAAAAAAATTTAGGAAGCAATGTTTAAACAGTAGAAATTGTCCACAGCATAGTAAGTACATCAACCTAACATATAAATGCATGTAAAATGTGCGCCTACATTTAGTCAACATTTATATGAATAAATTATTATGCCCAGCACATTTTATAAGCAATCTACACAACAAGGTATCCCCCTATCCTATATTCCCTACAATTAGCATGAGCATTTTTTTGCATCCTATATTTTGCCTACTTGTAGGCCCTACATGTAGGGGAGGCGCCCACCTTTGAGACCATGAGTATTTCAAATCACGGTCAAGTACGGGTCATGGTCAGGTGTGAATACTATTTTTCTATTTCTATTTTGAAAAATACTTGACAATTCAAGTTCAAGTTCGGGTCATGATCACGTCATGGTCAAGTCAAGAGTTGTCCCGGCCTCCCGGCTATATTTGGCCAGGTTCAAGTTACGCGAAAAGTAATTACTTGAATACTTGACCCTGAATTTTCATGTAATTGTCTAACCATGTACCGTCAAGTTCAAGACCGACTGAAAAATCTGCTTGACAATCAGGGTTAAGTCAAGTAAGGGTCAAGTTTGGGATTTACTTGACTTGAGCGCAGCTCTGCTCCTGTCAGTCCATATATATTAATAAATACATATTTCATTTTTGTTACAATGTTTAAGTTCAGCATTAGAATAAATTAATACATGCATGGTTTAATTACAGCATTATACTTGCAGATGTATCCATACTTAACAAATATTTATTGTAAAAGAAATAAATAAACTTAGCAGCAAAAAAGCTTAAAAGTAAAGTTGCTTTTCCGCTCTTAAAAGTAATAAACAAGTTATGGTACAATAATTATTTTGTAGTACAAAAATATGCATGAATAATGAAATTATTTATTGAAAAAGCAACGCGATCACACATTATTTTTAATTCACACAAATATTTTGTAATGTGTTATTACAGATTCAATTTTATTTCGTATGGTGTTCCCGAAAATGCATGAAACAATAATAATTTTTGTAATTTTATCGTAAAACGAAGTTCTGCTACAGCCATCCTACATTTATGTATACATCCAATGTTTGCTTCATCAGAAAAAAGTCAAATTTTGTAAGCGAAAAGAAAAGTTCATTGAAGTGATCCTCTGCTACAAATTCCAACAGACTTAAAAAATTATAAAATTCCAAAGTTACGTGCACCAGATTATCACAGATTGCGTAATAATAGCAAAAGACAAAGAAAACAGATATTACAAAAACATGACATGTGTGAGAAAAAGTTCTTTATTAAATCATGTGTGATCGCGTTGCTTTTTCAATAAATAATTTCATTATTCATGCATATTTTTGTACTACAAAATAATTATTGTACCATAACTTGTTTATTACTTTTAAGAGCGGAAAAGCAACTTTACTTTTAAGCTTTTTTGCTGCTAAGTTTTTTACTACTGTAATTAACCACGTTACTTCAAGTTCAACGGCATCAATCTTCTACTTTACAACAACCCAAAACCCAACTAGACAGCTATAACTTTATCTAATTGGCAAAAGTTTTAGAATCATACAGTGCCGAACATTTTGAGTTTTGAATGCTCAACATTTTTAAATGTTAAAAATTATAGTCATCTAAAAAAGAAATTTATTTTAGTATTATCTGCAGCATAATCTATAGTCTGTTTATATGTATCTGGTTAATTAAGCTGGCTGTTGGCTAGCTGGCTCAAAAATAATATTATTATTCCCCACCCCATGCTTTCATTAAATAATAAATTTTATTCTTGGTTTTTAAGCATCTAGGTAATATAAATTTTTTACATTTATTAAAAACAGTCCAAAATTAATAATAATTAATTTCATAATAACAAACGGTTGACATTGTTGAATTTGAAATGTTTTATTATCTTTATACTTTAGAAAAACCTAGAGATGAGAGTGGTGGGAAGAAGCTAATGTTATGTATTGTTAAATTGTTTCAGAATCATTTGTAAGTATACGTTATGTAAAAAAAAGTATGTTAAATAAAACACTAAATAATGTAATACTGGGGGTTTGAGCACGCAGTTACGAGTACCCATGTCATCATAAGCTATCTATCTACTATGTGATGTGAGTGTACGTCTACTGTTTGCAACAGGCAGCAGTTGGCTTGACAGTTGCTTAACAAAAATTTAGAGTGTATTACAATGCAAGTGCAAAACTAATAATAAGCATGTACTAACATTATGACAAAAGTAGTAGCAATAAATGATTGCACCTTAAATAATGTTATAAAAATTACAAGCAAATCTCGACAGAGGCGATCCTCTGGGGACCACCGATTGCTACCCGTTATATACAGATTTAAAGAATAATTCTTAAAATATTAATTCTTAATTAATAATTATTGTATTGTGCAGAGAGCCTAGGTCAAGCTAATCAGGCAAAGCCATCCTTTATAGCGAGATTGGTTTGTCCCTATACAATATGATATCATTTACTTCAAGAAAAATAGACTGGGAATATCAGCCAAAATAGTTAAGTACATTCGATCAAAAGGAAAGTTGAAAGTGACAGAAGCGTAAATCAGCAATGCGGGAAATAATTGCAAACAGGGATGTATATCTTCCTCAGAAATGGCCTTCACAGTCTTATTGCTTAAACTCTGACAAAAGGACATTAAAATCGAAACCTCCTTAAAGGAGCCCTTGGTTCCCCAGATCTACTTTTCCGAGCGGGTGAGAATTTCGACTGAGAAACGAAGGATGACATTATGGTTCTTCCCACACCAGTTGCATAACCACCGCCTCCACATTTTTTAACGAGACTATTCTTCCCCATAATGTCCTCTCGGTGGCTGTGGACGGAAGAACTGATACGGGGAAAACTCCGACCTTTCCACGGAATTACAGGCACAGCTCCGTGTTCTTTAGCGAAGGCTCCTAAACTTTTCATTTTGTAAGCCATGTAATTTTTCCGAAGCATGCTTTCATTGGTATTGAAAGATTGACAATGCACACTTGATGAAAGCCGTGCGACTCCATTCAGCGGTGGCAAGCAACAATTTTTACCTGTGTGAAGTTTGTGACTTGAATTTCTAGCACCTCCAAAAGCTTTGATTTTATCAAACTTCGTCCCAATATCCTCCTTGCACGCATTTCTGGGACTTTCATAAACCAGCTGACCCGGACAACCACGTTTGTTTGCATTTAAGCAAGATCCGTGGCAAATCACTGGTAATTGTATATTTGATTTTTCTCTGCCAAATCCATTATTATTGGAATGACCAACGTTATTTTTTCTCAAATGTTTTTTCAAAGAGCTGTATTCTATGTTTTCTTCATTTGCTTTGGGAATGTTGCATGGAGTAATAATGGATTTCACGCGACAACTGTCTCCTGTGATTGAACTTTCAGAGTCTGATTGGGGCAGCCACATACAACTCCGTCGATCAAAGCCATCTAGACCGGCGAATTCTACGAATTGAAAATCCGGAAGCGAAAGAGAGTATTCAAGGTTTTCGGGCTTAGACTCTTCCTCTAGAAATGACAATTGGGAATCACAAGATAATTAAAAACAAACGATTTTAGGTCGAAGTAATAATATCCCTAGCATATTATTTACCGGACATTTCAGACTGGGAATTTGTCTTTTGAGGAAGCTCCTTGTTAGATGTATCTACAGTTGTTTGTTTGGCCCATGCTTTTGAAGTTTCATACGATTTTAACTTAATTTATTTTAGCTCCCTTTTAAATTGGAAAGCTGAATTTAAACTTTTAACTTTGAAATCCTTGAATGTTAGAACGTGTAATTATGTATGTGTGTCACACTCGTCTATTATTAATATGAATTTAAAATCGTCTGGCATAATATATTACAGAAAATTTGCAATATTGAAATGCAAAAAATATGGGTATGAATGAACTATCATAAAGTTGGTGCGAAATTATTCTTGAATAATATTCAAATATTCGAATAAATATATTTCAGAAACAAAAGCATGAGCAATACAAAAAGGAGAGCCTGCAGGAGTTAGTACTGACAGTAACTTACGATTAAAATAAATATTTGTTTAAATTTTAATTTTATGAAATTATATTCATGTATTTTAACGTTGCTTTTTAAAACTCCCAAAAGTAAAAAACAAAGTCACGTTTGCATGAATTAAAAGACGAATTTCTATTGCTGTGGTAGCTTTATTTGAATTTTTAGTGCATCATATGGAATAATCCCCCATGAATAATATTTTATATGTTATTATATAAGTTGCTTGAATAATCTTCATTCACAAAAATCAAATACATATATTTACGATCCATCAACTCTAAAACACGGGATTTTGGATTAAATTTTGAAAGGTTCTTCAATATCAGAGCCTTAAAGTCAATTCGAGACCAAGATCGATCGTACAGAATTTAATTGTTATTGTAGCCTTGAAGGGTTCTGAAATTTTGAACTACCATTTAAAAAGCATTGAAGAAGAGCTCTGCTTCAGATTGGTCGTCCCCCAATATAACTGAAAAAAATCTGTTCAAGGGTCAATCAAGGGTAAATATATATATGAGGCAGTGCATCGCATGGGTATGGGTAGTACCCGAGTATTTGGGTGCAGGTACAGGTCCAGGTGCGAAATTGGTACTCTATTTAAGTAATCAAACTGAATGGGTACTTTATGGGTACTAAATTTAATATTAAATATTATTTTAAATGTTA
The DNA here is from genome assembly GCA_947179485.1 of Allacma fusca. Lineage (NCBI taxonomy): Eukaryota > Metazoa > Arthropoda > Collembola > Symphypleona > Sminthuridae > Allacma > Allacma fusca. The sequence goes on along the minus strand of OX359250.1, from coordinate 20,173,586 downwards.
TTAATTTAATAAATTTAGAATTAATAAATTTGTACCCAAATTTCGGGTACAAAGCCAGGTGTTGGGTACAGGTACAAACTTGGAAATTTTTGGGTTGTACCTGACAGGAAAAGGTACAATATTCCAATACATCTGGACCTGACAAATTAGTACCTGAAAATGTGGGTACTTTTACCAACGGAAATCCGTCTTACGAAACATCTAGTGAAGTATGTGGCTCTCCCTCCGACCTATGTTGATTTTGCTATTCAACATGTTTTCAGGAGTGCATCGTAATTTTTGAAAAAGCATACTTACGTTTATGCAATACGAGATGGTTGACCAACTTACAACGTGCCAGCAATAAGTACGTGTAATTCTAATTCCACTGGTGATTCAGTAAATATGACGTTAAATGCTATTGTGCTTACAGAGGATGACCTATGTATAAGTGGAATATTTGATTAAAGATTAAAAACCTCAGACGCTGGAAGATGTCTTCGACCAAAAATATGCGAACATTTTCAATGACAAAGTTATAGTTCCGTTAAGTTGCCTAGTATTGCAAAAATTATGACCAGGCAGAATTGTCCCTAGCTTGTAATTTGTAATTATTGATGTTGTAAATCATCGAATGTCATTAACATGTTGAATCAGCATGTTAAATCGTCTACAGTAATTCTTTTATTTATTATTATATTTATTCCTAAGTACCAGATTGGGTACAGGTACGTAGGAGAATTTTTCAGGTACAGGTTCATATATTGGGTATATTTTGGGAACATGTAAAATTCAGGTACATGTACGCACAACTTGCAAGATATTCAGGTCCAGGAGCCAACATTTATTTAATGAGTATTTATAATCAGGTACGGGTCTGGGTACGATTTTTGCCGGTACCCAAAGCTGGGCAAAAAAAATGCGTATCCTAAATTATACATACATTTTATAGTTTACAAAGACCATACATTTTGCATACATAAATTTGTTCAGAAATTTAATCATACATATATGCAGCATATAAATAAATGTATGCATAAATATATGTACACGTGCCTACAAAAGTGTATGTTGAACCTTCTGAACCTTTATAAAAACTAATGAAGCATGGCTTCGGCGTGTGTATAGCTAATTAGTTAAGTTTAAAATTATTAATTTCTAGTTTCGTAGGTTTTAGTCAGAACGTGTGGAAATCGTTCGCACTGCAGCAGGAAATAACAAATGCGAATACACCAATAGACAGACCGATACAATACAGATGCGCTGAACACACAGTACATACATACCTAAATCTCCCGGACTTTTATACATACATACTCGTACATACAGTATTCATAGCATACATATATCATACATTTTTTTAGTATAAACATGCAGCCTACATGTATTGCATACAAATATTCGGAAAATGTGCAAACATACATAAAAAACTGCGTATATTTATGCATAAATGTAGGATATGTGCCCAGCTTTGCCGGTACCCACTATTTGGGTCCAAGTCCAGGTCCAGGCGCAGAAATATACCCATGCGTTACACTGATACGAGAGTAAGCTAACCTAAAAAAATATTTATATTAAAACTTGATTCCGGTTTAGTTTTATAGATTTTTTACATTGTAAGACCAGTGCTATAAAAGTCAAATATTTCTTCTTTTAGAGGTGCTCTTAAAGAAACATTTGATTGTACTCACGAATTTTGCTAAAAATTGATACTTATATTACTTAATTATTATGCCCTTTTTGAGTTCGCCACAGTATGTATGCGTATTATTTATGCTTTCAGACTTCAGAATAGTGAAGTGTAATAATACATGATTGAAAATCATTTCTGCAAATAGTAAATATACACTTTTTAACAGAAAAGTATATTTCATGTATTGCCATCTAACACAAACTTCTATTTAATGTGATAACGAACCAATGTGACACAATCTTGGAAGTATAAATATTTGGGTACTTTATGCAGAAATTAAGTAGCTGTATGTCCTACTTATTTAAACAAAGAATGAAGCGAGGAGGCAAGATGAGAAGACATGATGTTCCCGCATGCTTTACTAATTGCAATAACGTTTTCAAAATCTGTCCAAGCTTGACATTAATGCAGATTAGAGCGCAGCCTGGTTAAACCATGGTTATTTAAAGACGGCTTTCCATCAATTTAGTGCCAGTTTTGCGATGGTCTCCTTGGACTCCTTTACTGAGGTTTCTGACGTGGACACAGACACGGAGACCCTTCGGTTATGACCAAGTGCTAAGAGGTTGCCCATTTTGTTGAGCATTCCGTGATGATCTTTGTGATGCGTTACTGTCGTACTGTGTTGACTGGGATTCGCGTTAGCCCTCGCCACATCTGAAGGGTACTTCCGAGCTCGAAATTCCCTCCAAGCTCTTTGAATTATTGTAGCAGCATTGTGCTGAATTTTCCAAACTCTTGTCGAGGAAATTATCTCCAGTAATTTTCTGGTTGGGAATTGTTTCCTGAACTTATGCTCCATTTCTTCTTGCATCTGCATCAGTAAAAATTGTAAATCATAAGCTCAAAAATGTACTCAAGTGTAATGTTGGCATGTTTTGGTAGAAGATCAGTCATACTTTCCTAAACTCTTCCGTATCATCCACGTGACCCAGAACGTGCTTAATCAATGAGTGGAGAACATCTAAACAATGAATTTTATTTCCTTGGGCAATGGGAAGATTGAAAGCAACGATAGCCACAATATTGGGTTTGGGAATGCCAAGAGGAGGATCCAAACTTGCTAGGAAATCCGAGAGCAGTTCAAAATCAATGAATTGCGTTGCTTGTGGGTCGTACCTTTAAAATATTAGTGTAATCTTAGACGGACACCATGAAAACATAGCGCGAAAGAAATATAGGCAGCACCGAGAATGCCGCATTTGCTATTGCATAATAATATTATTGTAACACTTTTTTTAGCATGCATTTTATTTTCATGCGTACCTGGACCACCTGACATAAAACATTTCCAAGTCATCTTCAACAATTCCAACCTCTTCTTCCCGACTAGCATCGTAAAAATTTTCCAGAATAATAGCCACATACATATTGATCACGATGAGGTCAGTAATTATTATAAAAGACACCATATATAATGTAGCAAGAACGAAATCTGGGCAAGACCCTTCGCCTGCTTCAAGATTGCCACATTTGATATTTCGATAGGTGCCACCACAGGAGGGTTTCTCAACGGTCATGGCCTCTAGAACATCATTCCATCCAGCAGCCATGATCATAAGTCTAAATGCATACCGATGTTTCCAATTGTCAATCAAATAATTTCAAAACATTTAAATTCTGCTCGTCTCATAATGTCGAAAATACTCTTGCCTTAACAGCATGAGGCAACTACTACCAAACGTGTCAAAGTTGAAAACCTCATCCACAGCTGTATTTTTTTCAACACCACTAAATAAGGCCATCCCCAGGATAGCATAAATGAATGTAATGAGAAAGAGTAAGGCTCCAATGTTGAATATAGCAGGCAAAGACACAACTAAAGCAAACAGTAGTTTCCTAATCCCTTTTGCTGCCTATGAAAATACCAGTTTTACAGACTTAAGCTCAGCAACACAAAAATACACTATTAAAGTAATAAAATATTTAGTTTACCTTAATTAAGCGAAGAACGCGTCCTATACGGAATACCCGAACAATACGTAGCATTGTTGGTGGTATCCGAAATACCTCACTAAATAAATCCCCAACAGCAATATCCACCATGGACGCAATAACCAGCACTAAATCAAAGAGATTCCAAGGAACGGTGAAATAGTACTTCCGCAGGCCTATGACCTTGACAGCAGCTTCTGAAATACGTAAAAAAATATTATTTTGGGCAACGCAGCCAAGGCATTATAATTCTTTAAATCGACATTTGAAGCTCCTGTAAAACTTGCCGAGGGCATATACGAAAGTGAAGAAGGAATTGCAAGCATCCAAAATATTTACATATAATTCACTCTGATTGTGAATAGTAAACGCCATGATGATCATGTTCAGAAATATTAATATGAACAGGGCGATTTCAAATCTAATAAAACAAGCATTTCAAAACTTTGGATTAGATTTCAGTATATGTAAAATACATACATGTGCATTCACACATAGTCAACGAAGAGGCACGAAGGACTAGTTGCATTTTTAATTAAAACAAAACGATCTTCATGGCTTTTTCCTGAAAGGAAAAATGAAGTAGATGCAAGCATTTTAATTGTAAGTGCAAAATGAACAACAGTACATGTCACAGGCAGTTTATAATACAAGCAACATGGAGTAGTCCATTTTGCTTCTAGAGTAAAATTATCCTAGTCCACTTTGATTTTAGTTGTTAATTGCCCGAGCCCATTTTGTACCAAAGGAAAAGGTAGTTCACCATTTTAATTTTAATCGAAAATGCATGCTTCTTTTTACCACTTCACCGACCATATAATTATTCACATTTATTTTCGTTTGTTTATCTGTGTATGTAGTAAAACTATTTTAAATATTTATTTTTTTCCTTACTGCCTGGACATAGAAATATCGTAGAATAAGGATAAAAAATTGTTCGTTGGTCGTCGGATAACTCTTTTCGGTTTCTTCCTTCCAAGTTTTTTCATGGCCGTGTAATAACTCCTTTGACTCGGAGTTAGAAGTATTTCCACTAAATTTCCTTCGTACTGGTGAATAAGTGTAAAAAAGTATTGCAATCCAAACATTATGAATCATGTGGTTGTAAGATTCGTAATTCGTATATACGATGGGTAATATAATTTGTTTCCCTTCTAGGCCACATAAGGGAGTCATTCATTCAATATCTGAATCCCCAAGTTTGTAATTTCTAATATAACCTAGATCAATGCTGAAATGTTTTTAGTACAAACTTAGGGAATCATATGGTGGATGCGGTGCTCGGACTGGGTACGGGTAATACTCGGGTAAATGGGTATGGGTACAGGTATGGGTACTATCCGTGTACAGAAGTTGCGTACTCACAAATACGCGGGTACTACCCGGGTACTCTGGATTTTAGACAATAAAGTGGGTATGGGTACGGGTACGGGTATGGGTACTCACTCAGTGGAAATCGGGTAGTACCCAGTAGATACGGGTATCACTACGTAAAATATCTGTACCCATGCATGCTGTAAACGAGTATTTTTGGGTACTTCAAGGATTCCTACTGGGATGGACTACTATGGCTAAGACGTGGAGTTTGGCGTAAACCTACTTTGCTCGTATCAGTAAAAGACCCATGAGGCTTTGTTTCCTTTTCTGATTACTGGTGGTTGTTGCATTTTAACTCAATTGAGTATTACGATCAGTACATCAATTTGAGTATTGTTGATAATTTTGATGTTAATAGCGGAGGCATCTGGCTTGGCTTACAAAGCTGTCGTGAGGTTCCATCTGAGTCTAATTTAGTCTCAGTCTAACTTAATTCAGTCTAACTTGGTCAAAAATTGTCCTCTCAGGCACCACAAATGTGAGAAAAAGTTCAGGAATTTTTGTTTTGTAAACCTATGCAAAATCAATATTCAATCTTTCTCCTATGTTTACGCCCTGAAACCACAATATTTGACCTGGAAAAATGATGAACAACTAAAATTATCCATATAATATTTTCTAAACACTGTTCAAATATATTGTTTTGTAATTGAACTTGTGTTAAAAGATTTTTGAGAAAAACATTTATTCAGCAGCAATTTTTTTTAGATGCTGTCGAAGTCTTAAAGCAAGTTTTTGAATATGGAGAGTTTGGTATTAAATAATTCGTCCCAACTGGTTATTCTTACACCACACAATAATTGTTCAGTAACCAATTCACGCAAATGTATTTCATTGCATTCATCTGGATATTATTAGCATCTGAATTTCTTCATCATTTACTAAACACAAGCCATAAATGACTTTAAATGATTTTTTAAACAAGTTGAAATATTATGCCCTTAATTCCTAGGGAAAATGCCGAAAATCTCGGACATGTTTTATCGGTGAGCAAAATCTTAACAAATTGGAAATTTTTGGTATTTTAAAAAGTACATGTAAATATCGTCGAGCATTTTCAGTCAGCAAACCCTGCAGTACCCGTGTAATACCCGGGTACAAACAATAGGTACTCGGGTACGGGTACAGGTTTTGGGTACATTACGGGTACGGGTAAATTATGGGTACTGGTACAACATTTTAGTTTCACGTATGGGTACGGGTACTAAAAAAATTTACCCGGGTACTCGGGTATGGGTACGGGTATAGGTACAGCATTTCGTAGTACCCGATAAGTGGGTACGGGTATGGGTACGGGTACACGGTTTCTGTACCCAGTCCGAGCACTGGGTGGATGAGACTTCTTTCGGTGGGCCAAAAGGAAGTGGACTAAATAACGGTCTAAAATAAGGGAACAAAAAAAATACCATCCAGCCTCTGTACATACATATATATACATATGTAAAGATCATCCTACCAATCCTACGCTAGGACATTACAAACTTGAAAAACTTCACAGCCATTCCAATACATTACCTTTTTCTTGAGCCTGTTGAAGTTATCTATGATAACTCCAATGAATAAGTTCAGTGTAAAGAAAGATCCGAACACAATAAAAATGACGTAGAACAAATAGGCGAACATATTAAAATCCCGTGTTGGTTGTTGGTCAACTTCGACTGCATCCACTGAGGCTTGCATAGCTTCCATCCAACCTTCAAACGTTGCCTGAAATTGTTCAATAACGTCAGTAATCCAACATCTCATTTAGAAATATTTCCAAAATAAAATGTACCGACTTCTGACGTACCACTTCAAACAGTACCAAATAGCCTGAAAATACATTGTCGAAATTCGGTGTCTGATTGATCCACGAATATTTTTGTTTATTAGTTTCGTTGCAGCATTCCTCCTTCGTCTTTACCTCCTGAAAATAAAATGCACATTTAAAGTTACTCTTGGATCGATAATGATGTCTAGATGACTCAATTTATCCATTCAACAGCCACTTACACTTCTATCTACTATACCGCCATCTTCATTTACTACACATCTGTAGAACTTTCCTTTGAAGAACTGAACTCCCATGATAGAGAAAATAAGCCAGAATAAAAGGCATACAAGTAAAACGTTCACAATTGACGGGATGGCAAACATCAAGGCATTCACTACGATCTAAACAGCAACCGATTTATGCTTTGGTTTTCAAAAAAAAAACAATACTGTCAATTAGCTAAATATTTACGTGAACGTTACTTTCATTCCCTGCCATCTCGAAATGGCTCTCAATGGTCTCAACGCTCGCAACGTCCGTAATGCTTTTAGTGCTGCGAAATTGTTAGATTTCGCTCGGCCAGTCAACCTCGCTTCCACATCATTGGCCCACGAGGTCAAGCTAATCTGAAATCATTATTATTACAATTATTGCAAAATCCTCACTTACGATTCGTAATTAATTAATTGGGATCATTTAGCGAGAGAACAATAACTTACGACAACGATGCAGCAATCCAAAAGCGTCCAGGAAGATGTGAAATAGTCCCACACTCCGAGACCCAACCATTTCAGCAGCATTTCCGCAACGAAAATACAAGTGAATACCGTGTTAATGTAGAACAGAGCGTCCTTTAATTTCTGTTTGCCCTCCAGATGAACATCTTCGAAGCATAAAGTGATGCTGGAAGCAAAGATGAGAGCCAGAATGAACCATTCAAATATTGGATGAGTCACAACTCGAACAGCAACTAATCTCACGGCATCCCAACATGTCCAATTACATCTTCTACAACATCGGAAAAACCAGCAGTTCATCTGCCAGCATTTCTTCGGTAAACACAAGTCAGGCTGCTGCGTTTGTCTGAACGTGTTTTGGCTACCTGTCTATATCAAATAAGCACACTGAGCTTGTTGTCACTATTTAGACTCATCTTTAACCGCTGAACATTTTATGGCTGTCCCAGAGGACGATTATGAGATACAAGAATCATCCAACACTTTGACCAACTTTTACAAAATATTTTTCAAACGGGGGAGAGATTCTAGCTGAACGCGTTATTCTCGCTTACCACCGTTTTCATCCGAAATGAACTTCCTTGGTTGCCTTTTGAGGTCGTGGTAATTTTGGTGATTACTTGCTTGGATGACTTCTGTTGCTTCGCTCTCAAGCTACTCTCTTCAATCATTTTATTTGCAACCTTTTTCCTATTCATTGCAAGTATCCTCTTGGCTGTTGTGGTAAACCGTTGCTTACCTCGACGTATACTTTTAGACTTTGAGAAAATTCACTACTAATTAAACATGACTACTAGATTGGATTTAACGGCTAGGAGAGAAATAATAAAATGCTTACCAAACTGACGTCTTCACTAAATTCAGATGAAGATGAATCGAAACCTCGATGCATATTGGCATGGCTCAAAACTATCTGCCCAACAATTTTCTTTAGTTCATTTGCTTTCCCTGAAGCTTCAAGCTCCGCCTGATTTTTTGGAATCGAATGTTTTTTTTTTATTATGTTAAAAAATTCTAATTATTAGGCCCTGAAAGTTCGTAAGGTGTTGATATTGTATAATCGTATTATAAAAGATGCCTCTCACCAAGCGCTTTGATTCTAACTCTTCCGTATCAAAGCTATTTAGCAGCAAAGCCAGGAAAAGATTTAGAATAATTAAGTTTCCAACGACAAATATAGGCAAGAAGATAAGAAAGCATTTGTACTGAAACAACCAAAAATTATTTTATAACCCATAAAGTAATTCTGCCACCGTTTGCTTTCTAGTTTTTTAAGTAACCTCTGCTTTCATCTTGGATGTCGCTTTCAGACAATCCCAGAGTGGTTCTATCCATTCGCCACATATGACACGAAAGACCATCATAAAAGCATACCAAAAATCCTGGAAATTCCATCTAAACAAAATTGCAAAACCTGCGATGGTTACTAGAATGTCCGCAAACAATTCGTCTATTTACATCCATTCGACTGTCCCAATTTGGATAACTGTACCTTGGAAATTTATCATATTCGGTCTCAGACTCAAAAGCCTCTCTTGTATAATACTTCCCAACGATTTCCGTGCCCAAAACAGCAAACATGTATATGACAATCATCATGATTAAAGTCAAGTTTCCCAATGCTCCAAACGTGGCGAAGATAATGTTCATGAGGATCTTCATCGTTATCCAACTTTGCGCAAGCTTGAAAACTCGGAGCTACGTGTAGAGAAAAAGTAGGGAAATTCAGTTAACGACAGGTGTAACTACAGTTTTACCCCTTTGAAAAGCATTCGATTTCAAAGACTCCAGCATAAGGTTTTAAGATTGCAAAATTGAATACAAGCAAACTCCCGTACCAGTCGGACTGAACGCAATACTTTTAAATTCGCAAATTCCAAGAACAAATCTAGTAAACTCATCACAACTACGAACAAATCAAACAGATTCCACCAATTAAGGAAATACTCCTTCTGCAAAGCGCTAATCTTGATCACGGCTTCTAATACAAAAACCACCGTGAAAAACTGGAAGATAGATTATTTTAGTTAATATCTGGGATATGGATTGTATCAGTCAATAATTCGGATATAGATTATTTTAGTTAATAACACGAAGGGCTGCATGAAACCAATGCCTCATTTGGGCAGTCCAGTTGAGGTGGGGATGAAGGGGGCGGGGTCGCAAAGTATGTAAAAATCGGATCGGAGATTACTATAGTAATAGTGAATATTTTTTCTGTTTTTTTCGGCTTAAGTTTGGTAAAGACTTTTCCCATACTGCAATATAGCCGGCTAAAACCGTATACGTTGGCAGCGAGGGCATTGGTTTTTTTAACAGCCATAACACATAAAACCCATTTAAAACGTATTTAAAGCCCTAGAAATAATTTGCCTTCTGAGAGATTAACTAACATGATTTCCAAATTCAAGGACTTTACTAAGCCAGTCGGGTTGGTGATGGTGCTCACTTGCGAGGAGAACCGTGTTGATGATGATGAAAGTGGTAATTAGGATTTCAAAACCTGAATGATCAACAACTGGTCGGAGCAAGTGTCTCACAGTGCTGAGGAATCTCGACCAACCAGTGTAGGAATGAGTAGCTGCCAGTGTAAAAGTTTTCACAGTATTCCCTGGAAATTAGTAATTGTATTACTTCTCACCACAGGACAACAACTTCTAAAGGATTAATGTTAAATCAAATCGCTGTTAATCTGCTGGCAATTACGTGCAAGAACCGTTACAAGAGACTGCCGTTGGTCATATTTACTGCCGTCCTATTTTAAAACAACATTTCATATGAATGATGAAGGTACACAGTATTTTTAGAACTTATTCTTGGACTAATGATTAATAATAATTCAAAAGCTGAGCAAATGATTTCCTTTTTTTTTGTAAGAACATTTTTTTTCTGACACTTGACCTTCCTATGATCTTCCCTGTCCCTAAGAATGTGAATTTTCTACAGAATAATGATCTATAGATATACTCATTCATATATGTATTTACGTTTGTAAATTCCCTACCATAGTTATTATGGATTAGATCTGGCTATCTTCTAGTTGTAAATTTTATACCTTCTTTATAAGTTCGAAATTGTGTTTCCTGTCACCCAAACTATTGACTTCCAATAAAATCAACTTTAACCAGAATACGGAGTGTTGAAAAAAATGACCGTCGATTGGATTTGAAATAATGGTCATTGACCGCATGATTATTTTAATTAGCTCGAATGCTTATATGAAGGGTTGTATGAAACCTGCATGTTTAAGTTCCTAGCATTTTCTACACTAATAATTCATAAGACCTAGTTTGTTCCGCATTTCACACCAACAATTATGTAAGTGAAGTACGTATATTCAGAATAACATTTAGTACACTCTCTGCATAAGAGCACTCCTAAAGGAGAAAAAATTTGAAACTTATAATGAGAAGTTCTTATAAAGTGAAAAGATAACACTTTGTGAAATACAAATGCATCCAAATATTTATGCCCTCCCTATAAAGCTCAGAGAAAATTGTTTAGAAGAGAGAATTTTTAATTGGTTGACAAACTGGTTGTGATACAGACAATTTTTAAGGAAACCCCTACCTAAATAAATTATTTCAGCGCATTGAGCATACTTTCATGTAATTTCGAGTGCTTTTAAAATAATGTCCTTCAGGTTTGGAAAATCTGGTTAGTTTCAATATTTAAAAAAAAATTACCCGTGACTCGGAATCGTCGGAACTTTCCTCGTGTTTTGATGTCTGCTGGCTTTCTTTCGATTCGCCAATCGTAACTGATTTTGAGACTGATAATCGAATTGCTGACAATTAATTTTGGCTTATATTTCGCTAGAGATTTCATTTATGCTTCAATTAAAATAAAAATTACTTCCTTTGGGTTAAACTTTTGTTACCTTCCATTGTTTTCTTCCTGGTAACATTATTATGTGCTGAGGAAACATGTCGACCAAGGAGTGTCATGATTGCCGCATGTAAATTCGGTCTACGTTGGCCATATTCATCGAACTCAGACTCCTCTATATTTTTTAATGTAGAGTTGCCTTAATCACTTCCTATCTAGTTATGAAACTTGCGAGTAAACTTATGACAATTTTTCAAACGCTTGAAGCAGTACCTTTTGGCGAGTTGATTTCTCTCAAAGTCCTTGCAATCATTTCTCTCTCAGAAGGAGTGCGCTTTTGATAATGGGTCATGAGATTCACATTTAAATTATTTGGGTCATCGAAACTAAACGTGGAAGCTTTGCGATTCAAGCTTAGTTTTTGATGTTTGGTCAATACTACCTGAAAGATATCACTACGTATATGTATCTAATATGTATATTTCGTAATAGTGTTGATAATGACTATTAATAATTACAATTAAATCGAAAAATTGAAAGAAGTAACATATAACACAGATGGCGCATTAGTACCAACCGTAGTTGACTCCTGGTACTCCTCCTCATAACTCATGGCTACAACAGCCAATAGAAGATTCAGAAGGTAAAAGAAGCCCAGAAAAATGACGATTACACAAAAGATCACCGACATCGGATTTGTACTTGAAACAATCTAGAATATATAATTATTATAATAAAAACTGCACGTGTAACATAATACTACTTGAATGAGCTCAATCACATACAACAGAAAGTTCATACTAAATCGTAAGGCCTTTCCCAAAAATCCGTTGTTAACAGTTGAAATGTTGTGAGCATGGAGTAGAAGAAGTTATCGAAACTGGTCCAGCCATCATCAAAGGTTTCGCCGATATCTGGTAAGCATACGTAGCCTTCTGGACAGTCCCTTAGAAAGAAGTTATTGAATACAATGATGTACAAAGATGCACAAAGTACAATGACTCACACAAAGTACCTAAAAAATAATTTCAAATTAAATGTAGCACCTGCCACCACTCAAAGAGGTTTTATTTGCACAAGGCACATACTCTTCAATCGGGTAGTCATCTTTCCTCTTGAGCCAATTTTCCCGGCGGTTTATCCATCTAATAAAGATGCCTTAAAGTATTATACGATAGGCACCAAATGTATTGATGCCTATCATCTTGAAAAATTATAACCTTAATTCCCTTGTCAATATGTTCGATTCGGTAGCTCACTTGTACCAAAGATAATTCGCATCTTGACCTCCAGCAATAATAGGTCCACCGTCCAACTCCTTTGGATCTCTGGACTGCTCTTCTAATACCATCTTCATATGTTGTGGTCCATTCTTGACAAGAACACATTTTTGACTCATTTTACCCATAAAGAGCTGAAGTGCCAGTAGAGAAAATATCATGAGGCAGAATACTGTCAAAATCATAACTTCCACAAGTTGTGTCACGGACTTGAGCAATGCATTTATCATCATTCTCAAACCTAGAAGAGAAGAGAATAGAAAATGTACCCAATCGTACTACTTGAACCTGTAGTTTAAAAAGAAATCTGGCTTCTTATTCTGTAATTTCATCACATGGAAAGTTTAAGGTTGTATTTTTGTAAAAACTTAATTGAACTATAATAATATAATAAGATCATGCGGTCGTATTTAATTAATAATTACGCATATTATCAATTTTATGTAAATTTTTGTAAATAATTCTTCAATATTTACTAAACATAAAATATAAATATAAATAACAAAATTAAATATTCCCTTGCTTGCATTGCATACATGAATTGATTTTCGAATGTTAGCTACTCTAAGGTGAGGAAAATCATTACATTACAATGATTATTTTAATTCAGACTGATGGAATAACATTTCGTCTAAATCGAAAATAGTAATAATAAATTTATCATAATCATCACAAGAACTAGCTTCTGATTTTTGGTAGTAGGATAAAATACTTGTTAAAAATTATTGGTAGCTCGTAATTCTCATCCAATTTAGATTCACATTTCATTTGTTTCTCTTGTATAGAAAATCAACGTTGCATCTCTTTCTACTCCTCTATTTTAAGAAAATAAAATTCAGAATCAGTAATATTACCACAAAGGAAATATTCACTGACAAATTCTGTGTTTTGGAACATTAATAGATATTGAGTTATAATTTTTATCTAACAACATGCAAGAAAATCAAAATCCTATCACGTCTGTGTCTCACCTGGTATGATTGAAATGCTTTTGATTGCACGCAGAACTCTCAGGGTTGATAAAAAGTCTAGATCTAGTTGTTTTTTTGGAAAGGTATGGGATAATGTAATGGCAATATAGCCAGCAGTGACAACCACAAAATCCATAATGTTCCATACATTTCTCATGTAAGAAAATTTGTTGACAAGAAATCCCTTCGCAATAATTTTGAATATCATTTCTAAGGTGTACATTCCCAGGAATGTGTATCTGCTCGAAATTTCAAAAAAGATTAGTCCAGTTTAGAGTGCATGTACATGGGTAGTACCAAGAGACTAGTACTCTCCGGAGTTTCTCCTGGTTTGTAGGATTATAACGAAATTCAGAGACTCACTCTAAATATTGAACGATTTCATTCTTGGCTGCATCATCTTCCATTTTACCTGTCAGTCCGATTTCGTAATTTGTGTTGAGGCCCAAAGTGCAGCAATTTGCGAAAATTACCACAATTATGAAAACATCGAACAACATATTTGTAATGATCCGGCATGATAACTTCCGGATTGGATTCAAAGGACCGAATATAAATAATGATTTAGTAGCCGAAAATCGGAAAACTTGATGCTTTCCAAACTTTTTCGCTATCACGCAAAATGTCTGAAATAAGAGCAACCAACATCTCATACAAGATGTTATCAATCATCAAAATAAAATCAACTTTCGGGCATTTAAAATTACTCACGTCTTCGAAAACAAAAGGATCAACTTCCTCAACGGGCCGTCCGAGTAATGTGAACACGGGTTGAATATTGGAAGCTTTAGATACTGATTTCCATAAACAACAAAATTTCTTTAGCCCTTTTCAGTGATGTGATAATAGTTGTTCAAAGCAAATATTATTATTGTACTATACTGCCGACATTAAGATACCCACGGGAGTATTGATAACCGATGTTATGTAAAAAATATATCCTCCTATTAAAAACAGGATCAAGTCTTACATACTACTTACGTGGGGATTTTGAAAATCCTGCACTTTTTCCGTAAGAAGTTGATTTTTTGGATGAACTCATCCTGACGGATTCACAAATTCGTGTAGCTTAATATAGATTTCAATAATTTATTTACAAAATAAATTCAATGGTGAATTCATAAAACAACTTTGGAAAATGTGTACATACATATGTGGACATTCTGGTACAAATTATTATTATTTTGCAGATTATTTTTTGAAGATTTAAATAAGTTAGCTAAATTTGGTATTATTGCACATTTTACATCAAAACAGAACACAACAGGTACTATTCGACTAACTTCACTTTGTTTACATTAGTTTTCATTACATGCATAGTTAAGAGCTAATTTGGTAACTGGGCTGGGTTTGAACAGAACTGGACACGGGGTATTTTGCGTTAGCCTGAATATCTTGCTGAAAATGAAAACAAGAGTTTAGACAGTTTAGACGACAGAGTTAAAAAAAAACTTTAAACACTTACAATTGATTTCCTTGTCATTAATATTTGGAAAAGAATAAATTATTTATGGAAAAAAATATCAAAACCTTGTTTTTAAATAAAAAAAACAACAAAACATTCCTATTTTTTTAAAATGAGCTGCAAATATCAACAGTAGTTTCCAAGATAACTGTACGAAAACTTTTTCAAACAGCAGAACAATATAAATGTTTTGAATGTAGATGAGCGTGTAACGTTTGTAACCAATATTTTGAGCGTTTCATTTGACAATGACTTATACTTGTAGAAATACAAACATGCATACATACATATATCCTCCATGCTTACAGAGTGATACTGTTGAGTTCTAATATAGGCCATCGTAGCCAGGGGTCGTTATTATTTACGGGGTTTTTGTTTGGGACTAGCCTTAACTTCAGCAGCCGCCCCAGATGACCGTTTTTTATGACCAACAGGGCCAGCACCAAGTGATAGGAGATTACCCATTCTATCGAGCATTCCGTGATGATCTTTGTGATGCGTTATTGTCGTACTGTGTTGACTGGGATTCACATTAGCCTTTGCAAAATCTGAAGGGTACTTCTGAGCTCGGTATTTTCTCCATGCTCGTTGAATTATTGTAGCAGCATTGTGTTGAATCTTCCAAACTCTTGTCGAGGAAATTATCTCCAGTAATTTTCTGGTTGGGAATTGTTTCCTGAACTTATGCTCCATTTCTTCTTGCATCTGCATCAGTAAAAATTGTAAATCATAAGCTCATTTACTGCTCGCATGTTTTGGTAGAATATCAGTCTTACTTTTCTAAAATCTTCCGTATCATCCACGCGACCCAGAACATGCTTAATTAACGAGTGGAGAATATCTAAACAATGCATTTTATTTCCTTGGCAGATGGGAAGATTAAAAGCAACAATGGCCACAATATTGGGCTTTTCAAGGCCAAGAGGAGGATCCAAGCTTGCTAGGAAATCCGAGAGCAGTTCAAAATCAATAAATTGCGTTGCTTGTGGATCGTACCTTAACAAAGTAAATGTATGATTGCAAATGTGCATAATTATCATAGCAGCTGTTCAACACGTATTACATTTTCATGCGTACCTGGACCACCGGACGTAAAACATTTCCAAGTCATCCTCAACGATCCCAACCTCTTCCTCCTGGCTAGCGTCATAAAAATTTTCTAGAATAACCGCTACGTACATGTTTAACACGATGAGGTCAGTAATTATTATGAAGGACACCATGTATGCAGTAGCGAACAAAAAATTTGGACAAGACCCTTCGCCTGCATCGAGATTGCCGCATTTGATATTTCGATAGGTGCCACCACAGGAGGGTTCCTCAATTGTCATGGCGCTTAAAACATCATTCCATCCAGCAGCCATTATCATGAGCCTAATTAAAGTGTAATAACATTTCCAGTTACGAATTTAAACTGACTGGAACAATCGTCGTATCTTGAATACACTGCACACTTGCCTCAACAGCATCAGAAAACTACTACCAAACGTGTCAAAGTTGAAAACTTCATCCACAGCTTCATTTTTTGCAATACCGCTAAATAAGGCCATCCCCAGGATGGAATAAATGAATGTAATGAGAAAGAGCAGGGCTCCAATATTGAATATAGCTGGCAGGGACACAACTAAAGCAAAAAGTAGCTTCCGGATGCCTTTTGCTGCCTTTGAAAATAAAAATTTTAGCATGAATTTTTTCAAGGTGCCTACAACTTTTGCAAAGCATACCTTGATTAAGCGAAGAACACGTCCAATCCGGAAAACCCGAACAATACGGAGCATGGTTGGTGGTACCAGAAATATTGCGCTGAACTTTTCTCCAACGGAAATGTCCACAATGGAGGCAACAACAAGGACCAAATCAAAGATATTCCAAGGAACGATAAAGTAAAACTTTCGCAAGCCGATGATTTTTACTACAGCTTCTGTTAATTACAAAATTTCAGCTGTTATGTGGCCAAATGTTGAACATGACTCTTCTACCCAAACCCTAGTGTATTACTTGACTTACTACAGATGAACCATATAGCCCTTGTAAAAAAATTTTTTAGTCGATGCAAACACGAATTTTTGTGTTAGACAATTACAAATTAAATAACAATTAGCACTTGCCAAGAGCATAAACGGTGGTAAAGAAAGAATTAAATCCGTCCAAAATATGTCCTTCTATTGCTCTTTGATTATGAGTTGTAAACGCCATGATGACCATGTTTAAAAATATCATTACTAGCACAGCAATTTCAAATCTGAAATGAGCATTCACATGATTAGTTTTACCACTTAGCATTAGGTGCGTGAAAAAGGCAAAAAGTTGAGGTTTTAAGCTTAGAAAAAACTTAATCTCAATCCTTGTGCTTACAGAATTTTGAAAAAAAGAGCTGTACATATAAAATTGTTTCTAAATCAAGTTTGAATCGTAAACATAATTGAAATAGAGTTGAATTTCTTTTGTTTTACTAAAAAACAGATCATTTAGCATAAAAGTAATTCTGAAAGCCTAGACTCACGAGGCACATTTATATGTATATACATACCAGATACCGGTAAAAACTTAAGGTGCAAGTAGATTCCTTCATAATTACTGCATTATCACAACATTGTTTGAATATCAATAAAATTCAATCTTTTTTGTAAATTCCTCACTTTCTAGACATCGACATATCATAAAACATGGCTAAAAAACTGTTTGTTGGCCGCCGTATAAGTCTTCGAGGTTTCTTTCTTCCTAGTTTTTTCATGGCTGTGTAATAATGTCGTTGGCTTGGAGTTAGAAGTATTTCAATTAAATTTCCTTCATACTGCAAAATCAGTGTAAAATTACATAAGTCAAGCCATTTCTAAAAGTCTGCACGTGGATTTATAAATCGTTCACAAGCAACTGCAATATATGTATCTATGTTACCTTTTTTTTGAGCCTGTTGAAGTTATCTATGATAACTCCAATGAATAAGTTCAGCGTAAAGAAAGATCCGAACACAATAAAAATGACGTAGAACATATAAGCGACCAGGTTAGCATCCCGCTTTGGTTGTTTGTCCACTCCGGTAGCATCCACCGAGGCTTGCATAGCTTCCATCCAACCTTCAAACGTTGCCTGAAATTGTTCAATAACGTCAGTAATCCAACACCTCATTTAGAAATATTTCCAAAGTAAAAGCTCCCAACTTCTGACGTTCAAACAATTATTTACCACTTCAAACAGTACCAAATAGCCTGAGAATACACTGTCGAAATTCGGTGTCTGATTGATCCACGAATATCTGTCGTTATTGGTTTCGTTACAGCATTCCTCCTTCGTCTGTACCTCCTGGAAATAAAACTGAACAATTAAAGTTACTCTTGGATCAATAATGACATTTAGATGACTCAATTTATCCATTCAACCACTACTTACTGTGTTATCTACTATACCTCCATCTTCATTTATTACACATCTGTAGAACTTTCCTTTGAAGAACTGAACTCCCATGATGGAGAAAATAAGCCAGAATAAAAGGCATACAAGTAAAACGTTTATAATTGACGGGATGGCAAACATCAAGGCATTCACTACGATCTAAACAATAAGTTTCATGATTTGACTTTCAAAAAACAGGACGTTCGAAATTCTGCCAATTAGCCAAGGATTTACGTGAAAGTTACTTTCATTCCCTGCCATCTCGAAATGGCTCTCAATGGTCTCAACGCTCGCAACGTTCGTAATGCTTTTAGTGCTGCGAAATTGTTAGATTTCGCCTGGCCAGTCAACCTCGCTTCCACATCATTCGCCCACGAGGTCAGGCTAATCTGAAATATCATTAATTGCATTTACAGCAAAATCCTCACTTGCGATACTTAATTAATTAATTGGGATCATTTAGCATGAGAAAAATAATTTACAATAACAATGAAGCAATCCAAAAGCGTCCAGGAAGATGTGAAATAGTCCCACAGTCCGAGACCCAACCATTTCATCAGCATTTCCGCAACGAAAATACAAGTGAATACCGTGTTAATGTAGAACAGAGCCTCCTTTAAATTCGGTTTGCCCTCCAGATGTACATCTTCGAAGCATAAAGTGATGCTGGAGGCAAAAATGAGAGCCAGAATGAACCATTCGAATATTGGATGGGTCACAACTCGAACAGAAAACACTCTCACGGCATCCCAACATGTCCAATTACATCTTCTACAACATCGGAAAAAGCAACAGTTCATCTGCCAACACTTCTTCGGAAAACACAAGTCAGGTTGCTGTATTTGTTTGAAACTGTCTTGGCTACCTGACTACAACAAATGACGCATGACGCTGATTATTGCTCTCATTATGTATTCAATATATCCTTGCTATCTAGCTACATTATTCTTTCGTTTTTTTACATCAGACTTAATCAGCCTAAAGGAACTAATGGGTCCGTCATCCAGGCCAAAAGTTTTTGTCGAAGAAACATGCTTAGCAGACTTGTGTTGTTTCGCTTTTAAATTATTTTTGTCAACCATTTCCTGAGCGACTTTCTTTCTATTCATTTGTATTATTTTCTGGGCTGCAGTAATAAACCGCTTTCTGACTCGACGGGATGCAGCGGATCTCTGCGAGGGTAGAATAAATCAGGTTAAGAACTTTACCTGCAGGTGAGTTTATTTATATGGATTAGATCATCCGGAACATATTTTGAGTCATTATGTATTAATTATTCCTGGTTACATGTGCATTCTCATCACTGGAATCATCAGAAGTCGAGTAATTACTGTGCATTGCTGCCTTGGATCTTCGATTTACTACCTGACCAATGATGTCTTTCAAAACATTTTTTTTCCCTGAAGCTTCAAGTTCTAACTGTTTGAATTGCCAGAAACAAGCCGAATTAATGTTGCATCTAAATATTTATATTCTTGGAAGAATTTAAATAAATTATTTTGTAAGGATTATCTTACCGCACGCCTTGATTCCAACTCTTCGGTGTCAAAGCTATTTAGTAGCAGGGCAAGGAAAAGTTGCAAAATGATGAGGTTCCCAACAACAAATATTGGCAAGAAGAGGAGAAAGCACTTGTACTAGAAGCCAATGGGATATAATTTTATTAGTAATGAAATTATTTTTATAATTGCATAATAATTGCTAATTCGGCACGTATCAAGAAGAAATATACTGTACATGATTTTTTACAAAAAAATGCAGTTACTACAGCTTCAATTAGTACTGTAAGCTAGTTTGAGTGACTTCCATTTTGACGTAGGTAAAGAGTATGATTTCATATAGCACAGATTCAGAAAATAAAGGAAAATAGCTCGGACAGCGAAAAATAAATGTGAGGTTTCTAAAAAATAGTTCTAACTTCTTCTTTGTCCCTTGATGTTGCCTTGAGACAATCCCAGAGAGGCTCTATCCATTCGCCACAAATTACACGAAAGACCATCATGAAGGCATAGCTAAAGTCCTGGAAGTTCCATCTAAATCACAGAAAAAACTTTCTACCGGGGTACAGTCTTCCAAGACCAAAAGCTTGAACTTACCTTGGAAAATCGTCGTAGTTCTTATCGGCATTGAATGCTTTTATTGTGTAATACTTTCCTATAGTTTGCAGGCCAAGGACAGCGAACATATAAATTACTAGTAGGATAATTAGTGTTAGGTTTCCTAATGCTCCGAAAGTTGAAAAGATGATGTCCATGAGCACCTTCATAGTTATCCAGCTTTGGGCCAGCTTAAAAACGCGAAGCTATAATATTGAATTAGGGGACGTTACAAATAAAATCATTCTTGTTTTTATGAAATAAAACAGAAAGTCATGCAAATTAGTTAAAATCAATATAATTAACAACTTTCTCCATGCTTTTAGCTCCAGCATTTATTCTTACTAATCGAACGGAACGCAATATTTTCAAATTCGCGAATTCCAAGAACAAATCTAGTAAGCTCATCACGACTACGACCAAATCAAACAAATTCCACCAATTAAGGAAATACTCCTTCTGCAACGCACATATCTTGATTACAGCTTCGGCTATGAATACTCCTGTGAAAAACTGTGCATCAAACAAAGTATTCCAAATTATCTGCATACTTCTCATTCCAATTCAAAGATATTTCTATAATTCTAAGAAATACTATAGCGAAAGATTAACTGACATGATTTCCAACATCCAGAGCGTTAGCGAGCCAAGTGGGTTGGTTGTGGTGCTCACTTGCTAGAAGAATTGTATTGATGATGATGAAAGTCGTAATTAAGATTTCGAAACCTGAATGGTTGACAATTGGTTGCAACTTGGATCTCACTGCTGCTGCATATCTCGAGCAACAGGAAATAGATTGATCAGTCGCTGATGCCAGCATTTTGGTGGTGGACCCTACAAGTCCATTTAATTCTTATTTCTTTGATCTCTATTTAAAAATTAATATTTGGGGATATTCCTTGGAAATTACGTGCAATAGCCGATGCAACTGATGCTTTTGGGTGTGAAGCCTGACTTTTACGGAAGTCTACCTAAAGTTGGTCAAATTAAAACATTGGATTGGGGCTGAATGCAGAACATTATGTTTTTTTCAAAATCAAAATGAAATTATGCTATTGCATCTGTAATGAAGACCACTTCCTACCTAAACTATTACCTGTGTGTCTACAGCTTTGATATTCTTTGCCTCGGATGAAAGTAGGTTCTTTGACTCATCAAGGCTCAATTTCGATTTTTCATTAGTCCTAGCTGACTTTGAGGCTGACAAACGAATCCAGATGTCACCAATTAATTTTAAATGAGTATTTCTGCGGGTTATGCATATATGCACATACTTAAATAAAAAAAATCTCACTTTGTACGGAACTTTTTGAAGGTTCAATTTGCATGTTACCGGCTCCAGTGTTATGTGCTACTGTGGTCACACGTCGACCTAGCAGTGTCATAATTGCAGAATGCAAATTCGGTCTACGTTCACCATTTTCATCGAACTCCGACTCCGATCCTGTGAGTACAATTCAAATATAGATACACAGCCCATAATTATTCTTATTTCTTTGAATCAGAAAACCTATCACTGACTTTTAAAAAAACGTTTTTGTGTTCCAGAAATTACCTCTTGGCGTGTAGCTTTCTCTTAAAGTTCTTGCAATCATTTCTCGCTCCGAAGGAGTTCTTCTTTGATATTGGAGCATTGGATTTACATTTAAATTTCTTGGGTCATCGATACTGAATGTGGAGGCTTTACGATTCAAGCTTAATTTTTGATGTTTTGTTAATACAATCTAAAAGTCGTCAACAAGAACAAGTGTGAGTAAATCTGCATTAACATATACACATAAAAATCGACAAAAGTAGCTTATATAAATGGCGCTTTAGTACCAACCGTAGTTGACTCCTGGTACTCCTTCTCATAACTTTGAGCTACAACAGCCAATAGAAGATTCAGAAGGTAAAAGAAGCCCAGAAAAATGACGATTACACAAAAGATCACCGACAATGGATTCGTACTTGAAACAATCTACAATATATAATTATTATAATAAAAACTACACGTGTAATATAATACTACTTGAATGAGCTCAATCACATACAACAGAAATTTGTGCATACTAAATCGTAAGGCCGTTCCCAGAAATCTGTTGTTAACAGTTGAAATGTTGTGAGCATGGAACCGAAAAAATTATCAAAATTTGTCCAGCCATCGTCAAAGGTTTCACCGATATCTGGTAAACACATGTAGCCTTCTGGACAATCCCTTAGAAAGAAGTTATTGAATACAATGATGTCAATTCGAATTCAAACAAAGTACCTAAAAAAATATTTCAAATTAAATGTAGCACCTGCCACCACTCATAGAGGATCTATTTGCACAAGGCACATATTCTTCAATCGGGTAGTCATCTTTCCTCTTGAGCCAATTTTCCCGGCGGTTTATCCATCTAATAAAGATGCCTTAAAGTATTATACGATAGGTATCAAATATATTGATGCCTATCATCTTGAAAAATTATAGCATTAATTCCCTTGTCAATATGATCGATTCGGTAGCTCACTTGTACCAAAGAAAATTCGCATTTGGATCGTTGAGATTAATGGGTCCACCTTCCAACTCACTTAGATCTCTGGACTGCTCTTCTAATACCATCTTCAAATGTTTAGGTCCATTCTTGACCAGAACGCATTTCTGACTCAATTTACCCATAAAGAGCTGAAGCGCCAATAGAGAAAATATCATGAGGCAGAATACTGTCAAAATCATCACTTCCACAAGTTGTGTCACGGACTTGAGCAATGCATTTATCATTATTTTCAAACCTATATTCAATTAGTTTCTTAGTCGTCTTGCTTTCATGTGCAAATTCAAGGGTTTCATCCAAGAAATTTAACTTTGTGGTTTATGAATTTATTGCCATTGAAAATTAACCTGGTATGATTGAAATAGTCTTGATTGCCCGGAGAACCCTTAAAGTATTTAAAAAGTCCAGGTCATATTTTTCCACCGCGAAGGTTATCAAAATTTCGATGTATCCAGCAGAGACGACTACGAAATCCAGAATGTTCCAAAGATTTCTCAAATATGAGAAGTTATTTATAAAAAAGCCTTTAGCTATTATTTTCAGGATCATTTCCAACGTGTAGAATCCCAGGAATACATGTCTATTTGAAAGATTAACCACATTTTGTTAGTAAGTCCATAACATTCAGGAAGGAGTATCGATGACCAGATGTACATTGATATCCTAATGATTAATAAAAATTGAAATTGCTACCCACTCAAAGATGTCGATGATTTTTTCTTTATTGATGTTTTCAATCATATTGCCCGTTGCGCCATCTTCATAATTGGTTTCCATTCCCAAAGTGAAACAATTCGCCATAATCACTACAATAATTAATATGTCGAACATCATATTTGTGGTGAGCCAGCATGACAGTTTCCGTATCGGATTCAAGGGACCGAATATATATAAAGATTTAGAAGCCGAAAATCGGAAGACGTGATACTTCCCAAATTTTTTTGCAATGATGCAAAATGTCTGTAAGTAAAAATTCATGGGTGTAATGATTATTGAAAAGAAAAACCATCAAATTGAAGTATAATATATACATATGTGTACTACCACACTAGTGATAAAAACTGTGACATGAAAGATGAACTCACGTCTTCGAAAACAAAAGGATCAACTTCCTCAACGGGGCGTCCATAAAGCGTAAACTTGGTAGTAAATGATCCTGCCTCACCTTTTTCAAAAAGCAAAAGAAATCACTAACTATAATTATTCACAATGGACAATTTTTTCAAATGAGAAGGAAATCATTACTTTGAGCATACATCATAAATACATAAACTGTCATCGTACTTACTAGGCAAAGGATTTTTGTCGATAGACATTGTACACTTTAATAACTTGTTTTACTTTTAGGAAATAACAATCATTCTCTTTTCATTGGTTCAATAGCGTTGCTTGATATTATTCAATATGGCGCAGTCTATAAATAACATGCTACATATTTTTTATTCATTTTGAAGCAATGGCGAGCGGGTGCTGGTACATCACGTCCACATGATGTCATTAGGGATTTTTCATTATCTCCCAATTTTTAGCCTTTACAATACACACGTTTGCACTGTTTTCACTTTCATACAATTAGTTTATAAAATTCTCTGTTAGCTTCCTGGGGAAGAATTTACTACCTATTATTGCGGCATACTATAAATTATTTATAAATACTAATTATAATAAATACAGTTTTGTGTCTCTGACATGAATTCGTGTGGAATTGAATTTCCTTTGACATAGATATTACTAATGAGGGCCAACAAACTTAGGGGAGATTAAGGGTTAGATTGCATTTAGCCTTTAATTGCATACTATACATATACTTACACCTCCACCTCCGTTAAAACAAACAAATGGACAAAATTATTAATGTTGGAGGAAAATGGGAACGTTTAAATTGAATACGATTTTTATGAAGTTGGATGGTAAACATAAATATCCTAAACCGCTGGGTCTGGTTGTGGTAATCGGGTCTAAAGTATTCTTATCTTATTCTGAATAAGCTAAGAATAAAAGGAGCATAAAATTTTACTCTTTGATTTTTTAAATCTTCTGAATAAGAAGAAATTGAACAACAATCTCCTTTTTGTTAAATATTTGCCTCAAAAACCTTCTACAGGCAATAATTTCTTACACAACAGACATAAAAACACAAGAATAAATATTTTTTATTTTTCCCGAATTTTTAATTATTTACAATAAATATAATAAATTATTATTGTATCAAAACTGAATCGATTTTTTATTTCTTATTATTTTAGCAACAAAGCTTGTTTCCAAGATAACTTATGCAGTTATTCATGAAAGTTAATTCATATGGATTTTAAAGGCTGGCTGCCAGATGAATTTGCTAGATCCTACCCATAAATAGGTTGTACATACTACGATATGTGTCCCAAATGTACAATGTTCTGGTTTACGGCGGCGAGGCTATAGGTTGTAATTCCAGAAATTCGGTCCTCACCGACATTCAAAGGGATGTCAATGTGATTAGGAAGGCCCTTCCGGGTCCGTCTACCCCTTTCTAGTCTAAACTAGCTTTAACGTCCGAAACGACGGGTAAGGTTTTCAACATAGTAGCTGCAATGCTCTCCCCTTACCCCAGCGACCTAACTCCGTACCGCTTGGCTTATCGTAGTTCGGGGACAATTAGCGTAAACTTAATCGAATTTTCGGACAGATGTTAAAACACACGAATAAACACTTGAAATTTTAGTTTAAACTTGAAACTCGTGAGTATACTTCAAATTTGAGATTTATTCCTAATTTGTACTCTACCTTTTTATCAGGTTCACTGCCGAGTTTCAAATTTTGATAAGACAAAGAACCAAATTCAGGTTCGATTCCAAAATTGGGTTTTAATCCAAATTCGGGTCTTAATCCTAATTCAGGTTCGAATTCAAATTCAGCTTTGAATTAGAGGTGTGGCCCGGAAGCGGGTTTTAGAATTCGGGCCGACCCGAATCTGGCCCGGCCGGGTTTTTGACCGGGTTCGGGCTGTAAATACGAAGTTACGTCGGGCTCCGACCGGGTTTGGGCTGCACTTAATCAGTGAAACAGGGTTAAGATCGGGCTTGGGCCTGTATTTATTTTTCACTTCGGGTTTCGGGCGGGCCAGAAATTACAAATGACCCGACAATCCTACTAGAATAGAATTTAGTGCAGATAGGTGGCATGCATATTTGACGTTGCGCAGAGTTCAATCACTGCTTCCACGTATGTATATTCATGATAAATAATAGTTCGTTGTATTTAATATGTACACGTGCTTAAGCATTTTGAAACGATCCCTTCCGCTTAGGGTTCCCACTTTTTTGAAACGTCCGGGTGTGGAAAAAGTGCCAAATGGTCAACGATCCTGACAACAGTAAATGGTCAACTAACCCGCCGGGTAAAAATGGCCAACAACCCGCCGAAATTTTCGGCCAACTACCTGGGTATCGAAATTGGTTTTGCCCAACTACCAAAAATGTTTGGACAACTACCTGGGTAGCGAAAAATATTTTTGCCCAACTACCAAAACTTTTTGATCAACTACCTGGGTAGCGTAATTTTTTTTGGCCAACTACCTGGGTATCGAAAAAAATTTTGCGCAACTGAACAAAATTGTTGGTCAACTACCTGGGTAGCGAAATTTTTTTTGTCCAACTACCAAAAATGTTTGGACAACTACCTGGCTATCGAAAAAAAAATTGCCCAACTAAATATAATTTTTGGTCAACTACCTGGGTAGCGAAAAATTTTTTGGCCAACTACCTGGTTATCGAAAAAAAATTGCCCAACTATCAAAAAAATTGTCAACTACCTGGGTAGCGAAAAATTTTTTGGCCAACTACCTGGTTATCGAAAAAAAATTGCCCAACTATCAAAAAAATTGTCAACTACCTGGGTAGCGAAGAAAAGTTTTGGCCAACTACCTGGGTTGCGAAAAAAAATTTGCCAACTACCTGGATAGCAAAAAAAAATTTACACGAACGATACAAGCTTTAATAGTTCAGGACATTGATCTATCTTAAAAACTCAGCCCACTTTGCACCAACTGATCTCACGATCACCGATCACAATAAAAAACTCAAGTTTGACGAAGTAAGCAAAATTCATTGTACAGTTGGTCCTCGTTTAATTTAATACGGAGTGCAACGGCAATATTTAGTAAATAAGCCATAGATACTAAGAATTCCTCTGATTTCAAATTTAGTAGTACCATTTTCAAAAAAAATTTAGTACCACTGAAATCAAAATGTCTGCTTAAATAGGTCTGCAGGGATTTCAAAAAAATCCAAACCATCCTGTTCAAAGCGCTTTTGTTTTGTTGCGGGGGTAAATGTTTCAGAATTGCATTAGCGCTACTTCCGTAAAATTTATCGTATCGGTTTACAGAACTTTCCAGAAGAGATTTCGTTATGACGCGGCGTAAACTCCCATAGAGGTACAATCATTACACTCCAACATTAAAATGGGCGAATTCATTTATTGTACAACAATGTGCACAATATATAGGTAACATTCGGTTAGGCATCCTACTTTCGCAGCAACTTCATTGCTGGTATGACATACAACCTTGCGATTAACAGCAGGGCAGTCACTTTGTTCCTTCAAAAGAAAATATGACTTCAAAGCTGACCTATTAGAAAGGAATCTGTCAAGTGCTGGAAGTAAGGAAAGCCACATCCACAAATTCCCATAACTGTTTTAAAGAGTCTAGTCTCTGCGCAGACGAGCTAGATTCGCTAAAAACCTTTAAACTAAGTCTTCAACATCCATTGATAATTTATTGTATGCATTTTTTACAGCGTTGTATAAAATGTGATATTTGCAATTAGCAGCAACAATTGACGTATTTTCTTCCTGGAATTTCTAAAACACATAATTTTGGCGACCACAATTTACGGTGCATTGTTTGCACTGTAACATCAAATATGTTGATTTTTTAATCGTCTCCAGATTTTTCGGTTTAAAAAAAATCTAAACTTGTTTAGTTTCAGCACCTGCTTTCTCTAGGTTTTTAGGAACTTTACATGTGAGATTTAACATACCAAAATTCTTCATACTTCACAGAGAAAGTCGCTTTACACAATAAAATCCTAGCAGGGGTCTGGTTATCTTTGCCATTTCGACGTAACCAATTTTTTGAATTGACAACCTCTTCGCACAAGGAATTGTATAACCTAGACCTTTTTAATTATTACCTGATTATTAAGTGATGTTGTTACACTTGTAATCACATTTTTATGATTTTATTAGTTTTATGTAGATGGCACATGATGCTCTGGTTTGAATCGAGCTCCTCTTGAACGAAATATTTTATTTTTATCTTAAAAACTCTAATAACTTCCACAACTTTTTGAGCTCGACGTTCCCGGGACATTTACGGAATACACCCTTCCGGGACACGGGACAACGACTGTCATTCCGGGACGTCTGGGAACTCTACTTCCGCTTGATAGTTTATGCTCAAAACTTTTCAGGGGCAAAAAGAAGTTTTGCTCCTTTAGTGCACGCTTATTGAATGTGATGAGTAGGGATGGATAGTACAGTAAAACCTGGATATATCAATCAATCAATCAATTAGCCAATCGTGGGTTTGCTTTATTTCACTTGGGCCTTGCCCATCATGAAACGAATTTCGTTTAACGCACAGTGTAGTACATTTAATTACATATACAAAGAAAATTGTTTAACTATACTTTCATTCTTACTGTCTAACATTGTTAACAATTTAACTTTGCCTTTATTTCTCCTGAGTTCATACTTCATCCGTATTTCCTCGTACAATTTACACATGATAACGCAATAGATTAAATTGTTTTAATAAGGTAAACCATAGCTTTTACATTCATTACATTAAGAGAACAATAGATGATAGTTTATACGATAATCCATTCGAGTCAGTATGAATTTGACCGGTCTTCCTCTTAAACGAGTTAATGTGAAAGTTAAGCATACTCTTGTAGCCATAAACGTCTTTGTTGTGTTATTTTGAGTAAATCATGCGTGTAATGTAACTATCGGGGTCTTTAATGGCTCTTACAATATTCTGGAGATTTTCAAGTAGTAGCTGAGAGCAATGTTGTTAAAAAATACATTTCAAGCTGCGGGTTGCGCGGAAATGCCATGCATCTTCGTTTGGCCTGATTGGGAAGAAAGTCCAGGCTGCTTCACTTGGCCCTTATTTCGGTTTACCTGGTTAGGGAGGACTACATCCTTAGCAACTTTTGCCAGAAGGGAACCATCAGACTCGTAGAAGCTTTCCTTGGACCCATTCTTGACCATCAGGTACCTCCAGGATTTAATCTGGAAGGTTATGTTAGGCTTATCCAAAGCGAGCTCCTTCCCGAAAGACAACAGATGCTTTTTAACAATTCGCTGTTGTTTTGACAGGTCTGGTGAGACGCGGTAGTTGGAATTTTTGAGTTTGAATGAGTTTTTAAGAAGCTTCCCAACGATCCCAGATGATGTAAATCGACATATAACGGCGACATTCTCCCCCAGTAATATAGTGTTCGTATCAATTACATCTGCAATTTCTAGGCCAGTAAGATTTAGAGCACCTTGAATAGAAGATCTGACTACATCCTTACCGGCTTCCGTTTGTAGGTTGACTCCAGAGATTATGCCAAATGACAAAAGTGACGATTACTGGAGCTGGAGGAGATCGTTTTTTACGTGGATTATTTCAGCACTGTGCCTTGACAGTAGAGATTCTGTTTTTTCTGTCCTTTTTTCAAGTAATTCTAGTTTCTTTGACTGTGCCGCAATGTTGCATTTAATGGCCTTGATGTCCTTTGAAAGGTCCTCTAGCGTAGACTTGGAGTCCTTGACGTCCTGTTGCAGTTCGGTTAATGTTTCATTGTTAATTTCTGAGCCGCGATCCAGCTTAAGTAATATGCGCATTATTTTGTCATTTCCGTTCTCGGTTGTTTTCAATTCATTATCTTGGGCACTCTCGTCTTCTTGCGGTTCCGTTTCTACAAAAGTAAATCTTTTTGTATGACCTTGTGGAATACTCCCAGTCCCAGGGACCTGGGATTTAGGTACTTTTAGAGGCATATGTAAGGGATGGAAATAAACAGCTATAAGAAAGAACTCGCCTGGAGTAACGCCCGGAATGCACCTCCAGCAATTGCACCTTTAGCCAATTTAGAGCGTCAGCTTAGTGACCTGGTGCAACCGGGCAAGTAAAGCGGTGAGATGGTTTTGCAGATTTAGCCCAACAGTGTACAGAAGTTAGTAATTTTTGTCACGGACTACAATTTTATTACAGGGTGTACTTTTTTGTTACAAATTTAAGCTTAAAACTTCTCCAATACACGATATATACATACAGTGGGAAGGGAGCTTATCGTGGCTCATCGCTGATAAGAGGTTGCAGGTATAGAGCTAGGATAAGTGAAGGTTCTCTTTTGACTTTTAACTATTTGGTTCCTTGTCCAGTATGGTTTAGACACAAGTGATAAGAGAGCCAAAATCGAGCACAACCTCGCTCTTCCCAAGCTAAAATGGAACTGGATATAAAGGCCGTTCATATAATGGATTCCTGCTAATAGTGGACACATTTTACTTCCCGGTCCCAACTCCTATCCTTTAACATAGAGAATTCCCTCCATATAATGGTTTTCTATATAGTGGTAACCTGCTCATAGATCATGATCATACCCCTTCAGTTAAAAATGCAGCTTCAAGTAATTACCTGTATATAGTGGACAGCCAGTCAGAACGAATGGATACAACTCGCGCGAACCCGAACTAATAACACAGCTGCTTGAGTTTAGCTCAATTAAAGGCATTTGGAATTTGGACTACGTTTTCATATTGTATGTATGTATGTGTGCTAAATCAAATGCTTATTTATTAGGTCAAAATTAAATTAGCAGAAAAAATATTATTTTTAAAAAGTGTAAAATAACTGATTTTCAATAAAGTATATAAGCAAAACTTTTTTTTCGTGCTGGTATGCCTGGATGCGTATGTATTTATATAGTGACCCCTGACCACTATATACTTATATAGTGGTCCCTGTCTATAGTGGTCAAATTTTGGCGTCCCTAGGAAAGCCATTATATACAGGTTTTACTGTATATGCAAATATTATAGAATATGTAAACAAAGGTTTCACATGGGATTCAATTGTTACTAAAGAGCCGGGTTTTCATCGGGTTTTAAAACCATTGAAAATTCGGGTTTTTAACGGGTTCGAGTTGTTAAAAATTTTGGAGACCGGGTTTTTAACGGGTTCGGGCTTCACAAAATTTAAGGTGCATAAAACGGGCCGGGTTGAATATGAAATATTTAGCCCGTTGGCGGGCCGGGTCGGGCTAATACAGTATTTGCTCGGGTTTCTTCCGGGTTCGGGTCTGAAGTTAAGCCCGAATCTCACCTCTACTTTGAATCGAAAATCGGGTTTTAATTAAAATTCGGGTCTTAATCCTAATTCAGGTTCGAATTCAAATTCAGCTTTGAATCGAAAATCGGGTCTTAATCCTAATTCAGGTTCGAATTCAAATTCAGCTTTGAATCGAAAATCGGGCCTTAATCCTAATTCAGGTTCGAATCCAAATTCAGATTCGAATCGAAAATCGGGTTTGAATCCATATTCAGATTCGAATCGAAAATCGGGTTTGAATCCATATTCAGATTCGAATCGAAAATCGGGTTTGAATCCATATTCAGATTCGAATCGAAAATCGGGTTTGAATCCATATTCAGATTCGAATCGAAAATCGGGTTTGAATCCATATTCAGATTCGAATCCAAATTCAGGTTCGAATCCAAATTCAGATTCGAATCGAAAATCCGGTTTGAATCCAAATTCAGATTCGAATCGAAAATCCGGTTTGAATCCAAATTCAGGTGCGAAACCAAATTCAGATTCGAATCGAAATTTGGGTATGAATTCAAAATCAGGTTCGAATCCAAAATGGTTGAACTTCGATTAGAAATTAAATTAGTATTAGTGTTACACTTCCTTCGATTGTCGCTGGAATTTAGTTTCAATCATGATTTAAATTGAAGGCTGATTCTAAAAAGTTTGAATATCAATTCAAGTGTGAAATGAAGTTTAATTTTAGCTTAATTATTAATCGTGGGTAAGTTTTGGGAAATGGCGTTTAATTTAGCTTTGGAGAGTTAAAGTTTCTTACCTTGTCCATAGGGATTTTACATGGAGATTATTTCTGGTGCAATATAAGGAAGTTGTTAATGGATTGGACCCAGAAAAATACCTGGTGCAAAAAAATGTAAGCTATAATAGCGTGTACCGCGGGACACGGGTCAATACACTTGTACCAGACATTTGCTTCACCCGGAATAAATAATGTTAAAGGGCACGTGAGAAAGATTGGTTCTTTCCTTTTGGGCTGGGTTTTGGGGCAAATGGAGAAGCACCATCTATAACAACTATTAATGGTGTCAATGCAGGTTAAACTGGTGCTGGTAATGGAAATTCCCGTAAGGCTTACGAGGTATACACTGGGTATAAAAAAAACATTCTTTTGAGACTTCCCAAATTCATCAATTAGGTTAGCTTTATCACGGGTCATTCTATAATCTCGTTAAAACTGTTCGGATTAGCTATGGATTAAACCTAAATCTAACTCTCTACCTCTCATATTGCCCCTGCTGTGCAATAAATGCGCTGGATAAAAATTTCCAGATATTTAATTTGCCCTCAAAAGAGTGTATGGCTCGCTCCGTACTCATTCCAATCAAAATCAGTTCTCTAGTTCATTTAACCTTCTGACCATATTGACCTCTCATATCTAACTAAAAGTTTGCTAACATAAATTCTTTGATTTCCCTTAGGTCAGGTGGAAGTCGTTTTTGTAATAATTATTGTAGACAGTTGTTGCTGCTTTTTTCGGACACTCCGGAGACTTTCTCCTCGTATTTCGATTGATGGCTGGCAGTCGAATGTAGATGCACTTGCTTAAGCTATACTTACGTCCTTCCACGCGGGAAACATCTGATAAAAGGGCAAGGGCAGAAATAGTAAACGTATTTTTATGTAAGTACCGACAGTAATAAAGGAGTTAGGCGAATAACATTTCTTCGTACCTTTTCCCTGAGAACGTTTCAATGTATGCTTAAAAATAGGGTGTTTGTGTCATAGGAGGCTGAGAGGAGTGATCGATTTAGCTGCGGCGTCTTCAGTAATAAATTTTGTAGACAGTAAGTTGCACTTTGCTTTGCAGAAAAAAAATACAAAGTGAAGAATTTACAGAAAAATATAAAGTTTGAAAGGGTCATTGTCATGATTGTATTTAATTGTTGCAGGATTTGTTTACGAGCATTTGACTGGTTACCTGGAAGGACTTTGCGATTGTTCTTGGATTGGAGGAGGAAGACGCACATTTTTGACGAGTGTGAAGAATATGGTAATGATATGTAGAGAATTCAGAATTCAGAAGTTGGAAATAATTTTATTTGAGATAGTTCAAGGAAAGTATTATTTTTGTCTTGAGGTGAATTAATTATGGACAGTGTGTGTGTGTAGTAAATCGATATGTTGTAGTTTTGTGGTAGTTGAATAAGTTATGTTTGTATTTATGTCTCGAGTATGTTATTGTTTTTACAAATGTAATATTATTTGTGGATTGTATTGATTTAAATTTTTTTGTGTCAATACAGGATGAGGTCATGGTGGAGGTTGATGGGTCGCATGGAGAAGGTGGGGGACAAATCATTAGGAATGCAGTGGCTTACGCATGTTTACTCCGAAGGAAGTTGAGAGTGACGAATATTCGTGCGGGGAGACCAAATCCGGGTTTGGCTTCTCAGCATTTGGAAAGTATTTTGGCTCTGCTTCGGCTAACTCAGGCCTCATCCCCATCCAGACTGGCAAAAGGAGTGACGGAGTTTGAACTGGATGGGACTTGCGTCCATGGAAAGAAGGATGGAGTGTACACCACGGTGGATCTGAAAACAGCCGGAAGTACGAGTCTGTGCATCCAGTGCATCCTTCCTTATTTACTTACGCTGACGAGCCCATCACAAATTCGAATAATAGGAGGAACACATGTGTTGAAAGCCCCTAATTTCGACTACTTGTCTCGGATATTTGTACCCACTATGAATAGGTTTCTTAATTATAATATCGATATAAGAATGGACCGCCCGGGGTATTTCCCCAGAGGTGGGGGGGTTCTGAAATTGTTTGTTAACCGAGAGGATGGGAAATCTCCTACTTTCAACCACTTTTCCCTCATTGAGCGCGGAAATCTGGTCGAAGTGCATGCTATATTAAATCTGACTCCTAAACTAGCCAGTAGAACGAATGAGTTCTGCAATAAGATTTCTGCAGACACCAGAAATATTGAAGTCAGAACTGTTAGTTACGCGTCAGTTGAGTATTACTTAATATTTGATAAATCCTACGTAGGATTTTATTACTTAGCCGAAGGTCGAAACCCATCTGCCAGTGATGTTTACACAGGCATTGATTACGTCAAGAATCGGCTAGAATGTTTCTTGAAGTCGTCCGCGGTTGTTGATGAATTTATGCAAGATCAACTTATTATGTACATGGCGTTGGCGAAATTCTACAACCCGGAAGGATCATCTGAAATGTATACAGGTCCCTTGACAGACCATACAACATCTGCCATCCATGTTTCTAATTTATTTCTACAGCATAAGTGCTCTTTTGTTGTAACACCAATTGATAATGGAAATACTTTCTCGGTAAAAGTTTGAATAAATTTCTCTGGTCCAAATATTAAAACCCATTTGATTTTTACGGCATTTCTGTTCGTTGATTTTCTCCCTTGAAGCAAACCTGGCGCAGGTTTCACCTCGCATGAAGAATGCATATCTGGTTTAGGTAGGTGTACGTATATATATATACTATGCAATGCATATTTTAACGTCAGCTTAATATTGTAAAAAAATTTGTTGGTGGTAAACTCTGCATTTTTTTGGAAGAAAATGACTTGAAGGTGATAGAATAATTACGTTGTGCTATTGCATCAACGAAGTAAATTAAGGTGATACAACATTGTATTAAGTATAGCTTGTAATTTGCCTTTTATTTCCGTACAAATTGTCGATAGACAGAAAATGAATAGTTATGAATTATTCATTTCACGATTATTGACATTCACACAGTCACTTATGCGTATTTGTGTCTCTTGTCTCTGATGTTATCCATAAACTTGTTCCCTGTCTGTGTACTGTGTGTAGTGTTAACGTAGTATCTATTTGTATCATTCCATAATATTACCTTGTAGGTTTCTGGTTTCAAAAGGAAATGATTCATAATTTATAATTTTACTGGTCGCAATAATACCCAACAATATAATATTAATATTTTTTTACCACTGCACTGCATTTTTTCGCAATCGACTAAGCCTACGAAATAATAATTTTATCATTAATAATCATCATCTTCAGTCATCGTTTACAATCATATCATAACAATGCATGTGGTTACTTTCCTCCGTGTAATTAAGCAAAATCAAAGATTAGACTAGGTTTTTCAAATCAATGACAATAGTTACCCATCCATTATTATAATAATTCTTTCTTGTTTAGATGTTAGTCGACCTCAATCAAATGGGAGAAACTCCTTCAGAAAACATTAATCCATCTACACATGTAAGTAAATAGATTAAAAATGTAATGCTTCGATAATTAACATAAGCACGAGGCTACCAAATTCGGAGGGAGATGGGCTAATCTTAACAACAAATGAAGGGCTAATAGTTATCGTTTTTTCTAAATTTCCTCGAATTACAAACCATGTATTAATACGCAGTCAAAGGTTGTTAAGGTAAATGAAATGATGAGACCTGTTTCGAAAAAAATCATCGGCCACTTTAGTGCAAATGGATAAAACAAGTCAAGCACAAACGAATAGCAGTACTTAATAACTACGCTTAATGCGGTATTAGTAACACATGCAATTTAGCACAGCATATAGATTTTAGCAATGTACGCACGCCAAGACTAAAATGATTAGCAGCCATGATGATGTTTTTGCTGCCTTTTGAATCTTACGACGACAGAGAAGCAGTTTTAGTACTTGTAGATTTATCCTAGATTTTAAACTTTATCTACAAGAATTAGAAGATTAATAATATTAGTGATAATTAATAGTTTGATTATAATTACTCAGTACAATAATTATATTTTTGAGTCGAAAACCATCAGTTTTTTCGTGAAGTTGCATATTTTTGAGTCGTTATTATTAGTTTTGCATAATAATTCGAGGCGAAGATTGGGAATATTAAGTTACATGAAGTAAATATAAATCATCAACCTGACAGGTGTTTTTCTTGCTTATCAAGATTAAATAAAGTTGTTAAATACTAACCATAATCATAGCATAGCAGTAGTAGTAATAATGTAGTAGGTAAGGTAATGTAATATTTAATGCAGAATAATATATTGTGCTGAGCATCATCAACATTATCAACATGAATCATCATCATCATCGATTACTTATTATTTTTTTCAGTTGTATCATATCATTTAATTTAGGTATTACGTAGCAATGTTTTAGTAATAAGAATAATATTTCTCAATAATGACAATATTATTGTAATCTTAAAGCTAGTAACTCTAAATTATTATAATCGTAACAAGACGCACAAAAAAGATTTATATTTTAATCTCTTTCCCTTGGTTAAATCATCATTCTCCGCGATTCAGTAGCAGCTCCGAAATACATCGCCCGTAACTCTATTTCTACAAAGCCTAAAGTTCTAGCAGTGTACAATAATCGATTTATAATTAATAAACACGAAATCATTTAAGTATTTCAGTACCAAAGGAAAGGTGAATGGCCAAAAAAGTGTGACAAAAAAGCTAAAACACTCAAACGCTCAACAGCTTCTAAGAAAAAATCATTTCCGTTGACGATTGTTCCTTAGACTGCAGAAATACTTTTTATGAAAAAAGACTAAAAAAGCAAATTTATTCTTATAATAACTAATTTACAGGGTTTGTAACCACTGTAAAATATCTTCTGCGATCAACACCTGGACTCAAATTAACAGTGCTAGTGGTTTGTATCGAATTTAAAAATAGACAATTTGAAGCGAAAATAATAATTTGGATCATCGATAGTAATTGTAAATGGATTAGTAACGATGTAATCATAATAATAATGATGAATTCATATGATAACTTAAGGGTACAATTATCTTCATGATCTTGGTGCTTCTTTTTTCCACAGTATCATTTCTATGTATTGTATATGTATCTAATATTTTATATTTTTCCTTGTGTTTTTCGGATTTGGCCTTTTTAATTAACTTCATAACTCTCACTTCCTCTCTCCTTCGTCTGCTCTCCTCCGTTTTTCTGTTAATAATTTGCCGTTTCTTTTTCTTTAATATCCACAGGACACTAAATAATCCCCTAACTTTTCAACTACTGAGGCCGCTTGCTGGGGTTGAATAGGATCTTCATAGAGTGAAACCACCACAGCTGCAATAAATAACAACCATTAAATTGTGTTACATTCTCAAATCAACTTCCCAAGACACTTTGTCTAATACTATCAATTTTTATCTAGAAATTCATTCATTTACACTTCATACAAACACTTGCTGGTACTTGCTATGAACCATTACATTCTGGCAAAAAGTATTCGCGATGATGAGTCAGCCCACTACTAGCGTACTGTAGGTCATTGTATCAGCCAAATCTGATTAAACTAGTCTCTCATTTCACATACGTGCATCTTAAAATATTCCACTGCATTAAACTTACTACACCAAGATCTACTTGCATACTTAAAAATAACCCCTTACTCCTTCAAGAAAAACTAATTATTCACTACGATAAAGCTGACAACTGGAAGTAGAAAAATCCAGACGAAATGTTATCTTCCCTGAACACTTTCATACTTACAATCACTGCATGACTACATCACTCTACCCAGATTTTAAAAACTTCGACAAATACTAGGAACATAAATGACCATATATTTATTCACCCCAAGTTTAATCCCCATACGAATTAATACAAATACATACCTTGTTGAGTTTTCATGCAGTGGACACCAACTTTGCCCAATTTGGCCCGTACCACGCGGTCAGTTCCAGAGAGATAAATGTATCGCTGGCCCGCCAAGGTGACACCTGTTCCTGTGAGCACATCTTGATTATCGAAACCGGATACTAACCTTGTTATTTCGTCCTTGCTCACCTGCAAAAATACAAATTAATCCCATTAGAAGACCATTGAGCCAAACGGGAAACATAACCTCAGACACTACTCCACATTCCACACCAGCCCAACTACCCAATACACAAACACCGAATCCAACAATCTCAACGTAACGCATGGTCACACAAAACCTTATTTCCCATCCCCATTCCCTTCTCAATTTCAAATCCTCACACAAAATCCCATTCACATCACTCCCAATCTAAAATATTATACCTACTGTCACTACAGTAGCGTAACGAAACCCTTCAACCTCATTCACTGCCGTATCCGTATCATCATAACTCATCCTCATCATCAGATCCTTGTAAGATCTCCCTCCCAATTAACTCTTTTTCCCTTTAACCCTCAATTTAAAATCTGCTCCCATTTCCCCTAAAAACCAAAAACTATCCCCATATTTCCTCCCTCTCAACAGCAACTGTCAATCCCCGAAATCATCCCCCCATTTACCCTCCGTCAAAGGTCAAGTAACCAGTGTCAACAAAACACTTCAAAAATCCTCAAAGAACCTAAAATACAAAAGAGTTCAAAATTCAAAACCATCAAGCCTCCAAATCCCTTCCGGGTATCCTACAATCCTACAATTCTAATCCCCACAATACAAAATCCCTACAATACAATTCCCCTTCAAAAACCCAAACCCGTCCCAACAAACAACCGCCATCTAAAAAAAACTCAACTCATTTTTAAAATTCAAAACAAATCCCCCCAATCCTCACTTAACCCAAATCCAATACATTTCTCCAGACATCCGAACCCCCCATCAAAAACACACTCACGTACGTAACAACTTATGTACGTCAATGTCAATCCTCCGATCTCCCATTTGTAAGTACAACCTAATAAAAAAAAACAATCCTCGAAAACTCCATATAGTCTGTACTCGGTCAGTCCATCCGTAGAATAAAAGCCCGGTTTAAAAAATTCGGATAAAAATCAAATAAAAAAAAATTCCGCCGACACGTACTTCAAATCCGTCAGATTTGGCCCAAACGTTTCCGTCAAGACCAGCAATGCACGCCTTGGTCACACATTTGGAGGCCAACAATTGCTTGTCAACGTAGTCTTGCCAGCTCATGATGATGTCTTTTGGAAGATTAAGTTTTCAATTTAAGGTTATCCCGGAGTAACTACACAGAAGTAGTACTGAATGATCCGTATCAATTAACTTTCCAATTATAGCTCTGAAGAAAAAGACCCGAACGGCTGAAGACAAAAGTGCACGGACACTGGGACTCCTCTTCTGTTGTTCAAGACGAGAGCCAACCCTTGAATTTCTGAATTCTCAGACGACCGGCTTCTAC
Source organism: Allacma fusca (assembly GCA_947179485.1). Classification (NCBI taxonomy): domain Eukaryota; kingdom Metazoa; phylum Arthropoda; class Collembola; order Symphypleona; family Sminthuridae; genus Allacma; species Allacma fusca. Next base: position 20,134,097 of record OX359250.1, on the reverse strand, counting down.
TGCCTGCTCCAACCCGTAAACTACTAATGGCGGACTAGACTTGCTAACTTTGCCCACACCACAGCCAGCTGTCACTTCTCTGTAGTCCTCCGCTTCAGCCAACATTTCCCAGTCTTTTTTACATCTCACATCTCCCCTCAACCCCCTCAGAGGCTCAGGTCCTTCCTTGTGAGCCCTTAAATCCCAAAGATTTAATTTATCAAATCATAATTCCAATTTAATTTCCTCAATTAGGACGGACTAGTTTCTCTGGAGATATTTACATATATTCCATTATAACCCCAGAGATGAGCTCCTATATAGTTGAGAGACGATCATGGTGGGGAACTATGAAATTTCAATGACCATATATAGGGCTGGTCCCAGTAGATGGTGCATGTCATCTTTTTGTCATGACTCAAAGTCACTGGCACTTGCCATTGCCACACCTATTAAAAGTAATGTAATGTGTCCATGTTCTGTCTGTCTGTAGTAATAGGAGTGTGTGTAACAAAGTCTACACGCTCCACCGGCTAAACGGTCCATCACAGTCCACAGAGAGCCAAGTGACAATAATGAGCCTGGGACTTTTGTCCTTCGTATTGTGACAGTATACGAGAGACATTGACAGAGGTCCGTTATTATTGTCAGGGATGAACTCCATGAAGAGTTATTGTTCCAAGGAAAGTAGTCATATGTTGGGATTTGGGGTCTTGTCTTGAAGTAAATGTGCTTATGCCGGTGGAAGTAAAAAGAGGAGAGAAAAAAGTTGTCATATTTTTGAATCATTGGAAATGTTATGGTTGGGAGATGCGGACTCTTTGGATTTCTTTGCTTTAGAGATATCTGTAGCTATTTAAGGGTAACGTGGGATAAATTCCTGAGTTGTGTAGGCTCTTTGTTGGAGTTGTCAAGATTGTCGTTCTTATCTTTGAGTTGGGCAGTTAATACAGGATTTGATTCCTGGGAGTTCTAGAGAGGTCAATTATTGTTAAGAATATGGGCAATACTCAAAATATAAGGGGATTCTGGCGTGTGAAGAGACTGTTTTTATTGAATGTTATGAGGTTTTGGGTGTTAAGAAATGAGGTTGATTAGGTTGGTTGCCCAATTATTTGATTGAGAAAGTTTACTGAGGGTTGCTTAATGTAGTTTGTTATGAGGTAAGTCATACTACTTCATAATGAGATATAACACTTGAGTTTTTGTTGTTTGGATTTGTCGAGGTTGACATGAGTAGAGGATTCTGATGGGGAAACAAGCTGTTGATTTCAAATTGAATCGAGAGTATGATTATCATAAAAAATGAAGATATGTTCAATGATGGTTTCTGCTAACAAGGGGACCCGGTATAGTCATGGACATGTAACATTTGTTCGGTATAGCGGGGCTGACATGACGGTACACATGGCGGTGAGCTCGTGACAGCCGTACAAAGAAGGCAATGATATGAAGAATAATGCCTGGGAATTACTACCATGGATAGGGTGTGATTGAGTGGTGATAATGACAATAATGGGAGCGGAACACGAGATCTTTTTTCTGCCTCTTCCATGAGGTATGTTATAATAATCAATTATCAATTCTAATACAATAATAATTATGTAGTGTGTTTGTGTCTGGTGTGTTACATCATTGAATTCATACCTTTTATATGAAAGTTTTTTTCTCTCATCGACGACAAAAATTTTTTAAAGTTTTTCCATTTTTTCTCACATGTATTATATTTCATATATATATTTATATGTAATAATAATAGTAGCCAGGTAAATATAAAGAGACACAAAAAACATCGATATAATAGTATTCCACCATGATAGAATAATATTAATTCAATCTTAGCTCTACGAAACAAGTGTAAATCATTAATGTATTTCCATGTTTGCAGTGATCTTGAGGAGAGACATGATGATAGGAAATTATCGATGGAAATATATATATATGTATTGGTGAAGCTTTATTTTTAAATAGTATTTCATTCTTGAAGTAAAAACTCTTCCTCACAACTTGTGAAGAAGAGTTTTTCTTCCCAACAATATCATTATTATCACCTCTCTCCACATTCACACTCATTTTTATATCATCATTATTATTTCTCATTTTCTCAATATTTTAGCTTTTCTTTACCCAGGATACTCATAAAAGGAAAAAGAGTAGATAATCTTTTGTTTCTTCTTCTCTCTTTCTTACCTACACAATGTAAACCTTTCACAGTAACCAGTACAATTCAAAAACAATTTCAATACAATTTTCCCATTTTTACTTAATTTTTTTCTGATTTTTTTACCATCTTTCTTATCCAAAAAAGGATGTCCACTTTTTTTTAATCGTCGACTACATCAACATTCAAAAAATGTAAATGTACTTTTTGTTAATAAAGTTTTCAAATTTTTTTGCATATTTGTGTTTTTCTCAAAAAAGAAAACAAAAACAACAAAATGAAAACTGCCATATTATTTCGACAGCAGATATATGAACCTGATTCATTTTCAATTTAGCCAACAAAGTATACATACCTTCGTAAAGATAATACATGGCGACGGTGCGGCATTTAAAATCCTCTTTAAGAGTTAGCTATACCAGTGGTAAATTTTCAACAAACCAGACTCACCACTGCTCCTAATTAATTACAGTTTAATGGATGCGGGGAAACAAAACGTTTCTGAGTGAAGTATATGAAGAAAATTGAATACCGTTCAAAAGTGGGACTAACAGTTTTTTTCACTCCATGAAATTTCATAAATATATATATATACCAACTGAGCAATGAACTAATGATACTGTATTAGCGTTAACAGATTTGTCCTGACAGGATGAACAGAAAAATGTGGTTAACAACATGTATTTTGTAAACAGAAAGTGTCGACATCAAACAGAGGAGTTACTAAGAGGAGGCAATGGGGAGAGACTGACATTATGCTATGATTTACCATTAACAGAAATAATAATTTCTCCTTTTAAGCCTACAATTCTTAGAACATGTTGGCTACATCGGAGGGCATTTCCACAATCTGGGTGTTATAGAATTCTTCAATGTCCTTCAGAGTACGCTGGTCTTCATCAGTAACAAAGTTAATCGCCACTCCTTTACGTCCGAATCGCCCACCACGACCAATTCTATCCAAACGAAAAACCATATTACACATCAGCACAACTCTGTCAGCCTGTGACTACAAATTAACTGATCCAACACTATTCAGCCTCATCAAAGGCTTACCGACGAATGATACACTTTCACCCTAACATAACACAAAATTACCCTGCCTCATAACTATAATTTAAACCTCTGTGGTTTACATAAATACTCCACTTATAACTGATAAACTAGACCGTTTCAAATATTTCCTGAAAAACTATGAGACATAAGTGGTAACTCGAAATGATACCCAGTCTTACCTGTGAATATAATTCTCCCTATTAGTAGGCAAGTCGTAGTTGATAACAAGCGAGACCTGTTGAACATCAATACCACGAGCCAACAAGTCCGTCGTGATAAGCACCCGACTGGACCCAGACCGAAATTCCTTCATGATCACTTCACGTTCCTTCTGGTCCATGTCTCCGTGCTACAACAAACAACGAGATTTACTTCCATGAAAATGTTTCACTACAATGAATATTGCCCCATTTAAAATTCTTTAACCAACAGGACATTACTTTATCAGATACACAACAGTCAAACTGTGTTCACATTTCCCATTGATAACGATTTTTTCATCAGACAAAGTGCGTGAGCACCTCTAGTATGTCGGTATTTAATTTAACTTTTCACTTACCATAGCGGAAACAGTGTGTTCCTTTTCCCTCATTCGGTTGGTCAACCAGTCTACTTTACGTCGTGTATTACAGAAGATGACAGCCTGGGTGATGGACAAAGTGTCATACAGGTCCGACAAGGTGTCCAATTTCCATTCTTCCTTTTCCACGTTAACATAAAACTGCTTGATACCTGTTAAACAAATTGAGTTAGTTAGTCTACCGCGAGAACTGATCGGAGTTAAAATGGTAATCTAGAAAAGGCCAACCTTCAAGAGTCAGTTCTTCCTTTTTAACCAAAATTTTCACGGGTTCCCTCATAAACTTAGTCGTGACTTCCAGCACATCAGAAGGCATGGTAGCCGACAACAGGATCACTTGGGTTTCATTATTCAATGTTTTGAACACCTACAAACACAAACAAATAATCGGTTAATCTTTTGAAGTATGGAATAAAATTAATCGTCAATGTAAGTACGGTTACTTGCCTTATAAATCTGATCTTTGAAACCTCGAGACAACATTTCGTCAGCTTCATCAAGAATGAACATTTTGATCGAGTCAGTACGGAAGGACCGACGACTGATCATGTCGTAAACTCGGCCTGGAGTTCCGACAACGATCTGCACACCAGACTCCAATTTTCGCATGTCATCGCGAACATTGGTTCCTCCAATACAAGCGTGACAAGAAACTCCCATGTAGTCACCCAGAGCAATAACAACTTTCTGAATCTGAAGATCACAAAAAATTATTTTCTTACTGACCTATCAGTGGGATGATTTCGTCATGAACTTAATGAAAAACCTTCGATACTGTATATTTGCTTCTACAGTGAGTTCCAAATCAAATTTAAAAACACCTCTAGGCAAATACAATTTTAATATTGCATCAAACGCTGCCAGAAACAGTAATGAATTATGTTCCTGGCTATTAGAAGATGCACTCACCCCCACAACCAGCATTGTAGTGTTCATTACATCTTTTTCACCCAAAAGTCATCTCCTAAATCTGTCGTTCTTTGATACTTACATAAAATGCTTAAAACAACTCACTTGCTGAGCCAATTCACGAGTTGGAGCCAAGATGAGAGCTTGACAATTTCGGTTGTCGGGTGTGATTTGTTGCAAAATGGCAATTGAAAACGTGGCAGTTTTGCCGGTTCCAGATTGAGCCTGAGCGATCACATCACGTCCGCTGATGCATGGAATGATCGCACGCTGCTGGATAGCTGACGGTTTCTCAAAACCATACGCATAGATTCCACGAAGCAACTTTTGATTTAGTTCCATCTCGTCGAAACTGGTAACAACCTATGTAACCACCATTTTCATTTTAGATTGTGCCTTTAATTTCCAAACCCTTGCCAATTTATAACCGGCAGGGGTGAACAAATTCACACTATTGCAGCATCAATTGCAAGAGCATGCTATCAATCACGCCTCACAGCGCCAACCATTCACTCTTCACAAATGCACTAATATGGCCCATGCCTTTACCTTCACCTCACCTTTTATCTGCACTATTTCCATCTTTCACCTCCCTTCTTCTGAACATATTCCCAACAATCACATTCCCCAAGCAACACATCCCATAATATCTCCATTTCATACCAAATTGATAACCCAAACCACGCCAACTCCTAACTACCCTCGAGAATATGTTCCTTTCCAAAAAAATAACCCTCATTAAAAAAATATTTTCAATTTCATAAAAACCTCTCCTACCAACAATTCAATCAACAAAACTCTACCAACTAATACCACACATTTTAAAACAAGACTCCACGCCCCGTCCGAATTAAAACAAGACGGAGCCTCTCCACCGCTCAAAAATGTCAACAACCTCATAAAGCCTCCGATCAGTAAAATAATCCTTAATCAAAGCCCCTCATTAAATTCCCACACCCCAAAAACATAGCCCAATTCCTACCCAGCCAACCATCCCAAAAACACCGAGCCCTCACAGACTCAACCAGGATTTTATAAATCCCATGCAAATGGAAAACATTGGCCAACATCAATGACGGCCATTGTTTTCCGCTACCGTCATTGGCGCCCTTTCCGAACATACTAGTTACATACTCGCCCAGCACGTTCATAATTCCATGCCAAAACCGGCATTTGAGCACACAAAGCCAGAAAATGTGAAAATATCCGGAAATGATTCCAGACCATATTACTTGGTTCCAGTTGGACTCGATGACTCCATCCGGATCCATACCCGCCGGGCCATCGCTTATAACGCTGGGTCCATTCCTATCCTCAGGCGCCCAGTCTTGATCTCCTCTACTTTAAGAAAGAAAAACCACATTCATAAAATTAAAATCAGCCTTCCCAAAAAAAAAATTTATTCCCGGAAATTCCGTACACAGAGGTCAGGAGACTTAAAAATTTACGATCCCTGTGTGAGCGGGTGACCACCGTGACGAATGAATGAGTCAACCAAACGGTTCTTCTGTATTCACCAAGAGTCGTGATTCCCAGAACACTCATTCACTATACACATTGCGCCATATTGAAGAATGACTGAACGGCATGGAATTGGAATGCCTCTTTTTCAATCAAAATTTTACTCACTTTCACGGGTCACCCGAGGACCAGACCCGTCTCAAAAGCCGCCCCTCCCCATTCCCCACACACAGACTCACAATTTGACCTCCCGAATTTCGTACTTGCAAAAAAAAATTGAAAATTACTTACCTCCGGTCAGATGTGTGTGACATTATTTAATTCACAAAAAGAAGTGTTCAACTAGTCAGAGGCTCACTAGGTAGACTGAGACTATGCAGCGTGCAGTCGATTTCCTCGGGGTCACCTCACTCGCCCCCCTTAACCTCACTTCCCTTCCCTTTTGTCCTGGCCCTCTCAAATCCCACCAAAATACTCCCCTTAAATCCCTCTCTCCAAATCTATCCTCAAAATCCCACCTCAATTTCAACAATTTTCGAAATATTCACCAAAATTCGAGGAACTATTTCCCGTACAACCTCCCACCGATGACGTCGTCTGCCTATAAAAGCCGGACATGAACCTTTCCATTCCATATGCTCTGCCTGCATATATATAGCCCCTATACTAACACACCAGCCCAAGAAGAGAGGAAAGCATGCTGCAACGACCTATACGCTCAAAGCAAGCAAGCAAAGCAAGCACAAGCACTCTTCTCCTCACTCTTCTATAGTACGCTCCAATCGTACACGTCAAGCACGCTATGCTATAGCATCCCTCCCTACCTACACACAGTACTACACACACACACACAGACACAGACCCCAGCGCATACATACGTCCTATGTACTACTCCCTACTCCCTATCCTCACACCTTCATGTACATACTCCCCATGAGCAGAGTATCAGAGTACAGAGTCGAGGCATACTCGCGTAGTATTCCATCCACACACACCGAGTCCCAGCTCTCCCAACTATGTATATACAGTGGCTGGTGGATGTAGAAGGAAACCCTAAGAAGAGCAGACGTACTTAGGCCCTGTGTGTCGAGCTCCTAAATTTCCACAAGTACATAAGTATATAAGAGTCCCCATGGTTACTACAGCATGGTGTGTGCATATACGCCCGCTCACGTCTTCCACACAAACTGTGTGTGACTCCATGTGTGTGTGTGTGTGAGAGAGAGAGAGAGAGAGAGAGAGAGAGAGAGAGAAAGATGCGAGAACGGAACATTTTTCCCTATGCTTAATCCTTAATGTACATACATAGGTTAGTGCTTCATGCTCCTCACATAGTACAGGAGGAGTTCACGTGCATATGTATTGCGGCTTGAAAAAGTAGCACTCTGGCAATGGCAATGCAATGCATGGTAAAAGCTCAGAACTCCAGATATGCTCAAGCACTATTATTTCCATTGCCGTGGCCGTGTGTGTGTGTGTGTGAGAGAGAGAGAGAGAGAGAGGGAGAGAGAGAGAGAGAGGAAAAAAGCACCCGCATCATCAGCACAATTCAGCACATCTTATGGGAGGCTTCTTGTTGTAGTGTATAGGCTCTACTATAGTCTAGGCTCTGATTGTGAGTCTGTTTGAGGGTTTTGAGGGAGAGTATTGTGTAAGTAACAGATGAAGTATGGGGATATACGGTGTAACGTGGTAACTTGGAAAAGTCAGGAATGAATGAAGTTCAGAATGTTCACATGTCACATTTTACCTCTCGTAAAAGTACAAGTCTTTTTCTGTGTGTATGAGTCTCCGTCAAGCATGTCTCGTATATGGGAGTCGTACACACTACACACACACACACACACGGAGTTTCATGGCCTGTTGGGGAAGATATGGTTTTAGGGAAGGAGAGACGTCACATGGAAGGAGATGGGAGGTATTTTATCTGTGTACGTATGAGTCGGTTTGAAATTCATTGGGTGTACATATGGGCAGAGATATTTTGAGGGTATGTACGCACATCTCTCTGATACACCTCCGCCGGTTTTATTCGACACTAGGAAAAAAAACTCCTCCGTGTATATATATGTATATATTTACGCATTTTGTACCTAACCTCGCACGGGGTTCTAAGCATTAATCTCCGTTTGCGTTGCGTAACTTGACACACGTGTATGGATTGTCGAGTCGCACGGTCATTGTGAGGAAGAAAAGCCGGCAAATGGCGCCAAATCAATTCGTGCACAGGAATGAGTCTGTGTTTCCGAGTCAAATTGATTGGGATTTAGTTCTTTATTGGAGTATTTATTTCTAGGATGATTCATTCCATGTAACTCACTTGAATTCCGCTTGGGATGACGAGACTTCCGGTCTAAATTCCTACCGATATGAATGTATGAACTCCCAATCACAAATCAAATGCTTATGAGGGATTAACGAAGGTAAACCATGGATTTTAGTATGGACTGCAAGCATTTACTACCCAAAATAGGAAAGTGGGAGGAAAAGTGTACTTTAGGACTCTTGGAGCATCGAACTCCAGCATTGAGAGAGTATTTGAATAAAGTGACAAATTTACAGAGAAATGTCTTCATAGAAGCAACCTGGAAGAGACAAAATGTGATGCCTGTAGAACTACGCTGTACGATTGCAAAACAGGTTTTTTCAAGGGAGAAAAATTATGATAATTGTGAATTAGCATTAAATGTAAATTAGTATGAAATCGGAATGTGTTCTGGTGGTTGGGCCCGTGTAGGGAAATGCTGTTGTGACCGTTGTTGTGAGGAGGCCCGTCTGATACAGTAGGAGTTCACTGTACAAAAGTAGGATATAGAAATGTATGGATTAAACAAATGATTACTCATTCCTTGGCGTTTACACGCACGGGCTGACCTTAGGACTTGGTGATCCATAATACAGTTAATTGATAGTTAAAATTAGTAGAGTGACTGAAAGATCTTGCAACTAATGAATGATGCGTCAGCATCAGATTACACAGGGATATGGAATGTGTGTGTACTTGTACTTTCTGATATTAAGAGTATATCTATAATTATGTATAGTTATAAATGCGTGAGGAACTATAGGAAAAAAGTAGGAACTACAGTTATGTGTATAGGGGAGACTATTTGTTTTTTACAATGGGAAAAAGAATGTGGGAGATATTAATGGAATTTATGCAATCGCCAAAACTTTGACTATAGACTATGGTAATGTGTGGGGTTTTTACGCACATGATTTTTAATTACTGGGTCAGGCTGGGGGTTGACTTTGGTTCCGTACATAAATGTTCTGGGACATATTTGCATGCGTTCATAAAATTATTTGAATAATTTCATTTAACGGAAAGTGATTAGTTGGGGAACTACGAGAGCGAGACGATTTGTAGTGTGTGTAATCTGCTCAACTGTGTGAATGTGTGTACGGACTACGGACAGTAAACGGAGTCTGCATAGATTCTGTAAAAGAGGCCACACTTTTAGTGGATGGTCATGAGGAAATTGAGCTTGGCAATGAATGAAATGGAATCCCATGCTGTAGTGGTGTGGAAGCTTATCCATGGGATTACCACGGTAATTAGGCCCAAATATATCCCAGATATGAAAAATACCGTTCATTTGAAGGAGTACTTGGGTTTATGGGATGGATATAAATGGATACCCTTGAAAGGTTCCTGTGGTAAAGGGTAAAGTAATGGGATGAAGCTATTGTCACTTCTATTACTGTACCTATGTTTACAATTAGGGTAGAAAGAAGGAGCCAAGTACATGGAAAAGGTGGTGTAGCCACTTTATCGTGGCTTTCGCTAATTACTATATATACTGTTGTTGACCATTGACTTAGGGAAATCGGGGTCAGGGAGCTAATTTGTAAATGTTACTGTAATAATTTAAGAATTTACTAATGACGTGTACAGGCAGAGAAGCTAAAATTGTTTCAGATTCGGGGGTTCCTCGATGTATGACTGAAGGAGGCGAATGCTGAAGATACGGATGAGTTGACTATCAAGTTGGACAATGGTTTCGCACAAGAGGTTAAAGACCATTTGAATGGAGATAATCCAAAGTTCGAGGGTGAAATGAATCAAAACAAGTTCCCTCAAAGTATGTGCACTTGTGGGAAAAAATTTTTGCAAAAGTATTTAAACTAAACAATCACGTAAGGAGGGCAAGGCTGTAAAAATTTCTGCCTGTGCATTAGCTATATAGTAATGGTTTTTTAAATTAAATTTTTCCATAACAATTCCTTGTCACTAATTTAACACTAAAAGCTAGAGTGTCATTGCACTCTGGAGTGCATCATATTTGGAACAATTTCTAAAGTTTTAAAATAGTGTCAAATCAAAACATTCCTTATAGTCTGTCTCTGCAATGGAAATGACCAAAAGAGAAACGTCAAGCTTGTTCATGCATGTGGGTGTAACGTGCTGTATGATTTGAAATATTTTTACCATAAAAGCTGCCCTGAATATAATTTGTGTTTACATATATGCTAGTTCGATAGACGTGCGTGTGTCAAGTGTTGACCTCGATTTCCAGACATTTGTTGCCTGGAGAGTCAATGTTACAATGGAGCAGGGTATTCAGGATATTCAGGAGTTGTGTGTGAGAATAACTGAACAAGTGTGTGAAATATAACAAGTAATATATTTTAACCTCTTCCCAACATACATATATATCTGTACATTCACTGAGAGGCTGACGGGTCGTCAGGGAAAGTTAAATATATTGTGATGTACACTTTTAGAAATGTCAATGAACGTGGAGGACTTAAACCTGAAATATGCTTCGTTGAGTTATTGGAACTTGAGATTAGAGTTTGGCGTCTCACTAATATTTTACTACTGACAGATAAAGCGAGAGTATGTACGGGTGATGTATATGTGCACATGTCTATGTATAGAGTTGTACACATTTGAAGTGCAAAGTAGCTTAATTGCATATACTGCATGCCATACAGTTCGGACATTTCCTTCCTTGAGCTTTCGGATAATTCAACCATTTATAAACCGATTTTTACGGGTACTGTAATGTGTGGTTTTGTAGTAAAGTGCACTTGTAAAGCACCCAAACTACAATATTTTACGGGGTATACACTGATCTTTATTTATTGAGACAGGTTGGATGTGTTTGAGGTAAGTAAGTACTAAGTACTGATATGGTACGTGTTCATATCCATCCTACGACACTATTATGTGCGAATCTTGCAGATTGCAGGGCATATTATATATGTATATTAGATATATGCATGCCCTTACTGTATATACACCCATGCCAATGCCCATGGCCTCTTCTATGTGTAGTCAAAAGAGACGTGTTTTACTATTTTACACGCTTACGTTTTTACTATTTATAAAGGCATAAAAAGTCAAGTGGGAGCATGGAACATTCCATTATTTGCCATGTGGTTGAGTTTAAACTTGAACTGTTGAAGGGAAAAGCAGTAGTGGTAAGCACAAAGTATAATATGGGATTTGGACTTGTAAATCAGTGCAGTCAAATAGGTAATAATTTTTGTACGTGCGCTTTTGTCCCAAAGCAGTTTTGACTTGATGCGATTCCATTCCGAATGAGGTAATAATCCTTTTAAGAGTTGAATGAGAGGAAGTATTTTAACGTCTGTAGATATAGTGAGTCCAAGTTTCATAAGGATGGCAGCAGTGTTGTCTGCAGTTATTCGTGTAATAATTGGCATTCCATTGCACTGAAGGGTGAGTAATATCAAGATTATCTCATGATTCGAAGAAGGGGATGATGATTCATACTAGACACTTGCACCGTATACCGTAGAACAGTAATAAGTGTATAGCCATTCAAGAAAATACACGTTGTTCTAATCTGTAGATACTAATGGTTGAGTTTCATCAGAGGGATATCTGGTTGATGACATGGGATGTTTTTTTTACCGTTCACTTTTCCTTCAAAGAAATACATTTCACTCATCATCCTTTATGTACTCAATTTATCTGATTGAACTATAATTGCAAGTTGCAGCAACCCTTGTATTAGTCACACTACTTTAGACATAAATGCAGTTAATTTTGCAGATTTAAGAGCGATTTTAATCTCAGCCGTTTATACATACATCAAAATATGAAATGAAGGCTAAATTGTTATGAGCTGATCTTCAAGTATACTCACGTATTAATGTTAGACATTGAAAATATACGTTTTTTCATTGCTTGTTATTTATGTCTTATTGATATTTACCTCTGGCGTAAATTGCATAATTTGTCCAAAATTTACGTCACAATATTGCCCCACTGCGTTAAATTGAAAGAATGGTATCCGAGGGTTATGGGTTCTTTTTACGGACATTGAACTAATGATTACGAAGCGGCCATTAAAAAATAAAGACGATCATTTCGTGCCTCATAAGGCTTTTGTAAAGTGCTTATTAAAAGGTGGTAATATTTTTATTGTAATAAACCTCATAAACAATTAGTGTGAATGACAAGATGACAACTAACTGGGGGAGTTTTGGATAATCCATTGAAAACATTCGACGGTAATAAGTTGTAACTTCTGAATTGTTTTTTTGTGTAAAACGTAAAATACTGGAAATACAAGTCCTGAGAGAAATCAATCTACCATAGTTATATGCATATTACACTTGGAATAATATAAAAGTTGCTCTCACAATAATTTCCGTCCCGAGGCTTCCATATTCTTCCATGTCGAACCGTTTTAATTCTCTATACTTTAGTATGTAATCATAATAATCCCACATATAGAAGAAAAATTGCACATTATAGAGTATGGACATCCTTCTTGTACTGCACGGTTATACTTCTGTTTACGGATTAGCTAAATACAAAAACGTTGGTGATTACTGTACATGTGAGTTCCAAAATGGATAGATCGTTAAAACCATTCATTAGATACTAGAAAAATTGTTAGTTACAACAGACAAATTATTATTATAATATAATAATAATTACTATTCTGTGCATACTTTTCATGTTTGGAAGAATGATTACGAAATCAAAGACAGGGAAATAATGACAACTTTACTTTTTATGACAATGAAAATAGATGCAGGACGTGAAGACAGATCAATGGAATGACCGTATTGTATTCTGAGGGCAGTTCGATAATTACACACACAATAGGGTTGTTTTTTCTTTTGAATAAAGGATTAATAATTATTAAAATGATTTTATCTTCAACAAAAATATATGTACATGCATCCTTCCATTATTGTTTTACCCGGAAATAATTTATTAGTATTAATTTTACAACAACACTTTCGTCAACGAACGTGATGCTAATATTTTATTGAGTTCAATTTTATTATTCTATATATATATTATAATATGGATGTAATTTACTCGATTTTTCATAAACCCTGAATAAATACACTGTTGTCCTTGATTGTCTTATATTATTTACAGAATACACAATCAATAGTTATATTTAGTACGGCCCATATACTCAATATTACAATAATATTTATTCTTGCCTGAATATATATAAATAAATACCGTTACCCAAATGAGCATTGTACAGTAGTTCTAGAAAAAGTGGAAATTTTTAGCCAAAACAATTTGATCAGTACTTTCTACAAGCTTTAGATTTATGATACAAAAATTATTGGTGACTTTATCTGGAAATTTGGATATGTGCAACAAAATCACTGAGGACTTGAAGGTTGAGTAGCTTTCTACAGGTTTGTACTTGTGTACACATAGTACTTGCATCGCTCTACCCGGCATTAAAACTTACGTATTATGAGCAATGAGGTGATGTATACTATAACTTGAATGTTAAAAAGATTGTTTCTCCTTATAAAAAGCATTACCTTCTAATTAAGTCGGTGTGGAAAATATTGCTAACATTAATTGAGTTACATCGCTACAAGCAAACCATTGGAAAAACTGCACAAAAATAAACGCAAGACAGCAGGAGGACAAATTAAATATGTGTACTTGATTACTAAATGGGAATATTTAAAATTGGAAGAATGTATAAGAGTTACAACACATATCAAATAATTAAAAGATAGGTATAAAATATTTAAATGACTTCATTGCCATTACTATTTACACGTTAATTCATACAGGCTACGTTTGAGCGGTTGATTTCTAGATGTTCGAAGTCAGAAAAATGTTAAAGTGGTTCTACAAGGTCTCTATGAAGTTCTTTAGATTCTTCTACATAAATACTTACTAACTTACTACGTGTACGAGTTATGATACCGCAAGGAATTGCAATTTTTATAAACTGAAGCACCTTGGGTTCCAATTAAATTGCATGTGTAACATTTACAATACAAATTGCACATTTCAAATATTCTTTCTTGCCAGCAGGTCTGAAAAGCTAGCATCCCTTTGCTACAGCACCCGCATGACGTACTTCACAGGTTATTCACGAATAATAATTACACATTTCTGACTATGGATAAATGTACAATCTAATAATACTAACCTGACCTGCCTGGAACAGAGAGCCTTTGTGTCTGCACAAGCTCTTGATATTAATTTCTTCCTAGCAACAATTTGATTTGTATATATGTATATCTATTCAATAACATGCTATGTCGAATCAAATATATCAAGTTTCTCCCACCTGGGTAACCTCTGTTAATACAATATATAAAAGTTTAAGAATAATATTGGCTTTATAGAACCTTACAAATCAGCTAACTTCGATGATCCATTAAAAATTGTCAGCTATCCAAGAACTTTTCCGTGTCTGCTGCTTCCCAAAAATCATAGGAACTGCAAGCTCTTGCGGAAAAGCAATTTGAACGTATGTACATATATGCGTTAGGAATTATAAAGATGCCTCTTATTAAATGTGATTTTTAACTAATTGTAAGTTATATAACACAAAGTAATTCAGTCATCAAGAAGACGATTCAAAGCTGGTTAAAACCGTTTGTAAGAAAATGTTGACAAAATGAACCCAATGTGCAAATAGCAAAATCATAATTTAATTTTTGTACAAACGAGACAACACGGTTCGTTTTGCTACAAAATAACTTTTCTATACAATAACTAACAATAGAAAATAAAATAATCGTAATTTCGTGAAGGTGTACATTCCTGTAATCCGAAACCTACATATTTCGCATGTTATTTAATTACATATAGTGGCATTCTAGTTGGCTGATTTAAATATTTACTAGGAATAACATCATTTACTACGTTTATTTTTTTATGTGAAACTAGTCGTAGATAACTTATAATGCGTTATTTCTAATCTTAGAAATGCTATTTTACTGATAGCGAAATTGTAAATAGTTGTATCTTGTATCAGTCAAAAATTATGGTCTTCGCCCTCCGGTCTTTCTCACAAAAAGTAACATTTCTATATCTATACCCATTTAATTGACCCCTCTATATCATACCCTTTAATAATTTTATTTTTTATTCTTCTGAACTGGAACAACAACCTTGGATCATACAAGTCTTGCACTAAACACTTAGCACAAATAATAAATTCATACATTTTATTCTTCATACCAAAATATACTTTACTAAATCTCAAACGACCCTCTACAATCCAGGAAAATATTCGCAAAAACTCAAGAGAAAAAGCGCAAAATAATGGTACTGGGCAATTATTAATATCATGGAAAGTCTCTGCAGTAATTTAATTTTATGTTATATAAAGCTGCTATATAATTTCAAGTGATGAAGAAATCACTAACGAAAAAGTTTCCTCAGCTTTGAAATGCAAAAGAAGCTACTATTCGTCGATAAGTACGATACCGCACGCAATCTCTGGACATTTTAAACGAATGGAAAATATAACTTTGAGAACGGTAGTTTGAGAAAAGTTGAGAATATAGTGAAGAATAATGATTATGACATATTTCGAATTGGTCTCAATCTCAGCTTATTACATATCAAATAAAATAAAATTGAAACCTTCAACAAGTGCAATACTAAAACCTGATTAATCTCTGTTGAAACGGTAAAATGTTAACACTTTAAATTAATTAAACTGTTAACTCAGAGAGATATACGCGCTTACCAAGTAAAAGGAATTCAACAGGATTATTAGGATAACAACCGTGATGTCAAATAACTTTAAAAATTGCTCCGCGCTATTTAATCGAATAATGTAAGTAAAAAATTACAAGGAGTATCACATAAAAGTTAAAATAACTAGAAGTGCCAGAATAAGACTACAATAATATACATAAATATATTATATGTACGATGTACGTAAAATTGTGCACTGAAGTGACACTTATTCTCATCAGCATTCTTTGGGGACTTGTAAACGTAACATGAGTTTTTTAAGTTACAATATAGTTGTTTCGGTAGTTTCCGTTTTTTCCGTTACATTTTTTTACGAAGATATAGCTTATCTGAGAAACTTCGGGGAAATCTGTCTTAAAAATGCATTTTCAATGCTTTAGAAAGGAATCTGTTTAAGTTGAGGAATACATAGTGTTAATTTCACTTTGGTAGCGATCTTGTATATTTTTTCTCTTGAGCTTAAACGCGGCTGTGACTAGATCCATGTCCGGGGACCAGATATCACTAATTAGCTTTACTGCACCCGGTATTTCGAATTTTTGTAGTTTGCATTTCTTTCCATGGTCCTCCAATTCTTTTAATACTGCCTTTTCCAATTCTGGATCCCGGCACATAACTTCGAAGCTAACACCATTTCTACCAAGCTTTTCGGCAACAGTTTGCAACTGTAAGTAGTTGAAAAAATACATTGTTATTATTATTTCGTAAAATAGTCCACATTATTAATCAGGAGATAAGTTCTAACAGCATCATTAGGAACATGAAGGATACTTGTACTTCAGCAGCACTTTTAATGAAGAAAATTTTAAAAGGTGAACAAGGAAGTTCAAATAATCAGGGTCATGAAACTACTTGTGGGTACAACTCGCTCTGCTTCGCAGCAAAAATAGTTTGTGTAAAGCAAGCGTTGAAACTTACATGTTTAGTCGACGGACACACAAGGGCAACTGTAAACATCTTAGATGATTCTCCATACACACAAATGTTCTCAACAATAGGGCAAGTTTTCATTTCCGACTCAACCTTTCCCAAACTTACGTATTCTCCAAACTGTAGTTTCACCAAATCTTTCTTACGATCTGTAACAATAATGCAACACACGTTACAAAAACCCATAACAAAATTAACAGAAATAAACGGAAATAAAATCAAACATAATCATTCCTGGTAGCATTAAAGTACTAACCAATTATTTTCAAAACACCATCAGCATGTACTTCTGCAATATCACCACTTCGGAACCAACGGCGGCCCCCTTCAACAAAAAATTCTTCGGTAGTGGCCTGAGGAAGCTTATAGTATCCCAAGGAAACGTTATCACCTCCAATTAAAACTTCTCCCCTGGGGTAAGGAGTATCTGTCACTCTGTAATTTCCCTCCTCCCAATCGACAAGCCGAATGTCACAGCAACCCAACGGAGCTCCAACTCTTCCGAGGGACATGTCACAACCTTCAAAACGAGTAAAATACCAATAAAATATACAAGTCAACGATGTCAGCTAATACTATTATTGTGCAACACATTACCAAGAATTATAAAAACTTCAAGTAACTCATATTCAAGAAAGGAATGTTAAATATTGCGTACATAAGGATACAGTAGCGCAGGCAGCTGTTTCAGTTAAACCATATCCTTGTAATAGTGGAGTGCAAAGACACGCCCGAATAAATTCCTGGGTATCAGGAGAAAGTGGAGCCCCACCACATGCAATCATTCGGACCCTTCCACCAATAATATTCTTGATTTTTGAGAAGATTAGCTTGTTTACTAGCGGAGTATTGTAGCCCCGTTTAAACCACTTCAATTTGTACTGGTAGAAGAAGTTGAAAAGAGTTTCTGAGACCTTTCCTCCACTTTGGACTTTATCCTGAATTCCTTTGTAGATTCTGTCAAGAATCAGAGGAACTGATGCCATAATTGTGGGGGCCAAAATTGTTGCATCTCCCTTGCAGCCACGCTTAATTTTACTGGCTGTATCTGTCATCGTTAGAGGTGTACTGTAGCCAATTGGTATACCAGAAAGGAAACAAAAGGCTTCACAGATAAACTCAAGCACATGAGCTAATGGTAAAAATGCTATAAAAGCATCGTCTGCGTAGACAGGACCGAGTGCATCTGACATAGCCATCATGGCAACAGCAACATTGTTATGAGACAAAAGGACTCCTTTCGGAACACCGGTACTTCCAGATGTATACATAATTATAGCAATGTCGTTGGGCGTTGGAATAGTGGCTCCTAAAAACCAAATAAACAATCAGTTCCATGTACTAATTTTATACGGACAAGCTGTCCTCTCGTGTTTAATTTTAACTACTCACCCTTCGAAGATTGACTTCCCACAGTAATAATTTCACAGAAGGATTTTATAGTGACCCCTTCTCTAAACCCTTGAGTCTCAGTCTTTTTTAACGGGTCTTCCATATACACAAGGTACTCAACCTTTGGAGTATTGGACAAAATGCTTTTAAACTTCGGCATCAAATCATGAGATGTAATGACGTGAGTAACTTCTGTTTCGTTTAGCCCGTGAACAATGGCATCATCTCCCAACGTTGCATAGAGTGTTACGACTACAATTGATAAATTCCCAACCTTTAATAATTTTGTAAAAAAAATGGTCTACGAAAAATAATAATTACATAAGCCTGAATTCAAATAACATTCGTACTTGTGAGATTTTGTTTAAAAGCAGCAATGGCAGCTAAAAGCCATTCAGCTCTTGTTTCGGCAAATATCGCCACACGACCTTTGGGTTCCAATCCAATTTCTAACAATCCTTTGCTAAAAAATGTTGCCAATTTTTCGACATCACCGTAGGTCTTCCAAATATAATCTCCAAGAACTAGTTTCTTGAAAACTCTTTTGTTCGGCTGAACTTCATCTTCTTCATCGATGACTTCCCGAGAACCTAAACATTTTTTGTTTCCATTTCGCTTGATTGCGTATGTAAACACCTTTTCCATTGTATCAACCTTTCCTCGTTCCAGTTCTATGTGCATGTTGGAGATAGGTGTTAAGCTTCTGTACGTAATTCCATTCTCGAAGCTTATGGCTTGTGACTGAAAATAGATCCAAACAATTCATCAGTTACTTTACCTTTAGAACAACAATTAATAATTTACGACATACAGAAACAAGCAATCAAACTCATTCATCAGGTGTCCATCTACCTATCTACCTGCCCCAAAATTAAAGTTGATTGGCTAATTGTGAGCACACATGTAGTCACCTTCAAATTCAAAACCACTTCAAACTGGTTGTCCAAATCAAACCCAATATTGTCATTATCAATGCAGTGACAACTCTTTATAAATACCCCAGTGACAGTCATTGGTCAACTACTCGTAATAGTCATAATTTTAAATACATGATAAAAAGTTATGAAAATATTTAATAGACAACAGTAGTTAGGATCGTCTAATTGTAAACATCCTGCGATATTATTATAATGTGTTTTCACTGTATTTAAATCATGATCCAGTGATGGATTGATGGTCAAATCATTTCATTTATGCAGCTGAACATTCCATCACTCATATAAAACCTACAAAAATAATCATAGATGCTGACAAAAACTACATGAAGCTATTGCCTAACTAACATTAACCTTTACACTTTTCAGAATACTAGTAACACATAACTATTGGATTAGAACACCACGTAAGAGAACAATCATTAACAAGTGATAACTATTTATCTCAAGTACATAATAAAATAGACATGTGGTTAACGCGTGAAAAGGCGATCCTTATACCTGCGTTACTTCTCCATTTTCTGTAAGCAAACATTGCAACTGTTTTTAACTTTTATACAACATGAAATTAACGGCTTTACTGTTCCAACAATTTACTAACTAAAAACGATATTCTAAACTTCATTAATTCACGAATATTATTTACCCAAGAACAGGATTCTATGATTGGGAGCAATGGCTACGCTGCAATAATAATGTATGTAAAATAGTGTGGTACTATACACTTGGACAATATACGAGATTTGAAAAAATTAACCTAAGTGATTGTTTCCTTGTAATTTAAAAACTATAATCAAGGATAAATACTGGGAGTTAATGATTTTTTTACATAAAATATAAAACTGAGTATTAAATTGGTAGTGTAAGGCCTATACAAATATCGAACCTGAAACTGAACCCTTTACCTTTCCTGTGTATGAACGAGAATCTTTTTTTAGGAAAGTTTACTCTGCTACTTCCCAACACGGGGAATAAATTTGATACAACCATTTAACATTTGTAAGAGTTGCTCAATGGACAACTACAAAGCCTAAAGCCTGTCGGTTTGATAAAACATAATATCGAGGTATCCGGCATAAAGTAATAATTGACACCAAGCAAAGAAAACAACTTGCATTTTTTAAATAATCAACTGTAACAATGCACAAACTACTACTACTACTACGTGCAGCATATTTTACTTTCATCACAAAGGGAATATTTTACTCATGTAAGCTTCTGTTTCTGTGACCTAAGATAAATCCCACGGGAAAACGAAATGTAACTTGTTGCTTAAACGTCCAATTTCACTCGTAGTTTGCGATAGCTCTCTGATAAATTACGTTTATAAAACATACAACTATTACGACACAATGCGGATCCTAAACGATTAAAATGTAGATCATTGCGTTTACAAAATCTTGTATGTAACATTAAATTTAGATCGAAACATTTAATTTTTCCCACGTTCACATAAAAACTCAATTTACTCGTCCAATACGTATGTCATTTAGGGTTTGCCTGTTGATAGCTAGTCATCCCAATCATTGTCGTTTAATAAAAACATGAGACACAAAATCGTTTGCCTTTCAAATTCAAAGTTATCTCACCTTTGGTTCCCGATTGTCCCTCTTCTTGACCCATGGCTTCTGAGCAACCGCATAAAACGGTAAAGTGAGTACATCATACACAAATGTTAAGGCTTTAAGAGCCCACACGAGAAATGTTTCGCCGAATCCCATAGTTTCGTCTACTTTTGTACCCGGAGGCGTTTGTGGTGGTAACTCTACAATGGATAAAAATCAACTGGTAAGTTTTGAATAAAAGTCCATGAATCAACACTTCATTTATTTGCATTATCTGTGCCACATTGACATTACGTACAGTACTTGACTTGCATAATATTTTTGCAATGTGTAAAAACACTTGCTTATTCTGCTTATAGAGAGATACATGCGCTCTAATTCCTATCTCTACGTAAGTAATGATATAGTTTTTAATGAATGATTCAAGGAAAGCATGTGAGGCACGCTAAAGCAACCTACAAATACAGAATGGTTTCGAGCAACACCAGGGTTTTAGAATGCAATGTAGCAGTGAGTAATAATAACGTTAAATAAAAATATACCCCAAAAATTCGTATTGCATCCACGTATTACCGTCAGGTAGAATGTATATGTAATACAATATAATCCCCCTCACTACCACTAACAAACTAGAATAGAGGTCAAAACTTTAGAATGTCCAGCGCAGAAATGTCGCAATTTTAAAATCATTCTTCCTTTTTTCCCATTGCTTATTTTCTCGAGAAAAAAATTCTACTACGCACTGTATGGTGGATACACTACCAATGCATCCATGGAAATTACTTAATTGTTATTTATTTCATAATCTTCGAAATTATCTAGGATACCGTCACCACACCACAACTCAACTAACAATAAGTTTACACTGTAAACAGGACATAAAAGTCAATACAACATCTAAATTCGTGCTATTATTAGACTTAAAATGGATGACATATTGTACAATAAGGATTATTCACACACACACGGAACCGGGATTTAAGTTGAAGCAATAAGTTCGTGGAATGAAAATAATAATTTTACTTTCGCCTTTCTTGGTATCAAGGTTTTCAGGGAAATTAGCTGGAAATTACACGAGAAATATGAATTTTTGCTCATTGGAATAACAAGACAATATACGGACGTGTTAAAATGCAA
Source organism: Allacma fusca (assembly GCA_947179485.1). NCBI lineage: Eukaryota > Metazoa > Arthropoda > Collembola > Symphypleona > Sminthuridae > Allacma > Allacma fusca. The sequence goes on along the minus strand of OX359250.1, from coordinate 20,112,019 downwards.
CCCGTTACATTCAATGCACATTTACATTCCTTTCTCTAACAACCCTTTTATCCTACTGAACTTCTGGAACCATTTGCCATTTGCTTTACATTTATCCTCTAATAAGAATCAGTACAAATTGCTAACAGCAAGAGAGGACACTATGTTGCTTACTATAAAATCTATTTCTTCCTGGCACTCACTCGTAAGTCACAATAATGAAAGTGTGGAAGTTTTCCTTATGCTGACAAACTACAACTGCTACAGCAGACCTCTGATTTCCATGCAAATAGTAAACTATTCAATTTTTCTAAGCTCAAACGCATCAACAATAATACAGATGTTCGTTAAAACTGCATACACTAACTATTATCAAAGCGATATGAGCTTTTAGGGTGTGAAAATTACGCGGGATAAATAATCGCCGCATCGGCATTTCTATATCCGTGTAATTATTTCCCCCTGACATTGTGGTTGTAAAATGTGATATGTATCTGCCGTCACAAAATAATAAATTACTGAAAAGCCACTGCCATGCTCCACCCAACATTTTCTTAGCAAACTTAACCTTTTAATCAACAGATTAGTGGAAGTCAGTTATGATATCTATATATATGTACACGTAAACCAAAATCTGCTAGTTCTTGCTAATACCTATTTTCGGATTCTGACAAATTCTGGACATATGAAAAGGTGGACTGTTTGGAGATGTAAACAAAAAGCTTTTACGCTTAGTTGAGACTTGGAAAGAAATGCAAGACTCATCCACGCTGTTTGTTACTTGTGTGATTTAACAGAAAGTTTATGATTAAGATAAATAGCTGGTGGCATGATTCAGGATTAAAGTTCAAGTCTGATACAAACAGGAGTAGCTTGCATATGAAATAAAACTATGCCGCATCACGATACCTTGACAAACACATAGCTATGTATTTAAGCACTACGCTTTAACTCAAGTTTAGCTCTGCTCTACTTCTCATGTACTCTGATACTATGAACTTTGATTTGAACCTACACTCCACAAACCTATCACACATAGCAAGACTAAAAGGGATTTCCTCCATCTCCAAACTTTACGCAAACAAATACTAATTATTATTAACGTCGAACTAAAGGAACAATAGATTCAATCGTGAAAAAAGAAATGCTTCAATAATGTTTTAATTAAGGTAAAAAACTGAAATAAGACTATTTTATAGTAACAACGAAATCACTATCATCGTATTCCACACAAATTATGGAGCCTGAAAATAATTTTGAAGAAAATATTGTAAATGAAAAAAATCATAGAGATTGGTATTTTGATGCACTCAGCAAATCGTACGATCCATTCATATCAAATGAAATATTAAAACATTATCAAAGTCCTGCCGAACTATGTGGCTTCAGGTCAATGTAAGACATTTTATCAAGAAAAACCTAGTAGCCTTGCACTCTTAGCACTCCTGGGAAAATACAAAAAACGAAACATATCCCACTAACAACAATAAGTGGAAGATGCGTAATTTTCCTTATGGCAATGCAATTAGTAATTATGTCGTAATTTTATCGACATATTCTGCTGTGCGACACACCCAAGTGAAATGTAAACAAGGCTTCATTATTATGTCTTTAAACCCAAGCACACTGTACACTTACGTACATACATTTCATCTACACAATCATAACCTTCCCAAGATCCACGATCTCAACATCAGTATGGACCAGGAACTTGCACTAATACAGTATACTACATGGTTCAGGTAAAGGGCAAATTCTTCCTACAGAGAAAAACTATTACAAGAATGCATACGGGGACTAAACCGATTTTTACTGATTTGCACGTGCTTGGTATCAACACGACAATTAAGCGTTTGACATATGTCGCAAGCCGCAATAAATGCATGCGTCATTGAAACCCAAACGACTTAATCAACTTAATATAAAAAGACAACAAATCAGTACACGGCAAAGTGGGTTTTCCGAAAACCAAATTAACTTAGAGCAATGTACATATAGATACTAGATATACTTATATTACCGTGTAAATCCTTAATATCTCCATTCTATGCTATAAAAATGGCTTTATCAATTCAATGTTACTCATTTAATCTTTACCCTTTGAACACGCTTTATTATTGCAAAAGAAGTTGCACGAGACGAACTTGGGCACTGTCAACTGATTTTACTGGCTATGCTACATATATACACACTTGTAAAAATTCTGTCCTAGAGTGGCACTTAATTCCTGTTAAGTATAAACTGCACGCACGACCACATTCTTTGCCTATACATTTTATACTTTACGTTAAACCTTCACAGGACAGGCAACACAATCATTAATGAGAACGACATACGAAATCCACAAATGCTCACCATGTGATTCCCATGTGATCCATTTATGACCCTACTTGATTCTGATAAATGCCCATTATTAAGGCTAACCCACCTCAAAAGATAATAATTGTTATGCTATCACTACTAACACCAGGGATCCAAATCAATCAAATTCAAAACTCAATTCCAGACACTAAACCAAGTGCAATGTTCACAATACCTAAAATCTGTAGAACCTATAAATTATCCGACCAGGGAACATATTTTACAGACAATGGCGTTATCTTTATTACATGTCATCAAAACCCAGCAACTGGAAATACATATATATACGCTAGGTAGTGATCGCCGAGAGATTGAGATAAGAAACTAGAAAACTGTACAATAGACTACTATAAATACGGTACGGTTGCGGTTTTTAACGTGGAGCGTACAATAAGCAATTGAATGAATTAAAATATTAACCCCTACAGCTAAGGTATTTACTGATACCTGCAGACTTGACAGAGAGCGGGTTAAACACAGTGATGAAACCTTCTAATAATTATAAGTACGGCCAGAAGACTGAAGTGTGGAATGCAAGTAATTTTATTAAAAGTAGGAGCTAACAATATTACATCATTACCGGTGAACACTTGAGTGAGACGTTGATAAAATATTAAAATTATTGCCACTCACTAATAACAAGGATAACAAAAGCCAAGACTATGCAAACACTCTTAACGAACACATCATTTGGACTGACCTGACATGATTGAACTGAAGAGGATTTTACCCACAACACATACAGAAGACAAGATAAATACACGCAAGTATATGACACTGATGGGGATTTGATGATGAAAAGATGAAAAACAGACTATTTGGTTGTAAACTGTAAATCACAGAGTACGGAATAGCCTCAACCTTACAGTCACGATTTCAGGCCGCGAAGCTTCTTCCTTTTTCCGTTTTACATACAGTATTTTTAGTTAAAAGTACTCTGTAGCGAATAGCACTCTGTATAGGATTCTGTCATAAGTCACACGATTCAATGGAGAAGTCAGTGATCACGTTCCTTCCAACTGCTTCCAGTACTTCTGACCTCCAACCTTAAAGAAAAACAACAGTATTAATCTCATTATCACCATAGTCGTCTGCATAATAACCATAATTATTTCTATTGCTGCTTTTACTTATATAGCAACTAGTTTGGATATCATTGCTTCTACAACCAGATATGCATCTTTTTGAGGACTTGTGAGAGATAATTGTCGTAATCGTCAAATATGCACCTTGATTTTATTAACAACACTTACACTATCATTGTTGCGTGCACAGAACCACGAATTAACTGATTGGGAAAAAGTTACAACTGTGTACAATACATCGTTACATAATTAAATAACGCCGTTCAATACTTACAAAACATACCAAGAACAACCATGAATAGCATCTTAATCTTAGCTGCCTCAAGCCGGCGGCTTCAGGCGGTATAACTTGTTAAATGTATGCAGTACCCCAAGCTCATCATGACTCTGGGGCTTGTCAGTTTTGTTTTTATTACTTCGTTTCGGATAAGGGTTTGGTGTTTAGTGGTTACCCATCCCTCTGTCTCCGTCTCTAAATACGTAAGTATGTAAACGCGGTGAAAACAATGGCTGACTGTATGTACATGATGAAAATAAAATGTGCTCCTGCTCCTTAACAACTATCAGCTGAAAATATCCCTCAAGTTTATCAGAAGGGCTCGTCGACCACTCTCAATCAATTCCTTTCACGAAGGAAATGTCATTTAAGGGGTCTTAGTTGTTGCTTGAAAATGTATTTATCCCGAGTTAAGTCATCTATACTCATATACATAAATAGCTAGTTACTACTTGCTACTCATTGAGAATATTGAGACACAATGAAGCACTTACATATTAAATGCCTTTTATGCAATTATACGTAGATACATACATACACAGATGTAAAAATTTATATTATCACGCTGTGTTGATAGCAATAACAGTTCACCAGACAAGTCAGTTGCACTTGGACACACTGGGACCACAAGGAAATAATTTAGGTCTATCTTAAATTTACAGGAGTGTGTATGTGCATCCGATCATCAAATTCTCCATACTGAATTAATTCACAACCAGATCCAGCTTATGAATACAAATACAAATTTAACGCCGGTTTATCGTCCCTAAAGATGTACATGTTTTTTAAAAAATAAGAGCTTTACTGTGCTCATTACTTTATTATATATACATGTTATAGATACCATTTTTTGTTCCACTTTCCAGTCAATGATGTAACACACATAACCAGCAGACATCCCATATTTACATTAGACACATAGGCACTCATGAAATACTATACGCTCTTCTCCCTAACCATATTCAACTTAACGTGGAGTGTTCATCATTGGTATTGAACACTTTTAAAAGAAATGGAAATCATGTCTAGGACTATGCTCTTTGACACTTGCACTTGACCCTCACAACTGGGGTCTGTCTGAAACTCATGAGTTCAGTTGGATTGTATGTCATCCAAGTGATAGAAATATTTGTTCTAATGTCATGGATTATTCCATTATCTACTTCCGATGATATAACCTAAGCATCTTTATAACATATGGTTATGACCATAGATTTTCCAACTTCGAAACCAACACTAAATCATTCATTACCACATCAGAATAAGATATACATATCTAGAGATACACAAAATTTCAGAGGATGCTGACAATGAGAAGACTTGCAGTATGCAATGCATGCATCTAACTACATTTATAAGTATGGAGACTACTGCCACGGAATGAATCAAACGGAAGCCAGTTTTACAAATAACTGCATTAATACCCAATTCTCAATATTTTCAACATCCTGAAAAGAAGGATTATTATTATTGAAAATATTGCACAGCTGGAAACATGTAGTACATTCGTGAGCATACACGTTCGTGGTATACGTATGTACATAGGCAAGACTTTCCACGGCGGACTTTTTGACAGAACTGATAATGATAAAATCACTTAGCGCTATAAACCCTTCATCTTCTTAGGCTCAGGACTCAGGTCTTGATCCCATTAAACAGATAGCACTCGTCCTCAATGTCATAATACCTCATCAGCTCAAAAACCATGATATGTAGATACAACCACGGATAAAAAAAAAACTTTCCAACATTTTGTCTCAGTACTCGAAAACACAGAACATAAAATAAATAAAATTATTATTCAGTGGCAACTGAATGGTTCCACGAGGAAAAATATTATAACGCAGAAATGAAGCAAATCATTGCCAGCTAGCCCTAAAAATAAACTTTGTAATATTCCGATCACAATCTTTTTTTAAAAAAGATGAGGAAAAGTAACACCAAACTCAACACTGAACACTTTATGACTGACTGTTGTAATGTCGGGTATCAAAATCAAAGGTGCATTTCTGAAGAACACTGTATGTGGTATCTAATTGCCACTATCTAATGTCTTACGTAGCGAATTTATTTTCAGGAAAATTTGAAATTACTAATTAATGGTAATAACATTCTCACCAAACCTGGCCAGTATCAGCTGAATAAATTAACAATAATTATCTCATGTTATTTCCTTTTGCCTTTGCCTTTGGAAAAATTTTGCCACTGCCAGGTGGTCCAATCTGTTATGCTCAAGTAACTCAGAATTAAGGTACTTCCAAAAATTAATCCATTTCACGGAAAACTAAGCAAGGGAGCAACCATAACTTGTAGTTATCTATTTAAATCGATATAGGAATGTCAGAGCAAGCAGCTTCCGACTTTCCCAGACTTGTGCACAAGAACAAGATAAGTAATCAAAATACAACAATTAAACAGAAATGCATTTTTTCCCCTGGTCTTGACAGTAGAAGAGAAAGGGCTGCTTCTTATCTCATTTTTACTGTTAAGGTATCGTTGAGAAATAGTACTGGCCAGGTTGAAAGTGAAACCGAGTTGAGTATCTTACCAAAAAAGGTGAGAGCACTTCACGGTCTAAGGGTTACGTAATAAAGTAATCTAATTTCGTGCAGTTCAGATGTTTAACTTGTACGTGTGTGTCTTTGGAAGGAATTCTCAATCTCCAACCTGCTCGTCCTTAATCCGTCTAATACACTATGAAGTATCTACTTCATACAAAATTAATTTGAATTTTGGTCATACGAATGGAGGAGACTGACCTACAGCATGTCGTTCCTTCACCTGGTCTGATTCTCACAAGTGTCGAATCTCTATTGTTAATTGGAAGGCATTTGCACTCATGTGTAAGTACGGTACTCCAAATTAGCTTGGAACAGCAGATGTTTGCAATAAATTATTACTTGGACGAGATAACTTCAGCCACAGTTTACAAACACAGTGTATTGCTATTATTTCCCAAGGAATACAAGTAGATAGATACATAAGTAGCACACCGAACATAAATAATTGGATTTCATTCGCTTTATTAAGATAATATATGCTAATGGGCTACGTAACGGCTTATAGCAATTTGGGGCTTTGTGTCACTGGAATGCCTCTTCCAAAGAAAGATTCGACTTTCCTTGCTATGCGCAATGTAGATGCAACATGCAACCTTTCCGAGATTGGACAAACATAGAACATCACATATGCACAAGAAGTGAATATGATACGATCCGTTTTACTGAGTTAGTTGCCAACAACCCAGGAACCATTCTCTTGCAACAGTTTTTAACCAATTCTAGCGGACATAGTTTATTATATACCACAGTACGCAATTACTTTATTTCCTAGAATCTGCTTTCACGGTTTTAAATATTAAAGTAAACCACTCTCTGACGAAATCTAGGGAACAAAGATTTTCGGGAACTCTATTCCAGACCTAAGTAAGCATAACTTGACGGAATAATAGCTCCCATGCTCACACTCACATCCGTCTAGTAATAACTCTAATTCTAACTAGCAACTCCAGCATTTATGCACACCTTGATGCTTTGATGTAGAATAAGTGTACCTTTAGCACTAAATGTTTTTCAGAGTAAAGTTCATACTAAGTTCGTATTTCAATCCTCTGTTCATTTGTTACAGAGCAGGCAACTATCAATAGTGACTTGTTATGCATTCAAATGTAAAACAATATCCCACCTTATAATGATTTCCTTACGAGAAATTACACTGGCACTCCAACCAATTCTGAAGAGTATTTGTAATTTACTGCTATTAGAAGTTCAAAAAATGCAACAAAAATTGTGAATTTGAGGTCAATATAAGTGATAAATAATAACCCGCATAATGCTTTGATGTACTTTTTAACTTCTGGCTTACTACTCCAGTCTACAAGAGGAACCTTCCTTGTAATGTTTGGGACTTCACACAGAAGTATTCACACAGAATAATGGCAACGCCAAAATTGTACAGGTTCTCGACAGTCGGCATAAAAACCTGCACGCAAAGCATGTCTCCCTGCCTGTGTTGAGACGAACACATCATCACTGGAACAGTCAAACCGGTCTCTGTTTGCCAGTTGCACTAAAACATTTAATTTTTTTTACAGCGAATAACCACGATTACAATAGATAATTTTTCGTACGAAGAGATTTTTAAGTTGAATTTTTTTTTAAATCTACTTTCCGAGCTACGCTTACGAGCGTCTAGGTCATAAACTTTAATGAAACCTCTGTAATTATATATTCCAAGCGGCTGCCGAAATCCACGCTTTTGTGGATTTGGAAATATGCTATATGTATGCACAAGTTATGTACACATACTTTCTTTAGAAATTCGGTTCGGATTCTTTGATGTGAACTACATCTTTTCGTCACACTTGGCAAAGAAAAAATATAGCAGAAACTATCCCATTTATATTGTATACTTAGAAAGTTTAAATGGCTGGGTGCTCAGTGTTCAAGTAAGTTCCTTGCACTACACAAAGCGCATCTGATTACAATATAATTGCCAAGCGAAAAGTCTCAACGTGAAGACATAGATTGACTGAATTTGTGTGACATGCATGCATACGATACGCAGGTTATGGTACCCTTTGGCTTCCCACGTTCCCAAACTGCAAACGCGAATATGTAGAATGTTAGGATGTAAGTTACAAACCAAACTTTTATGCAGTAGCAAACATCTGCTCGAAAAACTAAAATAGCAAAATCACATTAACCTGCTTGCTACTATTTCTATTAAAAAACCTAACATTAGAGGATTAAAATCGGGTCAACCACGTCGCCTACTTTCATCGTATCCTCATACAACACTATCAGTCAAGGCTACCATTCTTTCATGCTCTAGGATGCTACTCAAAATGCGAACTTGCATGTATATTTAAATCCGGCAAGTCTGGTAGGACAAACTTCATCTGTCATATTTATTAAAAATAAAAATACGATGCACAATAACTCCATGTACGATAATCTGAGCTGATGTCATGAAAGTTATCTGAATGATATTTACTTCGACATCACGGAACTTAATTTATGATAAAGGTATCTAGTATCTAGTAAAAGCTGCACAGGTTGCAGTTTGCATTTTCTCGTAAATGTTTACTTATTTACGTCGTTTTGGTATCAAATGGGGTTTATTTTCTAACAATGTGTTGCATGGTTTTCAGTAACATGAATACCAAACACGATCATCTCACTTTTAAGTAACTCCTGCTAACTCGTTCGAGTAATTTGGTCGCAGTACCTTGCCTTGGTAGCACGCATTGTACGCACAAGCAAGTTTTAGAGTACATCACATTTGAGGCGTCGGAAAAAATTGTGATGCCCAAACTTTGTACAAATGTATGATGAAGGTACCTCTAAGCACCTCTAACGTCCTCCGAATCAAAAGAATGTTCTTGATACAAACACAAAACCTTCCACGAACTGCATTTTACGCGTTAGCAATATGCTAATCAAGAATTTTTTCCTCGTGAATTTTCGTGCACATAATATCCTCGTCGAATTGAAAGACCAGCCAACGCATGCGAAAATTTATGCAAACACCCTGAAATTAACAAATATGCCAGCATTGCTAGCACATGTGAACTTGCCTGCATTAATAACGACAGGTCCAAATAATGATTTAAACATTAAATGAACTTTGTACTTTGCACTCATTTCCTTGTAGGCTGTATGCAAACAAAACTTGGCGATAGAAATTCATTAACGATTGAAATGTTCAACTAACTAACAATTAGATTGTATACAAGGCTTGTATTACAAGCCAAAAGGAACGTACTAAAATGATAAAGTTCCTTAGGCAAGACTTTGATAGCTATGAATATCCAGACAGCAGCACACAGGATTTTTCGCATCTAAAATTATCTAATTGTCATCCCAAACTATACGGATTATGGAGCTCAAACTAACATGAAAATATGTTTAAGCATGCAATCTCCGTATACTCGCACTATATAATGTGCTCACCATATATAATCTTGAAAACAATGGAATTATAAGGCATTACCCAGTCAGAATACACATCTTGCCTTTTTTCTTCGACGACACTGACGTACATTCAAGGTAACATTCGTGAATATCAAATGACTCATATACTACAGGCATTGGACAGACTATGTACAATGTATACTGATGGATGATGTGTATAAATATGAAATTCATGTGATCCTTGAGTTTCATTTCTCAATACCAAAACAATTCGATGTGCAAAAAATGCTTTTTGCACTCCCCTACCGCCCTGCCATGCATAGTTACTCTAACTATACATCATCTGTTCTTAATAATACACAGAGGCTCTCACTCAGTCGCGAATCGAAAACCCAATGATATGTTCCCAAGTTGCGAAACGTGATATGCCCTCCACGGAATTGCATTTCCAAGATGATTCACAACTGATAAAAACCTTGCAACAACGACTAATAAACGAAACTAACGACATCCACAATGTTAAGTAATTCACTGAGTCAATAATGAAACCACAACAATTTTTTTTCCTAAGAACCTCCGATTCCATCAACATCCCGATATCTTCCCTAAATTCTGTACCAGCCATTTCAAATTCCCTTTTCTGAGTAATCCCACAAAAGAAACCTAAACCAATAAACAAAACTCAACAAATTCAAACCAATTCTTAAAACAAAACAAGGAATGCATCCCCCGATTCCCCAGTAAAACAATTAAAACAATTCCCCTAAACATCCTCACTCAAACAATTAAAACAATTCCGTAAACATCGTTCGAATCCACATCCGAAACTACACATCATCCCAAAAATCCCCACTGTCAAGCCCCATCCATCCAAAATCTCCAAACAAATCCCCTAAATTAAAATCGACACCCCATTTCCCCACATTAAAATCCAGAAACAATTTCCGTAAATTAAACTTAAACACATCCCGACAAAAACAATTTCATAGACGTTCATCCTAGGACTGACTCCTGACTACAAAATCCCAGCACCTTCTACATCCTCTTCCATAACAGCCCATAGTTCCTCAACAATTAAAAAACTCAATTTGTAATTACACAATACCTTAAAATTTAATCCTGATTGCTTGTCATTACAATTCACAAAATATTCTCATCCGGAACCCCAACTCCTGTATTAACTGGACTCGGACAGGAAACATACACAACTCAACAGAAACAGTTCACAGAGTACTCCCTAATTCCCCACTGACTCACTCCTCCTTGATGACAGATCACTTTATAATAAACTGGAATCAACGTCAGGTCAAAAGGTTACTACAATTATTTAACAAGACACTTACAACAAGTCCTCTCAAATCCCCGAATTGAACCCACACCCCAAACAACTTATTTCCCCACGTAAGATTTAACTATATCATACTTACTTTTTGACTCAAGAACGACTCTGGAGGCTACACCACATCATTTGATGATTTCCAGTATTCCCGAACACTTACTTGGAACATATACAAAAGTTAGAGAGTATGACAACGTGCTTCAAAAGTCCGTCCACACTTGAGAATCTTGAAATGATTATATACAAGTGAGGTTAACGATTACACCCATAGTTTACAACGGTCGGAATTAAATATGACCATTCTCTTGTTTGTAACAAAAACAATGCTCATGTGAGACGGGAATAGTTTTGTATGGAGTACTTACACATAGGGACTTACTTGACTTTTATTCGACAGTCTTTTGCTTACAGCGTAATACACACACACAACACACCAAATTACTATATATTGAAATCCGAGGACCAAAGAGATTTCGAAGTTCCTATTCCTGAGCAAAAGCTGGAAGCGGATTGGACTTGATGATCGTACGATCTCTGAAGGTGGGAAGACAGAAGAAAATGCGCTCGAAAGCTAAACGCAACGTGTACTCGGAACGAGAGCCGTAGCCGTATGTACGTCCCATGGAAAAACATACCCAATATCCTTTCATTCATACTCACTTCCCGTTCCCCTCAAACTCTCACAGTAGTCGTACACTCACATTGTCAGCCACAGCCACAGCCACTCTTTTTTTATTTGCTGTCTGCTCCAGTCCATAATAGTCGTAATATTCCTATATATATATATAAATATATACAAATGCTACTACAACTACATGACTAGTAGTACTACATGCACACAACCCATTTAAAATCTAGTTTCACTCTCGTTCGTTCATTCAAGAAGAGCTTTTTATTCGAGATGAAACTCAGGCTTTACACTACGTCTTTTACTACGGACGCAGTCCAAACGCACATGTTTTATCATTAAGGGAGACAAATACCCACGGCTCGATAATCATACCTCATGCGCCCACTGCCGTGGGTCCGTTGAAGTCCTGGGCATAATAAGATGTGTAGATATTTTTATTAGCATATTAAATATCTATAAGGTTTATTTTCGGGGAGATTAAATAGATACAAAAATTATAATTAGGGATAAATCCTCCTGGGATTAGAGGAACCTATGTGGGGGCGAATAGTATTGATGCAGAGGCCCAAATGAGTGGGAAGAGTAATTCAAGAGTAATTCAATGCAAGATGGGAAATTGATCTTGTGTATTTAAATACTAGAAATAAAGAAGGGTACGGAGATTTTTATTTTTGGGGCTGTATGTGTATGTCAGAATAATTGAGCATGAGGTTTTTGAGGGTGTCGAGGCAAAAGGGAATGCTTATTTGGGATGACTGATCTTATGAGTAACACGCTGATATGACATACAGCAGACTCTTCAAAGGGAGTCAAGAGGTGTGTGGAATACAGTATGATGGTGTAATCACCGTGTGACCTAGGTCAGGATAAATACGCTTCCTGATGTCAATTATTATTCACTGGAGAGGGTTTGGATGAGCAAAGAGTTTAGAATGTGGGGGCTACTCACAGTTGGAACGGTTTTTTTATTTGATATGTGGATAATTATGTGTGTTACAAGTTTCTGGGTGTATTTTTATTGGAGGTTACTGCGACCAGGTGCTCTTCTGTGTATCTGTGTCAGGAGAGTAAATGAAAGAACGTTAGTGTAGAGTGTGGAAGTCAGTGGTTGAAGTTTTTGAATGCGTATTTTAGGTTTTTAGCTTGTGGATTTTTGTTTGTGTAAATAAGTACTTGGTTAATATTAGTCATGGTCGTGTCAGTACATTTGAGGGACAATGAGGTAGAGTCAATTGAGTTTGGGGAAAAGTCAATTGTGACAGGGATTTTGTGACTGATGTGATTACTGATAACAATTCAATTGACAGTGAGTAGTAAAACGCTTCTAGTATATTATAGTTGCACTGATTTCCATTTAAAATAACTTTCAAGAGGCTAAACAACCTATCAGAGGAATGCAACTTCTGATCTTGCTTACAAAAAATAGAACCATATCGGTGGAATGTCCATCATGTGTAGTGTAGGATGTACCAGATTTGAAAAAATAAATTACATATCATATTATCGAATTATGAATTATTACAGATTACAGTAAAGACCTCAATTTGAATTGTTGGGACTGAGTTCAATTCTGGGTTATTACAATACTAGGAACAGTTTTGGATGCTTTGGGTTGTGGAGAAATGAAACAAGTTGTCTGGTGACTCTGAAATGTATAGCGTAACTATTTTTAAACTTAGCTGACAATGGGGTACGTATCTACTAGAAATAGCTTTTGTGTAAAGCTCCTTGCTGTAGAAAGAAAGTTACCTTTCTCCTGCAGTCTCATACAATTTTTTTCCCTTCAAATGCTTGCTTACACTAAAATAGCAGCGTACACGGGTGATACGTATAATGGAATAATTAAGTCATTACTTGTACCATTTAAGACCCATTTGTTTATTCAAGGGTTTCAAGTACAGCAAGTATACCAAAGATATTACAAATTAAATATTTAAAAAATTGAGGCACCTGTGACACTTGAGAGATTTAAGGATCGATTGCACATTTTGTAACCAAATCATGGCAGAGCTGTTGGGGCGGTTGTTGAATTTGCTTTGGATGAGATAGAGATTTCTGCAGTGCTTGCTGTTGAGTTGCTACCAAGTCCTGTACTGTCAGTTACAACCGTGGCTAAACAATTTTTAAGATCAAATATTACAAAAATGCTTCCAAATAAATTAGAGTTTCAGTTTTACAAAATGTTTCAGTTAAGATTGTGTAGGTAATTCTGACGTAAGAGACAATATTGTCGCTTTCAAATTGAATAAATAAATCAACAATATTATCGCAAAAATGTCGAAAACTCGAGCACATAAATATCACTAAAATTCTTACTTTTTGCTTTCGGGATATAAGTTTTGCACTCATATGCTCCGACACCAATGCAGCGACAATAAGTGGTTTCGTTGATTCTCCTGGGAATCCAGCTTAGGATGCCACTATTGTACCATCGGCAACGGGAATTATCTATTAAAATCAAAATTTACACACCTTGTAATACTGTAGCGTAACTTTGCAGCAGGTCAGTTCGTCTGATTTATACACTGAAAAGCACTGTATAGTAAAATTATGATGATAATTATGTTTGGTTTTTACTTGATTCCCTAATGAAAATATCCATATCTCGTCCAACACCGAAATTAAAAAATCCGGCGTATGCGAAGGAAAATAAACACACAAACAACGGAAGGATTAGGAGTTTCATGATTCCTGAAGAAATTATTAGCTAACGCAAGAAAGTGGAAGTAAGTGTTCTCGAAGCAACCTGAGGATTTTAAATAAAGTTACTCAATGGGATGCTGATGGCAAATTGGAATCTGATGAAAACTTTCACGGGTGTTAAATATTTTTCTTGGTAAAGGCTATGCGCCCCTCAGTCATCCATCAGTGTTGACTTAACCTTCAGGAAAAATTAACTAATGGCATACGACTAATAAAAACGAATTACTAAGGAAAAAAAGCGCATTAAAGAAGCTATAACACCTGCCATTTAGAATGCTAAAACGTCTCATTTTCTATGAGCTGTCAGTGATGACTCTTTCGGGAAGAACTAGACGTACACAACAAATTCAGCGAAGGCGATTATGTAAATTAAAAAAATTAGACCACTTTATTCTCTTGTAAACCAATACTGTCCTTCAGCACTTCATTGTCGAATTCTTAATTGGAAAGTGTAAACCCATGGGATCTCATCCTTGTTATAGAATAGCCACTATGACACTGCTTCTTGTTCTGACATATAGTCTAACCTTCAAAGGTTAATTTATGACATGCTGTTCATTTCATGCCGACACGACAAGTTATGACGAGTAGTTCCAGTTTACTTCAGCATCTTTCTTAGCACAATTGGTAAAGGCAGTGCAGCAATTGCAATTAAATTATTGAGCGTCATTGAAGCCTTAAATTTCCAGCTAGCGTATATAAAAGTACCTATACAAATATTGTGATTTGTGATGTAATAGTTACGTGAGTTATTGCATGTTTTCCCCTCACTTTTTTAAGCGGAACGTTGTCAAGTCATCAGCAGGATTTTACAAGGGACAGGATATATAATTGCTTTAAAACATTTTAAAGTCCTGGTGAATGGCCTCAAAAGGAAATCCATTGCCCAGAGAACAAATACTATGATGTCCAACAAGATTTTAAGCTATTGATGTGGGAAATATTCATACTTAATCAATCTCACATTCAGAACATCAACATTTATGTTGTATACATCGTTATTCCAGTTTTATGAGCCGTCTCAGGCATTCAATTTTAAGTACTTAGTCGTAATGGTAATGACAGGAGTGCATACATAGGATTTTTACCTCCTCCTATAAAGACCGTCAATCAAGGCTATTGGGAAGTATTGGCGACTTTTAAAGAAATGTTACATAAAAGTTGTTGTGGCTGCACATGTGAATGCCTTTTTTTTAATTAGACTAATCATTTTTTAAATTGTATTTCGAAGGAGTTTGGGTATGGGACAACAATAATTGCGTGTAACGGTATGAATGCCACTGCCTTCCATTGAAAATAATTAATGGAACAGCGTATACGCTTTCGCTCAATATTTCATACATTTTTTAAAGTAAATAGTAAACTGCATCATTTAACAATTTAACAACCTTATTACAACTATACCACATGAATTATGAGATAATAATGAAAATACCCATGGAAGTACGATAAAGTTGACTGCCTTCGTTGTGTGTGAACATGGTATAATTTCATAATTACGTGGCTGATATTACATAAATTACGTGAATTAATTTTGATTTTTCCTGATTTGTAAAAACGGCACGTCTCCGTGCGTTGAAAGGAACTAGCTTTAAACTACTGTGAAGTAGATTAAAAAGTTGTTTTGTCGTTGATTGTCACTGCTATATTGCCATTGTGCATAACCAATGCATTGTCAACCCAAAGTCTCGACAGTGCACTATGAAGGATATCGTATGAATGAAATTTATCCGCTTTTATTGCAATTTGCAATATGTTATGTTCATAATAAAGCTGTACTGCAATTTTGTTAAATCAAGTTCGGCTAGCAATAAGTACTAATTGTAAATACATCAATACCAAATGTTTTGGACACTCATGTAAGTAAATATATGCACTTGCATTTTTAAGACATACAATTTAAAAATAATAGAAAGCAGCAATTTTCAAGATAATACATAATTTATTCAACGGATATAAATTTCAAATCAACTGTTTAACAAATTACGGAAAAGGGGTTTAAAGAAGATCTAACGCGTAACCGGTGTCACAATAATGCAACCTGCCTTGGAGTGCAGTTCTAAAAAAAATAACTAACTATATAGCATTAACAAGTATACAAACTCTTGACAACCTTTTCTTTTCTTAATCAAATGTTCCACGTATGTAATTCGTCGCAGCTATCTATCCGTCATAGGAGCAATATAATTTCAGACCAACAAATTAATCTCCTTTCAATCACACAAACTCACCCAAAACTAATAACCTCTTCGATACTTCTAGGATACTCGGGAGCAGGAAAGTATAGTTACTTATAGTTTCTTACATGAAGAATTAACATGTATGAAAGATTTTATTTTAGAATAGGTAGAATAACTATACCTAACAATTAGTTGTCAAATATTGCTCCCTATAAAACTACAACCATGTAATAGTAATCATATTTTAGTAATAATTTAGCCATTATAATGTCAGCACGCTAATCTTTACCAAAAATACAGATATAACACTGCATCCAATCAGTCATGTGTGTTTACATGCTTAAGTTAACGAATATGCAATATTTAATGTTTTCTTAACCCAGCGTCATCCATATTTTGAATCAACTATATGGACAAAAATAAAATAAATCGTGTGCATCTTCATCCTGTTATTATTTATCATAGTGGTCGATGTTATAGTTACGTACATATACAATAAATATAAATGCAGAATATACTTATATAACAATACTCTTAAAAACTATGACAGAGGGACAAAATGCTTGTTTTTCACATGAAGGTTTTTCCTATCACCTATATAAACGTCTCAAAACTTCATGTTTAACTAGTACAACGGATGCAGCATCATCCACTTCAACATGGGATAATTGCAGTAAGTACTCTATATCGTGATTCGTGATTATAAACATTCCACAGTTGTTTGATCACTCATTGGCAATAATTTATTTAAATTTTACGAAATAATATGTTAAAGTTACAACGATAGACTCTGAAACGTCATCCCACTGAACGAAAGTCC
The DNA here is from genome assembly GCA_947179485.1 of Allacma fusca. NCBI lineage: Eukaryota > Metazoa > Arthropoda > Collembola > Symphypleona > Sminthuridae > Allacma > Allacma fusca. Next base: position 20,094,729 of record OX359250.1, on the reverse strand, counting down.
TGTCTCAGCACATTATCATCAAATCATTAAGATCACTAAAGTACTTCATAACTTCACTGTCACATATTATGACACATATGCCTTGTAAGGTTCGGGTTTCGTTGTCGAGGCTCTCGATCACGTTAAGCAGTGTATCAGTTGTACCCATTTGGTAAACTGCCTCTAACCGAGAACAAAATGTCATGAAAATTCGATTTTATTACATAGTATTCATGAATGTTTATTAGGATTAATATTTCAAATCACTATAGACATTGTTCAATAATGAGTGCTTACACAAATATTTCGTTACATTAAAAAGAAAATAGGCTTTCTAGATTATTCAGTGTTCAACATTGAATATAACTTGTAGTTATCCGCATATTTAACTCTTTTTCACAAGTATCTGTTAAGGAAAATTACTGAGGCGTGAGATTTCTAATTTTAAACATTAAATGCAGCGTGTAGTATATGGTGCTGAGAAATACCATATTCACAATTATAATAAAATTATTATTGTTCCGAGCACTTTGAAAGAGCAGCAAATTCGTTCACCTGATGATAATGAGATATATAAGAAATTAAATACAAATATCACTGAATTAGATATCAAATTTTTCGCTCAGTGCTTCAAATTGTAAATCTTAATGGTTCATTAGAAATATCAAGTGTATCCTTATTTTTTACTCCACTTCAAGTTTAAAGTATTTTATTCAACTGGGGGAGGGTGTGGTGGTACCCATACATCCTGTGCACTAGTTAGTGAGTATACATACATTTTAGAAGTTTCACTCTGGCTACTCTGGCAAACTGAAGAGACTAACACCGGGCCTAGTACATTCAATAATCCTAACCGTAGCTATATGTAGATATAAGAAATCTGTGTATTTTGTTCTTATTTATCCAGTTATGATAAATTACTGGTATACTTATTTTTCCTATTTATATATTTCACAAGAGTAAAACTATTACCCATTAAATGTAAGTAGTATCAGATTTTCTAGTTGAAATTGTCATAAGAAGCTTTCATTATTAGTATTTACAAATATCAACGTAAAACCAGCACGATCTTCGGCCACATTAATCAATTTTTTATACAATATGGTTGGAATTCCGCTGCTCATAGGTTCTACAGGAAACGTCTAGAAATTTCCAAAGGGCTTGAACGGGGAACAAAAACAAGTCTATGCAAACATATTGAGGAGTACATTTTCATCACAAACTGTTTTCAATTTTTTCTTAAGTTTCGTGCTGGCTATAGAGTAAGTAATTAAGTTAACATACAAATTCGAAACTTCCAATAAATTTTACAACTTATGCATGCTACGTTGCTATTGATTTGTTAACTGATAATCAAATTAGTGTCAACGTATGACAATATGTTTACAACGCAAATTATCTTTATCTTGTAATGTTTTATTCTGAAGCAAATAGAATCTGCAGGAAACAATAATAGTGAGGCTAATTTGCAATATTACAGTAGACAAAGCAAATGAAACAGTAATAATAATGTATTGTTGATGTATTCTGAGAGTCACCTAAATTATAATGAACCTACAAGGCGAAAATTAGATGAGTAAGGATATTTACAGATACAGTTTATTTGATTGTGTATTCTCGATAATTTCACAATTATTTTAAATGATATTCTAAGTATTGTAGCTAAATTCACATCGTAAAAGCAAAATCAAGGTTCCTCTACTAACACATATAAGCCTGGCGATGCGAGATACGAGATATCAAGGTAGAAAATTTCTATGGCAACTAAACTTAAAATTCCTTTACTTCATTTGTTACTACTTATGTATAATAATACTTATAAATATCTATGCAGTTTATAGTATACACAGATGCCTAAGCAGTTTTAACTATTAGGAGATTACAACCACAACAGCACTTGAAGCATTCTTCTGTAAACCATGCAAGCACAGGCTAGACGAGTAAAGAGTACATACTATTTTCAGCCCTCAACGTCAACGAGGACCAAAGAAAAATATTAATCAAAAGATTGCACGGGTTCTTATAATAGCTTAATCAGCATTTTAGCCATGAGTTACAACCCAGACAAATACTAGACTAGCTACTACAAATCACTTATATGCATGTAACTGTAACTTAATAAACCAGTCTACCCTATACTTACCGCAATAATAAAATAAAGCAGCTACATTGCTAATAACCAGCAGAGATTTGTATTACGCTTGCAAAAATACATATTTCACATATATGTATTAGAAGTCGGAGCATTCACCAGAGATTTAATTTGCTCATACGTTATGCTGCATTTATTTGTTACATCACAAGTTTTGTAATGCAACAACAAGAGAACAATGGATTTTTACCTAGAGGATATCATAAAAACTAAATGTATCCTTCGAAATGTATAAAGTAAAATAAATTCAGTCAGATCCAAAGCATTGATTCTTACGCACTACCCTTGAAATCACATGAAGGTAAAATAACTTCAGTATGTTCCGACCCCCAGTCGAGATATTTTTAGGACGTGTACACGTACGTATCAACACTGCACATCACAACTCCGCTAAAGTTTCGACAATGGCTACTAAATTGATACCTACACTTAGCACTGTTGTGAGAAGAAATGGGTTTCTCTAATCGCATTTCAAATCTTCTCCAATCCAAGGAATCTTCGGTTTCACCGTGTTGACATTGCCGAATCACGAATTTCAGAAGCCTTCTAGTAGCTTCGATAACATTACAGAAATGGATTATTAGGGTTAGTAGCGGGTGTAAAGAACGGATTAAAAGGCTTTCCAGAACTGACTGGGATTCCTGGTGAAAAACCTTGCTGTTGTTGTGGCTGGCCTGTCGCAGCAGAAGACACTGGAGAGTATGAGTGACTAGGACCACTGGTAAACCCAGTATTGCTCAAGTTGTTGTTTGGTGATTTCCACGCTATAACATTAAAACATAATAATCTAACAATAAGGTAAACTACAAGTGCAAGTGTAACAGGGTCAATTATTTGAAATATTACCATTTCCTGATCCAAAAAATGGATTGTGGCCACTGGTACCAGTTCCGTTGACATTGATACTAGTAGCACCGACGTTCCAGCCACTGGGAGCTTGAGGAGTCGGAGGGGCTGGAGCTGTAAGTACAGAGTAATCAATTAAACATTGGGGACTTTTTGTATTTTCGGCTGACGAAAAGATAAATAAAAACCAGTGGCAATCCGATCAAAAATTTCAACTAAACATTTGACACAGAAAGCATATACCTACGTCTATACTTTAATAAATTTCCAGAGAATCGCTGGAGTTCTGATGTTTTTATAACTACTTTAAAGGAACCAACGCTAGTGAAAATTTGGAACCGTGTTTCAAAAATTTTTAATTAATTTTAAATCCTAATGATTTCGATTTCTACATACCATTAATTATTATATAATCGAATCAGCTATGCAAGGTTTTTTTGTTCAACCTATTAATAAGATACAATTCACTAAAAGTTTACAATTTAGAACTGCAAACTTTTTGGGCATGTTATGTTTAAGAAAAAAATCACGCTGTGTCTGTGTGGTCTGTGATCCTGTATGTACTGATAAACCATTGCCATTACATGCAAAAAATATAACATCGAGTAGGCTTAGCAAAAGATAGTTTCACTAATACTTTAAACGTAGTTTACAGAATAACTTGAGCTACATGAATTATAAAATGTATGATTCATGTATAATTAGTATAGTCTATATTAATGTATAAAGTAGAGCTCACAGCGACACCAACGTATCTCTCAGACACGATAGCACTGAAAATGCGTCCAATTATTTATCAAATTCTCGCTTACGACTATTGCCTCTAAGACTAAATAGTCTCGAAATAAACAAGGCACGCAAACGTTCACCAACCTTGTGAAAAAGGATTTTGATTAGAAGAGGTGGAGAACCATCCGGTCCCGGATGAACCGGAAGACGATAAGTTAGCTGGAAGCGAGGCTGAACTCGTGAGGCCAATTTGTGTAGTTGCTGTTCCATTTGCTCCAACAGAATCACCATCTGAAATGAAAACAAATTCGTACAACTAAAATTTTTACTCAACTCCAGCTCGATACTACTGTCCGGATGTAATTCATATGTACTGCAAAATACATCATATCTGTTATTCACAACTCTTGCAAACTTTCGATAATTCCACTACAATCAACCTAGCCGGCATTTATGATTTCCAATACAACCATTCGTCTCCTACAACTAAAAGCATCTTGTATGATGAAATATTTATCTAACGTAATACATTGTTTCACAGCCCCTGGTAAGTAAAAATGGGCAGTAGGCATTATGGCCACTGAATTAAATTATGAATACGTGCTAACTCTCGATCTACCAAAACCAAAAGTTATTCGAATAATATTTAACGAGTTTAGAAAGCTGTGGTCGTACTACACTAACACTACGTAAGCATTGAGCATATTTAATTCTTTAAAACTTACTTCCAGTTTGCTTGAATAGTGAATCCAAGTCCTTTAACGCAGCATATTTGTCCTCTAAGCCGTTGCTAATGGAAGTAGTTGGTGCGGAGTTTATAATAATAGACGGCTGTGGCTGATTCCCTCCTGGAGTATTAAAGGGTAACAATGGTGGAGGCATAATAGACCCAGAAGACAGAGCTGGTCCTTGTAAACTCACTCCATTCCCCGTACTATTACTTAAATTAAAGTTGCTGCGCTGGCCAAGATTTTGTCCAGCAAATAAATCATTGTTCGTGCCATTCAAATTATTCCGGCTAAAGGCATCTTCGAAATCAGCGAAATTCGACTCGCTACTCTCGAAATTACTGTCAGCTCCATTGCGAAACCCATTACTATCACTAGACCAGGGGCTAGCGTTTAAAATATTATTGTGATTATTTGTTTTTGTTACAATATTCTGTTGTTGACTGGATGTCAGATTATTGATGAAATTTATAGGTGTTGGGCCTCCGGTATTGGGAATCTTAGTGGCATCATTTACTGATGGAGGAGCACTGATTTGATTTGATGAAATTGATGGCACAGCCGGTCCAATTAGAGAAGTTAATGGTTTAATGTCAGGCAACGTTATTGAATTCACAAGTCGATTCTGTTGATTCAGCTGTTGGTTTCCACCGTTTCGAAGATTATTCAAAAGAGGACTTGGATTGCTTTGCTGAGAGCCCGAAGATCGAGTCGAGGATAACGAAGGGGACCTTTGCATTGATGATAATGATGTACTAGCATTTTGTGACACTGACGTTAGCGCCCGGGCCGTTTGTGCCTGGATTTCATTCAGTTCTGTTTTCGATAATTTGGACGGGTCGACATAAAAGCGTTTTTGCTCGTATTTGGCTGACATAAAATCCTTCAGTAAGTTTAATCTAGCAGGGTCCTTTTCAGATCCTAGATGTGAATCTTTCGCCGAGCAAGTTGCCAGCCATACTTTTCTGCAATACTGAAAACAACATCTCGTATAAGCTTTCCTTATTATTCTCGAGGTACATTCATCAATCTAAGGGTACGAGTGAACTTCTGCTACGTAAGCAAAAGATCATTACAAATCCCTAAGGACCAGGGATGCAATTACATTGATTCTACTTAGCTATAGAATTAATTAAATAAGCACTTGGTGAAAACTTGCGCTGAATTATAAATTAGCGTCGAGGTCATTTTAGCCTACACGGCATATACGACGTCGTGTAAACCCTAGACAGTCAACCAAACAAACCGCTACTCAAAGTTAAACAGTACTTGTATAGCTCAATGTCTCATATATTTTCCCAAGAATTTTTCACATTAATACGATTCAACTAAAACATAATCATAATCATTCGAGAAGGGCAAATAATGACGTATTTTGCAATCCCTATGTGTATTTATTTCATATAAAGACATTTATGAAGTTCCATGTTCCATAAGCTAAAATAATAACAGAAACAGTATACTGACGTACATTCGTATGAGCTATGTATAATATGTACAATTTGTCGAAAATTTTCTCAAGCTCCATTACTTTCAAACCAAATTGTAATCAGAAGGCAACTTCTCCTCTCCTTACCAACTATAGGTACTACTATATCTACGTACATTTACGACCTGAAGATATCGACGTCGAGTTTAAAAATAATAATATTCAATTATTCGAGTAAATAAATAGGCTAAATGACTTTGATATTACATACATTGCCCTCATCATGTAGAATACAGCATACCAACTACCAACGCTAAATCTCAATCCAGTTGTCAACAAAGTAGAACAGTAAATGATGTAAGTCATGTAAAGTCCTGGACGAATAAAACGTGGAAACGGGTTCCTAATACACAAAATTCCTAATTTAAAAGCGTGAGTTAACTAATTCCAGGAATAATAACAAATTATTGTGCATACGTTCGACAGTATTATTTGTATCTAATTGCACATGTATTGTAGATATAACATCCATCTATTAATACGCGTGACAACACCGAGGACAAATGGGTTCCCCTGTTTCCTTACCTCGTTTCCTTTCGACTTTAATAGTTCTATTTCATCAGAGGTAAAGCTCGCCATTGATATCGATTTGACTCGGTGTGGTGGCGTTAATCCACGCCTGTAAAACCAAAGGCAAACACTAATAAAACACTGAATAATAACGACCCGCACATTTGCTGGCATTAAATAAATATGATTATGTCCTTTCATCTCCTGTGTTAGCACTCGGGGACCGAGACCAGGGAAGTCACTTAAATTATTCAATGCCAAGTATGAGCCGTAAGCTTTTATGTATGAAAATCAGGCGACAAGTTCCCCACTGCAAAAAGCAACTTTGTACTTAAATGAATTTGAAGTTAATAATCTTAGGTTTCAAAATGTTATTTGTTTGTTCATTCCTTTCTCATTTCCCCGTGTATCTCACAATTAGAACAAAAAATAAATCGTAGCTGCACATTAATTCCATTTCCTTTCTCTTTTGACTTATGAATCCTCGTGGCTATCAGGAATAGGAATACGACAATATTTCCACAGAGAAAGAACAAAAACCGTCAACTTTAGTTCTCTTTTGTGGTGTGGTTGATACCACATAATAATTACTAATGTCTGCATCAGCGGCAAAAAACAGAGAACCAGCAGTTGATGTTTTTAAACTAAAATGCTGAGAAAACAACTTCCATATACTGTAAACAGATGTTTCGTCTATTTAGCTTGAAAATATTTTCATCTCTACAACCTCAATGGTTAGCTGCAAGTGCATTTAATGTTTACTTCAACAGTCATCTGGCAACGCTATTACCAATACCACAAAAACCAATTACTTATAAGTATATTGATAACCTGTGGATACACTCTTTTATTATAGGTCTTCCTGAAACCCAATTCGTTACATTATTTTCATAATGGGTTGTTTTTAAGGTTATAATAAAATAATCCTTAAACATGTGTACAGTGTGGTATGCTTAGAAATCCCGCACAACTCATTTAATGAAATTTGCTCTAAGCAAAGTTAAAACCCTACAGATCCTCTCACCAAAATATTTTCGACGTTACTCTAACGGTTAACGTGCTAGGCCAACGGAAACTTTTTAAAAAAGCATCAAATATCTTCGGCAATTATGGACGAAATGACTTCAATTTTTGCAGGCAGGTTTGTTATTGTGGCTCCCTGACGGGTGTACTTTTGATCGGTCCACCCGTTTGACCTATAGATGTCAACAAATTTTCTACGAGTTTCGCCTATTACCCCGCAAAAATCTGTGGCCTCTATAGGTCAAACGGGTGGACCGATCAAAAGGATTTTAGATACCTGTCAGGGAGTCACAATAAAAAACCTGCCTGCAAAAATTGAAGTCATTTCATCCATAATTGCTGAAGATATTTAATGCCTTTTGAAAAAGTTTCCGTTGGCCTAGCACATTAACCGTTAGAGTAACGTCAAAAATATTTTGGTGAGAGGATCTGTAGGGTTTTAAATTTGCTTAAATTTCGTTAAATTTTGAGCTGTGCTGGATTTTGGCGTAGGAAAATTGACGAAGTTATACAGGTCGGTACAGATTCGGAAGTATTCGATTCGGTACCCCTGGACTAGCAAATATGCAAAACTTTAACTTAACCCTTTCCGGTTTATCACTCCTACGTGGACTCGTAAAACGGCTCTGACGAGTACTAGTTTTTGCACGTTTAAAGAATGACTAATAAACTTTAAATGGACTGTGAATATCTTAATTAAATGATTTATCTTGTTAATATTGTGAAATCGCATCGGCTTTCGAGTTTTTCGAGTTATTTCCGGTATAAATATTATATATATTTGTGCATGTTATGCATAGGCTCTGACGTCTGACTGCTTTGGTGTGTCAAGTCCAGCTTACGTGTTGTATTAGCTCGACTATTGATCATTTTGACCTTTATGAACATGACATGCTTCCAATGCATGCAGAATAAATGTTTCTGGTATATATTTCAGTAGATACCCTTTTCCTATTATCACAGTAAATAAATAGCTATTAATTATTATTGCTGCATATTTATTGTTATTTACTACAACTGGGAACTTACAGTAGGCCGGAGCAGGTCATGCAGACGAAAGAACCGATGGTGACATTGACGTATGTGGGCCCACGCTGACCACAGTCAAAACAGTGCTTGTTGGCAGGAATATGACTCATATCACGTAACACACGGACATTGGGATCCTCTTGGTTTTTCAACTTGCCGTTTATACTGCCGGATGACATGATTAACAATTTATGGGCGACTTCAAAAAGTTGGCACTGCGATAAACAAAAAATGAACCACAAATTACTTTTGCGTTTCTAAACAATGTCACCACAACGAGCATGAGTATCACTTCGTTTTCAGCTGTGATTCTTTTTACGGAATATTTCACATCACTTTTGGCTACTAGAACCGTCAGCCTGGAAACAATACAGGTTGCAATTCGTAAACACAAAAATTTCAAGACAGAACAACATCCTCAAAAAGAAGTGTATGGCATAACAAGTACTTTCTTTGGCTGAGATCGATTGGAAAAGAACATTAAAAATAACTTTCTCAATAAAGTAAAATCTGATTCACTGGTTTCCCTATCATCTATTGTTTCAAAAGTGAGTCATGCAGATTACATAACATATCGCGGACAATTCAATGATAAGTACTTTTATTTTTCGAAGAATCGAGCAAGCCGCAAGCCTCTCAACTGACAAATAACATTGAATCACCGGACAATAATCCCTGTTATTGTTTTCTACCAACATGCATACAGAACTGCCTTATACGTTGTAATTGCAGACCTTGATCTTGAATCCGTAAAGCCTCATTAAATCGAACAAAATAAACCATCCTTCATTAATCGCAAAACTATAGTCGTGACGTTTAGTAGACCCTTTCTTATTAAATCTTAGATACCTTTCGAATATTCTAAAACCGCCGTGATCAGACATCCAATAATAACTCATTCTACTCTACGGAGTAAATTACAACTGATTCCCAGGAAGGCCGATGCACCAATTCTCGCATCCAAAAAAAACGCTCAAAAATTAGGTCTAGCTACTACAAAAGTGCAATGCAAACAAATTAATAATCTCCTCAAAACAAAACCTCCCAGTACAGAAAGTTCCTACGTCGACAATCTCACCCAAATAAGTCAAATCGTATTCACCGAACTAGAACAATGCCATTGCATTTATGCACATTTAAGCTTTTACAACTCTCCAGAATAATATATAACTTCAAAACATTCCCCTATAATCGTGTAAAAACGAGGGAAATAACTGAGCAAGTGAACTAAACCAATAATACACGATGAGAAAGCTCTCCTACAATATAATTACATGAACTCAAATGAAATAATACTCCAATGAACAATAGAGACACCAATCATGTTTTGACTAGGACGTAAAACCTGACTTTGCAGGCTGGCAGTGGCTGGGAACTTAGGCGATTTCTCGCTATGCCATACCAGCCGTACTATTACTTATCAATGCATTTCCATGATGGAACTCTATGCTCTTGACTCCGCGATTGAAAAAGCTGACAGTGTGCACTAGCCTTTGACCAAATAAGTTACAGGTCCTTATCTGGTCCCTTGAGTACTTAATAATGTACATGAGAATTAATTTCTCACACATAATGGTATTAAAACGATTAAAATGAATAATTTATTAAAAGCACCGTAATGAAAATAATATGTTGAATTTATTGTTAAGATGATTCACACTGCAATGTTTCTATCATCGATGCATTTAGTCTCGCGCGAATCTTTCCGTTTCGTCAAAGGAGTTTCGAATTGAGTTGAGTTTAGTGTTTTGGCTTGTTTTCATTAATTTTCTTCTTAAATTGAACTTAAACTGTTTGTATGAAGTAGTCTTAATTGTTTTACGTAAGGGGTTTCTTTATTCTACAGTAATTTTGTGCATTTGTCCGAGGAATTTCCGATGTAAGTATTTAATTTACCAGAACCACAATAATATTTTCATTAGTAAACACTTAGAGAATAAGATTAATTAATTATAATATAGTAAACATTAGTTAAGAGCTAACTACTACGATGCTGGGCGACAATTTATTGTTGGTACAGCGGCTGCATATTTTTTTTTTTCGCAAAATGGAACGAGCCCATTTTTCGTACCCCAAGAGCCCCCCCTCATTTTTCACTAACTTTAACCCGGGATATCTCCGAATCCTGCATTACGATTTCTTTGGGCCAATTATCAAAAATGATCTACTCTTCAGTGCACCCTCCAGGAATTCTCTTATCGAGATCGAACAGGGGGCATATTCTCGTAAGGATTGTGCGGTGCCCTTCGGAAAAAGCTGAAATATAGGTGAATTGAAATTTTGACCATTGCCCCTAATATGGGGTAGTCTTAAAAACTGCCACTTGTTTGACTGTATTGGTTTTTTTACAAGCAGGAATACATATTTCAATGAAAATTTGGAAGCCTACTATTTCCTTCGTGAGGATCTGTCAGCTTTATTTATGGGTCATATTAACAGGAGTACAACTGTAGAAATATGGAAGCAGATAGTAACACCAGGTTTACTTTGTTGGCTCGTGTGACCTTCGATAAAGGACATCAGCATTCAATTCGAAGAAACGACACCGGGGTAACAGTAATGTTCACGTCGCAGTATATTATCGAACCATTGGAACATTTCCCCAGATTATCGTTTCTTCGGTTACAATCAGTGCTGCGGACAAGTTCAAGTAATACTTGAGTTTTCGAGTCAAGTTCAAGTTCGGGTCAAGTTCAAGTATGCAAATTTTTTTACTTGAATCTTTCGGGTCAAGTTCAAGTACGTACTCGGCTTGACCATGACATTTTAAGACAAGTCAGGTTCAAGTACAAGTAAGGGAAATTTACTTAAACCTCAAGTCAAGTTCAGGGTCAAGTAATGGAAAGAAAAAACTTGACCATGAACTTGAGATTTCATGGTCAAGTTCAAGTAATTTTAGATTGCGCATGCCATAAAGGACGGACGCAATTTCAAAATCACAATCCAATTTCATGTCGTGTTCAGAGTATTTTGTCATAAATTAAGCAACAAAGTTCAAAATCAGAGTCAGTTTTATGAAGGTCTTGTTTATCAGACGTTATTGTTAGTTTTTGCAGAGGCCTCTTCATGAAAAGAAAGAATTATCTTGATAATTCATATTGTAGCTTATAATTAGAAATATTAGTTCAACTTGTGTAAATAAATTACAATATAAAATGTACTTGGATGGCCCTTTACGAAAAGCGTTTAATAAATAAGTAAATACTAGTTTATTAAATATTAAGTTAAGAGTACTGGTAATACTCAAATAGGTATATGCATATATGAACATTAAATAAAACTTGTCAGATATACAGTGAAAGTCCGTTTTAAGGGCTCAGCTTATAAGGAATGTATCGATATCAGGGATGCATTTGTTTGACCCCAACTTTCATTTATACAATGCTTTAGACGTTTTTATAAGGGAAAATCCTTTATAAATTGTAGTCAATTATATCGATCTTTTACTGTATTCAATATGCGCTCAAAGTTGTCCTCGAATTGTTTTAAATAAACAATTTTAGTAAAATTGTTTTCTGAATGCGTTTTGGTTTTCCGTCTAAAGGAAATAATTTGCCGAAACAAGTTCGACAAGTTATTGTGGTCATGTTTTAATTTTTGTGATACTTAACTTGAATTATCAAGTTCAAGTCGCGTTCAAGTCATGGTCAAGTCAAGTTCAAGTCAAGTTTGGAACTTTAACTACTTGATCAAGTTCGGGTCTTATAAAGTTACTTGATTACTTGAACTTGACAAGTCAAGTAATTACACGAACGCGAGTTATCAAGTTCTGGTTGTGTCTTGAAACTTACTTGAAGTTTCGTGGTCAAGTCAAGTTCATGGTCAAGTTTTGAAATTACTTGACCCGATCGCAGCACTGGTTACAATTACCAGAGCTCAAGGGATTGAACGAGAGTAGTAAATTTAACACAATCATGCACTGATAAGGACCTGTAACTTATTTGGTCAAAAGCTAGTGCACACTGTCAGCTTTTTCAATCGGGTAGTCAAGAGCATAGAGTTCCATCATGGAAATGCATTGATAAGTAATAGTACGGCTGGTATGGCATAGCGAGAAATCGCCTAAGTTCCCAGCCACTGCAAGCCTGCAAAGTCAGGTTTTACGTCCTAGTCATGTTTTGATATGTCCACAGAATTGACATATTACGTAAAGTATACAGAAGCACAAAGAATAAATTTCACAAAAACATTAAAGCACCTGTTTCTACAGCACCCCTCAACTAACACACAACCTAAAAAAAAGTGAAATTTCCAAAGTATCCTATTATTTCCGTCCAGCTGCTGCTCCCCACCAATACCACCAACAGCCCTCCTCACTTCCCGTCAAAAATCAAGATTTCCAGCTTACAATAACCGACACTCAACCACTCTTCCGGTAGTATCATCGGAGCGATATCAAGTTTCAAAAAGCACCTTGCAATTCCCCTCAAGCTGATCTCCTAAACAAACTTAAACAAAAATACATTTATTATTAACGTCAAAAAATTCATACTTTAATCCTGTCAAAAAAAACCCCTCAAAATCTCAATCCTGGATAGAAACAATAATATTCGAAATAACCATCCAACAATAACCTTCCTCTGAAAGTACTCACAGTTTACCAAAGCCTCAAAAGTACCAAACCCTCACCAACAAATCCAGTCACAGAAGCCCCTCAAAATGACATATAGCTCTTCCTATTGACCAAACAAACACCAGTCCCAGGATTCACGATACATAAATTATTGTATGTAAGTAAGTACTAAGAAATATCTCACGAACAAAAAAAAATCACACGAGGTCCCGTGACACTTTTGAAACAAAATTTGTACAACAAGATGACTTTACCTTGAAGAATGTTATACACAGTAGTGTTATTATTTTTTGTTTTTTTATTTATTTTTTTTCAAAAAAGATTTTTTTTTTTTTTTGAGAAAGTGGTCACTCACTTAAATATTTTTGAATTTGTGTCTCCTTCTCATGTATACAGTGTGTGACAGTGATGAGGTTGCTCTCCTCTGAGAAAAAGGAACGACAAAAAGTTACGGAGAAGGAAGGAGAGAAACGTCCTCGTAGATATAGTCACACTTTTGACTTGTTACAATACAATTAGAATGAATAAAATGCGAATGAAAATGATAACCAATGTGACGTCAAGTACAGTTCAGTTTTAATACAGCAGGCAGACTTTTAAATGTTAGGACACAACATAGGGAGCTTATGTGATTTCGTATAGTGCGCTCCTTCAGCTTCAGCTCTGTATAAAAGTTACACTCACAACTCACACTCGCACACATACACAACACACACACACACAGTACACAGTACACACAGTCACACAGAGAACTGTATATAGGGACAGAGACTATGGGTAAAACATTTACTCAATCTGTTTTAATTTTTTTTCCCTTCCTCCACACCACACACACACACACACATGTACACACAACTATAGAGAATTGTATACAATACTTGAGACTCGTAGAAAAGTAAGGAGTTCAGTTCTTGATGGGTTCTCTCTCTCTCTCTCGTGAGGAGTTAAAAAGTCTCCATATTATATATTATTCGAGTCGACGGTGACTCTTTTATGTCTTAAGTAGTTACATACGGATGTAGGTATGTATGTCACGGGCCATGTCTCAGGCTGCCACAAAACATAGCATTACTTACTTAACACTAAAACCACCATCCTATGCCCATACTAGCTCTCGCTGCACTGTGCACTGTGCACTCACAAATCCAACATCCTCTTTCAGTCTTTCTCGTTCCCAACTCAACTCTCAGTATGAAGTGTATACTCAGGCCATTATAACATGGGTCTGCAATAGTCAGCATGCACACTCTCAAAAGCTATAATAGTATGAGGAGTAACGGCTCTCTTCTCTTGCTATTGCTATATACGTGAGAGGAGAGGAGAGGAGAGTAGGAGAGTCGCTCGCCCTTTATGTATGTACTTGTCTTGTCCAAGTCAAAACTTAACCTTATACCTTTGGAAGAACAGAGCAGAGTTTTTCAGACACAGTTGAACCACAGTGTGTTGACTCGCTCTCGCTCCCTGGATGTGGACTGTGTATTTGTACAAATCTATGTCGTGTGGATGTAAAAAGGCTTAGACTCACAGAGTTGCTTTTATTACTGCTCTTAAGAAGCAGTTGGATGGGAATCCAGTGACACCAGTCACGTTTGTGGACTATGTTTCCTATATTAACGGAATTCTTTGCATTTAGCACCTATAGGATTTAGTAGGGAAAAATACGATGCTTTGAGGATGCTAAAAGTATATGTGGGGTGTTTACTTACAGTATACGTTGAAAAAGTAGTATGCATTTTGTGAGGAGAAAAACGTAGGGATTTAAAGTAGAGAAAAAATACAGTAGTATGGGGTATAGGGATTGAGAGCACATGTGACATATAGTCAGTATAAAAATTACATTTAGCATTTAGGACATCAAGTATTTAGTGCCGGGATTTTAGCACCAAGCCTCCCTATCATATAGGAATCGTATAGAATGTGGACGAGGCTGGAGATACCGAGTTAGAATAGTCCCAGCTGGAATTTTTAAGCAATGCTGTTATAGTACTGTTGAAGCTGATGCTGTAGAGTAAGTGCTAGCGCACAATTGCTAAAACTTAAGTTTAGTGGAGATGAAACAAAATTATTTACGCGGATATACAAGTCAATAGTTGTATTTGCTTATGGCTGCACAAGTACGAATGTTGGCTATATTCTAGAATCTATGGGTTTAGTTGCTGAGTTGGCTATGACTGTGTCTGTGGCTGTGGCCGTGGCTGGGGCTATAGATAGTTGTGCGTAGATTTTTAAGGTAAAGAGTTAAATGTGTTGTGGTGACGCTGTGGTACATGGTGGGTTAAAGTAGGTATGCTCGTATATGTGAGTATCTTGGCCGTGGATCTAAAATAGTACAACAGTGGTTCTTAAAGGCTGGTGAGCATGTACGTGGCCTAATGTAGTACAGTAAGATAGGGATCAAGAAGACTAACTCGGTTGTTCTGCTCCTTGGATTTAGTGTATGCATAATAAATGGATGAATAATTGTATGAGGGGGTATGTATTTGATGTGTGATGAGACATTCAATCTGGTTAGGATGTATTTCACAGGCTTTGAGAGAGGGTGTCTTTTGCTGTTGTGTACTTAACCACACCTGTATGACAGTAGTGGGACTGAGGATCAGAGGAGACAAGGATCGTGTATATATGGGAAAGGTTTACGGCAATAAAGAGGTCTTATGTTAGGTGTGTTTGGGGTTTTGTAGGAAGTACAGTTGTTGCAATTCTCCCCTTTTAGAGGAACATGGGATAGTGTGGTACTATTAAGCACACTGCACTATATTACACTTTATACCAGATAGAGCGGTCGTGTTTTGTTTATCGTTTCAAAATGGAATGAGATTGTGCATGCAGGATGCACACAGGGAAATATGTCGCTTGTTTCTGTTTTTTTTACTTGTAACTTGTAATGCATTCCGCTCTAACCCTAACCTGTAAATCCTTTCGCTTAAATATAGGAAGGTATGGCGTTGTTTTTAGCCACACAAAAAAATTGCAGTGTAAAAAATGTATGCATGCACACATAATAAACCATGGCATAATTTGATGTAGTCCAAACAAGTGAATATAAAAAGTAATGCAAGGAAAGCTAAAGCCAAGTTTTGGTATGGTTCCATCCTTTCTGTAACTTTTTTGTGTTGTGCTTACGCGCTCAGGTAAGTATGTGAGGTAGGGGTTGGAGGTGCAATTACTTGTATTTTCATGTTAGAATTTACGAGTAGCTGCACCGGCACGAACCCACTTAAAATACTAGTAGTCGGAGGCATTAATTGTGATTTTATTAGGGTCAGTACAGTCAGTAACAAATATTGATTTTCTGGCTCGCTTCAAGGAGGCTGGAAGAGTAGACGACGTATAGACGTTGCTATAGACTGCACGGGTGAGGACAAAACCTAACAAAAAGGAAAGATTTTGCTAGAAGACATTCACGACTCATGACCACACGAGTCAAATATAGACTCTTGCTAACAGCAAATTCTCACGGACCTGTTTAAAATACTATTGCTTTAATAATTATAGTGGCAAATATTTTTCTGACTATTTGGTTTCTAAACTGAGATTGACTCCTATGACTATTGCTAAATTATATGTCAATTTTGCACCCAAAAGGTATAGTTACTGCGGGAAGAGTCGCGTTGCACTCGCTCGTGTACTCGTGCTTCTTTTTTTTTCTTACGTCAGTACTTCATCTCTATGTAACCATGCTGCTTGCTATTCAGCCCACCACTTCAGAACTCATTCAGTACAGTAAGTATAACCTTGGTTACACATAATAGCAATGGGAGTGGAAAATTTGTCAAAACAAACAATTCTCTTTGTAAATGCCGGACCCGAAATGAAGATGAAGAGCTAAGGTGTTACTGCCCTAGTGGTAGTGATGGATTAGGAATTACTTGCGCTCGTGGACTACGAATTTCATTACAAGTAGCGTACCTATACATTAGACCGGAACACGAAGCCAAATAATGTTCATGATAATAACAATCATTAAAACAAGGAAATGTATAGGCACTACTAATCAAGTTATCTAGAAAAAAATTTGACAGAGGGGTAGAAATGGAGTTAACAAATTTTATGTGTACTAAAAAATGGTTTACTATAAGCTTAATAAGTATTTCAGTAGATTCGAGGGTTATTTGCTTGCTTCACAGGAAGACACTAAAGCAATAACACGGCACTAATGGGAGGTTGTGCAATACACCTGTGCAAATAAAATCTTGGCGAGGTAAAAGAAGTGACTAGAAACTTGAGAATGGTGTTAAGGATGTAGATTTAGGTAGTCTCATTATTGGTATTTTATATGTTACACATGTGATCACGTATGCAAGTATGAGAGAACCAAATGAGACACCTCTGATTCTAAAAATATATCAGCACACAGTCACCTAATATAATAACACCATATTTAAAATGTGATAACGCCTTTTCCGGGCATAAAACTACGTTTATTTGACCAACTTGAACTTAAGAATTAGCATTGATAGTGACTTAGTTCACGAGACATTCAAATGTAATTTATAACTACAGATTTTCTTTACTCTCACTGAGCAGAGTAAACCCATCACGAAAAATGCATCGTAATTCACAGTTCCGTTCTGGCAAAATTGCTGAATGATTAATTTAGTTACTCCACGGAAAACTAACGATCGATTTCTCCGAATACAACATCTAAGGTACCAATAATAGCAACAATATCGGCAAGGAAACTTCCTCTTCCTATTTTATCCAAGGCTGCCAAGTGAGCGAACCCAGGAGCTTTGATCTTACACCTATACGGCTTTGAAGATCCGTCCGAGATAAGATATACACCAAATTCTCCTGAAATTCAATATATTATTTACACCAACGGATTTCACAGCTTGCGTGGAATGTGCAAACATGAAAACTAAACAATAGTAAGATTCACTTACCCTTGGGTGCTTCAATGGCAGTGTATGTAACTCCAGCGGGAACTGTATATCCTTGGGAGAACAGTTTGAAATGATGGATAATAGCTTCCATCGATGTCTGTAATTTATAATAATGATTATTGATTAAAAAGACTAAGGTTAGAACAATGAACAAGTTATTTTATATCAAATGCATTAATCCTATGAAGATTCGTACCTTCATTTCAGTGCGAGAGGGAGGAGTAATTTTAGCATCGTCTGTCTTTACGTCACCACTTGGCATTTGGTTCAAACACTGTTCAATTATTCTTAAAGACTGTCGCATTTCTTCCAGACGGCACAAGTACCTGAAGTAAAATCAGGAAAGGAGAATTTGAATCTCTAATCATTTCATTCTCATTCTACAGAGACGACTATTAATATTTAATATAATAAATCTTAATTTTAAAAACATAGTTATGAAAACATTATGAACGTCATTGAATTATTATTTGGCTATCTGTAAATTTTACACACCTATCAAAACAATCCCCGTTGACTCCAACCGGCACATCAAAATCGACCTTATCGTAAGCATCGTAAGGTTGAGTCTTCCTCAAATCCCACTTGATGCCACTGCCTCTAAGCATAACTCCACTAAAAATCACACACAAATTTTCTGGATTATTTCTCAGTTTAATACGTGATAGTAAAAACGACGAAATTAATCACGTTATACACAGCTTGAATTTTCCTTGCAAACTGGACTTATACAACTCGTTAGCTCAAAACAAACAGTATAATAGTCGAGGAAAAAATTCGTATCTAAAAGACAAACCTAAATCCGTAATTTAAAGCATCTTCGGCTGTAACTAAACCAATGTCAATCGTACGCTGTCTCCAAATTCGATTGTTTGTAAGCAAATCTTCGGTTTCATCTAATCGTTCATTAAATTTTGCGGCGAAGTCATAGATATCATCCATCAACCCCAAAGGCATATCCTACAGGAAAATCAAAATTTACTACGTCACACACATCCCTAACAATAAAAAAAATTCTGACTAAAATCTTTCTTACCAACGAAACGCCTCCAGGTCGGATGTACGCGGCGTGCATTCGTGCACCAGACACACGTTCATAAAACTCCATCATTTTCTCTCGTTCCTCGAAGAGCCAGAAGAAAGGAGTAATTGCTCCAATATCCAGAGCATGTGTACCAACCGCCATAATATGGTTCAAGATTCTCGTTATTTCCGCGAATAATGCTGAAAATAAAATGACACAAGTCATTACAATGACTCCCAATTTCCATAATTTCTTTCTAATATTTCAACTCACTCCTAATGTATTTCGCCCTCAGTGGAACATCAATGTTTAATAATTTTTCGACAGCTAAGGAGTAACACTGCTCATTGCACATCATTGACACGTAGTCCAGTCGGTCGAAGTATGGAAGGGCTTGAGTGTACGTCTTGTACTCGATTAGTTTCTCCGTTCCACGATGAAGCAATCCAATGTGTGGATCCGCTCTCAAAACCAATTCTCCATCGAGTTCCAAAACTAAACGTAACACTCCGTGAGCCGCAGGATGTTGTGGACCGAAATTTAAAAACAAGTTCTTCACATCTTTCTCCAATAATTGCTGCCTCTCTTCATATTTTTCGAGACCGTCCTCGTCCGCCAAATGGCGTTCATTGTACAGCACGGGAGTGTCATACTGCTTCAACCAATTCACATCCGGATACCATCTGTGAGCACCTCGCTTCTGATTACTGCAACTATAATAAAATACCTTGAATAAACTTTCAACAATTTCATTATAGTTTCACAAAAAATATGTACACTTTATCATTTTAGAAACTAGTTGAAAAATCCCCTTCATTTCGTCCCACTCCATGACCTTAATCCTCCCTGTATAGATTCAATTCCAGAATCTCGCTTACACTGTCAGGGGTGGATTTACGGGGTAGCCCACCCTGGCCCGGCCAGGATAAAAAATTTAGGGTCAGGGTAAAAAAAATGTTGACTAAGGCCCACAGATTGCAGATATCATGTGTAAAGGGCCACAAATCTATTTTGAGGGTTAGGGCCACGGTAAAAATTATTTTATTAATCCACCCCTGCTTACACTGCAACCTACTTTATTTAAAAAACCTTTTCCAAATATTTATACTAACCACACCTGGTTTCCTTCTTCCAACTCTTTGAAAAATATTCCCTTTTAGAATTTTAACACTCACTACATATGTAATTAACGAATATAAAATGTTGCCTACAAATATACTCACTTTGCGAGATTAGTTGTTCCCAGAAGTCCCAAATGCTTCGCGAAGGCCGGCGATCGTCGACATAAATTCATCCCCAATACAGACGCCATGATCGGTTTCGACAAACCGTTGCTGGATTAAATATTCTTCGGCCGAATCTGTAATTTGAAGCAACTTCCAAATTTAAATGGAACCCCTTTCAACAAATTGCCTATTGCCTATGGGATTTTTATTAGATCTTATTTTTGAAAATGCCGCGGGGACGTTCACGCTTCAAGCGGCCCCTACACTCCGGGATGGAACGTGAAAGGGAGTGTGGAATCCCAACTTTTGAACATCAACTCACACTCCATGCTGTGAATTCAGTGCGAAAGGTGCGGAAACTCTATCATCGGTCTTTTGAATTTTGACTGGTTCAGCGCTGATCAAGAAGATTAACTCGACCAGAAAATGGTAAGTAGAATATATATTAGAGTTAAATTCGATATTATAATTATTAATTAATTAAATTTATTTTAATAGTAATATCATTTTTAATTCACTTTGGGACTCACCATGCCGCTCACTTCATGTCCTCATGGCGGCATGGTCGACTCTCGACTCATGTGGATGCCTTAAATAATGTCGAAGCAGCTTGTATGTTCTGAGTAGATTTATATGAGAATAGATATCAGAATTCCTTTATTAAATAATTTTTGGGAAAGTTAAATTTTTGGGTTTCATGTAGGGGAATTAATTTTGGGGGATAGAATGATGGAGGCGGAAATACAGGTTTTTGAAGTATTTTGGTTTTGTTTAGTCTGCTTACAAGGATACCGGCAAACCAGCGGCCGAGGAGCAAGTTATCCATCGGATCCGTATTACTTTGACCTCCAGGAATGTCAAATCACTTGAGAAAGGTAAATTGTGGTTGTGTTGAAGAGTCGGTTTGATTGGGGATAGAATTTTGAGGATATGAAATAATTTGGAAATTTTTGTTCTGTACTTTCAGTGTGCTTTGACTTGGTCAAGGGAGCTAAGGAGAAGCAGTTGAAGGTTAAGGGACCAGTTCGTCTGCCAACTAAGGTAGGGATTAGTATGAGGGTGCTTAGATGTGTTCGGAGGCATGGTATACTGAAGATGGATTTGTTCTATGTAGGTACTTCGAATTACTACCAGGAAAACTCCTTGTGGTGAGGGTTCCAAGACCTGGGATCGCTTCCAACTCCGCATCCACAAGCGGGTGATTGATCTTCACAGCCCGTCCGAAGTTGTGAAGGATATTGTAAGTTTTCTTTGTTGCTTTTTTTTTACTTGGGTTAACCATTATGATGTTGTAGATAGAAATCATCCTGAGAGAATGGAGTAACTGATGGATATTTGTTTTTTTTAGACCTCCGTCAGCTTGGAGCCTGGTGTAGAAGCTGAAGTCACTGTTGCTGATTCGTAAATGTTACGAAATTTTGTACAATTATGGGATGTTAAAGTGACAGAAAGAAAATAAAAACTTTCCCTACAGAAATTCGCCAGTCATGTTTTATTCCACCTCAGCTATACTTATGTAATCAAATCATAGTCCAGTTTCACTTTTTCATGTTTTTCTTGAGTATTGTCACCTGGTAAGTAGCATGGACAACCACATTGGTTCTGTGTGCAGTCATCAAACCAAATGGTTTGGTATGCCATAATGATGTATAAGACAGTTCACAAAAAACATTTTTTCAGTGGTTCTCTATGCAAATACGGGGTCTTTGGCAAGCAGTCTGTTAAGTTACATAAGTTTAATATTATTAACCTCAGTACAACCTCTGTATTACCGTTACTACTTTTATTTTGAAATTAATTGTTGTGTGTTAGAATTGCTTTGCCCGCTCATTTTACCACCGTTTAAGCATGAGACAAGACATTATTAAAATCCTTTTAGTAATATTGTTATTAGAAAATGAGCTGGTTTGAACAATGAATTGAATTTGATTGAAGTTTTGTAAGTTATT
Source organism: Allacma fusca (assembly GCA_947179485.1). NCBI lineage: Eukaryota > Metazoa > Arthropoda > Collembola > Symphypleona > Sminthuridae > Allacma > Allacma fusca. Next base: position 20,072,586 of record OX359250.1, on the reverse strand, counting down.
TCAGACATATCTGTCAACTGCCACAGTGCACAAAGTTACTTAGCTGCAAGCTACAACACGAAAACTCGCTGAAAGTAAATTTTGTACAATCGTACAGTTTCATTCATTCATTTGCTTTCCGGGTTAACGCTTGACAAGAGGTTTTTCAAAGGGCTATAAGTTATGACAGGTGTATTGATGAAATGTGTAGACATCACCTTGCTATCATTATACTTTAAGGTTCTGCAAATTTCGAAACACCGAAGGTATGTTATAAATATCTAATTAGAGAATCCTATTGTGACCTGACACTAGACCACCGCTCTGAATTGGAAGCTCTTTCCACGTATGAAAGTAACTCAACTTAGCCTTGGAAGAAATTGCACAGAAGAATATTTGGTGAAGGTTATTTCTGCTTGATTGTATTTTGGGGACAGTTCGACAACCTTTGAAATACTACAAAAATGTTGTATTGTAACCTCACAGGATACGCATGCAGCAGTTTCATCCAATCGTAATCCCATTGGAATACCTGTCATTTCCTACGTGGAACTACTTGGTTTGAGTCATTCGTCAAGCGTTATCAACCATCCAAAGTTCCCACATGCGGTACTATGTGAGAGCACTTATACTGTTACTAGTATCGTTCAGCGTATTGTCGCAGATAATTATTGCTGTACAGCACAAGTATTGCTTTCGAGAACAAACAATTTACATTTTCTTTATTGTCTCAAAATGTACTCCGAATATCAACCTTTCTGTTATAATAGTTCATAATATGTATTGCTACGCTTTAATGTATGTACACTGTATTACGCCTGGGTTTTCATTTGCAGACGTATACAAAAACACTACAATCAAGCATACCTGATGCCGACTGCCGACATTGCGGAAAGCTCATTAACCTCGACATTATGTTCAGTAGTTGCAAGGTTACGTACTGGATTTTTTTTTGATTTTTCCAGACTCCGCTTCCAACTTAATATGTGTATAGTTCTTGAAGATAATAGGACCAATGTTTGCTGGAGTGCTTTACGCAATATATTAATACTTAATGTACCTCTATATAATTACTTACTTACAGCTACATTTTAACATACATACTTCAAATTATTTTAATTTATGTTATTAAATAAATTGAATTTCGTCACAATAACTTGTTCAATTGCGAAGAAACGCTACGTCTTTTAAATGAATATCAGAGGGAAAGTACCCTGGTATTGCTAATAATTTTGGCCATATAAAAAGTACGTTTTATTCGTCTAAAGGGATGTCAAATACCGAATTTTGCTTGCTTGTACTTATCTTGAGTAAGTCTTTTTCTAATATATCAACTTCCCCTTCCCAGTGCTTCATTCAGATTATTAGCCTCCCATACCTATACGTACATAAATACTTGCTTTCAATCATGTGCTACTTATTCAACAAAATCATTACCACTTGCCACTGCAGACGGCTTGTTTTACAGCTTACACAGCCTGACGTGGTTGAAATTACTTTCCCCAAATTCATTGCGCCTGTTTCTGAATAATTATTATTACCAATTAATTTTTACAAGGAATAAACTAATTGTCTTTCCCTACTCAGTCATATAGCAAATCGAATCCGATGAGTAAATGTAGATAATTATTGTTAGCGGAATCCAATCAACTCTAATAATAAATTGTAAAAGTAGACACGATATCTTACAGTTAGACATGACAAAGTGCCAGCTCCCTGCTTTCTTTGAGGAAATAGTGGTTATCTGTATATTATGCAAGAAATCTGTATAGTACATACTTATGCATTTGAAGCAAGTAGATTTGGAACCTTTCGATATATGTACATATGACCTTATCCTCACCTGAAATTTCAGTGAGTATTAAATCTATACAAGAATGTATGCGGTTATCTACCACGGCCTTATTCCTTGTAATTATTTCAGTTGAACTATTGCCCCTTTGAATTTACAAATGTTCTTAAACTAATGTAACTCTTATCAGGAGTGTGAAGGTTCATTGAATTAATGCTACTTACTTAGAAATCATACCTGAACACCTATCCTATTTGAAGGCCCATTTATAGGGTGCTCGGAGATTTTAGCTAAATAGGATGAGCAAAATTTATACAGGAAAAAATTCTGCAAAATAAATTGGAGGTTCTCTTTTTTAGGGGGACCGTATAGGGGATATATTGAGGACGCAATGGGAAATTGGTGACTAATATAGCATTACGTATTATGTATGAGTTCGATTCTGAAAAAATGCTTTCTCTTGCTTGAGTCTCTTGTTCTACTTTACACAAATCTTGTATTTACACGTTTAACTATTTTCAGTTTGAAGAACACAGTTCAGTAGCATGATTCTCGGAGCACAAATAGGGAAAGTATATTTTTATTTATTATTACATGTTATTCGGTAACATTAAAATGTTTGCATGCTCATTTGACTTTCTTCCCTCAGGAAGAGTGTGTGCAAGGGAGGATTAATAAAATGACTTTTACCCTTGCCTTAAGCCTCAAAATGGATTTGTGGACCTTGTCACTTGCAATCTGAGGGTCTTCGATCATTTGTTTTATACCCTGGTCCTATATTTTTTTTACCCTGGCCGGTCCAGGGTGGGCCATCCGATAAATCCACCCCTGTGCTGTGTGATGACAGTTTGAGAGCTATATGATATTAAAATTGATTCAAAATTGCATTTTTAGCTTTCAATTCCAAGGCTACCTAAAAATGATTTTCTCTCACACAACTCCTAATAATTCGTTTATTTTTGAATATTATTTTTTGGCATGGAAACTTTCTTACTTACTTCAAAAACAACGTTTTGGAGCGAACCACAAAAAGAAGAAACTAAACAAAAAAGAAGAACTTAATACTTTTTTGACAATACAGATAGGTTGAAAAAGGTTGTTATTAATATGACGCATGCATAATGATAGAACAATTAATGGAACCCACAACCAAGTAAACTTTGACCCAGGTTTCACTCTTGTTTCTCGATAATTGAATTACTCTTGTAGTGTGACTGTTGTTGTGTCTTGTCTTTGTGTCTACAGAAGAACACACATCCAAAAGAGTTAGGACTTAGGAGATAAAAAACATATTTTGTGAAAGTCAAATATTTTAACGGCAGTGCTTTTAGTAGACTTGTTTTTGTAAGGAAACTTATAAAATGTTCCGTAATACTTATCAGAGTGGCTTCCTCTCCGTTTTCTATTCTATCGGTTACAAACCACTTAATATTTGGTGCACACAAGTAAGTATATTAAGAACTTCCAGCTTTTTTCTTTTTCATCATATGAAGGGTACAATGAGACAGAGAGACCCAATGAGTTATTGTATTCATTTTGTCATTGTTACCCACAACCAAATATTTCATTTCAGGTAATGAATGGTCACATTAAGAGAATTACCGACCCCGACATTCGTTCCCTTACCTTGGAGATCGTCGGGAATAATGTGAGCACCACGTACATCAGTTGTCCCACCTGTCCCTATGACAGTTTGGGCATCCGCTTGCCATTCCTCGTTCTTGTCGTGAAGAATCTTAAGCGGTACTTCAGCTTTGAAGTGGAGGTGCGTTATTTGCGATAAATACATACAATTGGTCCAATTAATCGTGGATTAAAGCATAACACCTTGTAATTACTACGTAATGACTATTTTAGGGAAATATTGGGATTAAAGGTCAATTACTTATTAGGGTTCTCTCAATTAGAGATAACGAGTATGAAATAACAAATGAACATGGTTGATGTCTAAACTTACAATTAGGGACTGTCAGAACAATACAAAGCATTGTTTCGACCACGCAGGAAAAAAATGCTCCAATTTAATTAGTCGGATATGCAACCATAAATAACCAGCTGGAATTAAAATTTTCCTTTCCATGAGCATATTTTAATAGGCTTTCATACACGGGGAGATTGCATTTATTTTCAACACTTTAATAAATGCAGGTCCTCGACGACAAGAACTTCCGGCGACGATTCCGCTCAAGTAACTTTCAGTCCTGCACCCGTGTTCGACCTTTCAACTGTACCATGCCCCTTCGCTTAGATGACGGATGGAATCAAGTGAGAATTTTGACAGTTGGGTTGCAAAAGCAATTTTTCCCATTGCATTTGTCATTCGTAACGTTTGATTTTTTATACTTAAGGTTCAAGTGAACTTGTGCGATTTCACAAGACGAGCCTATGGAACGGGTTATGTTGAAGCAACTCGTGTTCAGATCCATGCAAACTGCAGACTCCGACGGGTAAAATATCACCTCTTGATTTTACGATGTCACTTGTTTCATGAAGATAACTCTCATTGCATATCTTTTATTTTTTGGAACATATAGGTTTATTTCTGCGAACGCCTGTATGGCGATGAGGAGCTACCCGCTGACTTCAAGGTATTTGTGCTCAACGCACAGCGGATGACCCCTAATGATGTGGGAGCTGTTTGAGCCAGAACTTACCCTTTCCCGCAGCCACTATAAAATAACATGTGCTTCAGACTCATCTCTCAATAAGTTAATTAATGTACTTGCATGAAGTGGAACCTTACAATTATTTAATTACAGCAAAATAATTTTGTACTACATACTCACCATATTTCCCAACCATAACAATTCTGACGACAAGTTCGAAAGATAATGTGTCAATTTCCAAAGAGCAAAGAAATAATATTTTTCCCATTTGAAAAACTATACTCCAGGGTAAGCGGATACACTAATTGTCAGTAGCCTTGCAAAATGCTACCATGCGTCTTCGTGAGAATACTTATCTGTTCAACAGATGTGTGTGTGTGCTACTGATGTCGGGAAAGTAATTAATAGAAGCAACAAGCAACCAATATATCTTGGTGAAGCAAAAAAAAATCAATAATTAGCGTATAGACACTTACATTTATGAGCGCTGGTAGTATATAACTATACGCGTAAACAGAAAGTTCATTCAGCATGCAATTGGCTTGTTTGTAAGGGCAAATAAGCATCATCATCCATGCCGCATCAGTATCTTTCTGCTGTTACAATCTATTCAAAATTTCTGTAATTTTACTCCCAACATGATGGAAGTTTACTCATGCTGACAGTGAGTAAAATACTCTTTTGAGGATGAAATGTTCCTGCACAAAAAATATTCGGTTGAGTTATTGCTCAGTCTGATTTAAGTGAATATGAGAGATGCCCGTCGCTGCCGAAAAGGAGATGATTATTTTGCTTTCTTAGGGAAAAATGTAGGCCAAGCGCCAGCCTGAATGCCTGCTTGCAATTATAGAATAAAAATTTTAGTAATATTAAGTTACTGCAGTCATTTGTTTTTGTACGTACTTGACATGAGACTTTTGAGCTGGCTCTGCATTTTAAATATTCCAGATAGGATCCAGGAAAGGCCAAACTATTTGGACACGTTTGATACAAATGCAAATGAACCCTCAGGACTCAAGTACTGTCAACTAACCTTAGAATATCAGAATAATCTCAAACCAATGCTTTCTGTAGTCATCATTCCAGTAAATATTCAAGGAAATGCAGTTAGAATAAGTGTTTGGTACAAGAAATGATTTTCGTTAATATGCCTGGTAATGTCGTACTCTTATTACATATGATTTTTAACTTTGGTCTGGTGGACTGCTAATCACCAGCTTTTAATCACCAGTCTTTGCTGGAGAGGGGAGAAAGCAAGTCCTTGCATTGACCCTTGTGAACTTTACCCGAAGTTCGTTGGTTGTGTCCAATAGTACAAAGCAACGTAGTGCCCTTACGGGATTTCCTCCTATTTGGCAATAATTTCCTGGCAGGATCGAGCATTGTCTTCATCATACAATAAAATTCCGATATTTTAAATCCGTGTGTTCTGAGTTCATATTTGTGACTGTGATCATATTTAAGTTCAGGAATGAAAAGAACTATAAGATTTTGTGTGATTGCAGCCTTAATATGTCTTCACAATGGCATCTGCTCTGGAGGTAAAAGCATAAAACAATTGAATTTTACTAAGTTCCCCATTATCAAGTCAGTCTAATAGCTTTTGTGTTGGTAAGTTTAGCTTATAAATATATAATGAAATCTTCCATTTGTCAGCAAGGACAACAAAGGGGTTTGCCTTACTTATTGTCTAGCATTTCCATATACATTATGTATGAGTTTGATACGGCTACTCTAATCTTGCGCCTTTGATATTAATGATTTCAAATTCCTTTTCTTAGGGTACACGATTTAATTTGCACTTACAGTTAGCTAGCTTTGTTCTACAATCTCGTTTACAAATGGCACAAAATGCCGCTAAAATTCGGAGAGCTAGTACTACTTCAGGATGTATTTGCATGAAGCAATTTGCGAGATTGGTTTGTTTGTCAACGTTGAAGGTGTAGGTGTTTTGGAATTTTACCTGTAGTTTCTCGTTGCGCTGTTCCTTATAAGCATTAACCTTTCCTAGACGTATTTTACCTCAAGTAACATCGTGTACTACTGTTGTCTGAATGCATAGCGCTGGATTACTTTACCCCAATTAAATTTCTTGTAAGCGCGTGGATAGTGTGAGAATGAGAATGTGAAAAGAATTGTGTTGTTTGACGTTGCCCCAAATTGGTTTTTAGAATTTCTTATATGATGTACATATATACATGAATTGATTGATTCGTTGACTTTATAGCTGGAATTTTTATAAATGGGACATTGATTTCCAACTGTCACCCTGAAAGCGGAGAGTTTTTATGTAAATCTGGTCATGAGTGCATTCATGCTTCCCAGGTTTGCGATAAGAACAACGACTGTACTGACGATTCCGATGAATTTCCTGATTGTGGTAATGAATTAAGATTTGTTGTACCTATTGCTTCCTTGGACCGCCTTATACCTCGAACTACATTTCCTTGTTTTTGACATGCTTCCTCCTAACCATGAACTTTGAATGTTATCTGATGTTAGAGTTCATTGAATCCTTGTACTAACAATGGAGCGTTCATGTAAATTGACTATTTTTGTTGATTACTTTGCTACAGAAAAATCCTGTTCAGGTGTTAAGTGTCAGCATGGATGTATGCCGAATATCAATACAAAAGAAAAAGGGATTTGCTTTTGTAACTCGGGCTTCAAAGTTTCTGGGATGGACAAGGACAATTGCGTGAACGTGAATGAATGCACAGAACATTTTGGTGCCTGTTCACAGAAATGCAGAGATACTCCAGGATCCTTTGAATGTAGTTGCTTGGACGGCTTCAACCTCCTCCCTAATAATTCCACATGTGTTCCAAAAGGTATAGGGACTGAATGAAGGTTTTGCATAAGTAATCACTACACAAAGTCCTTGACTATTAATTGTGCCTAAAATTTTCCACCTTTTCATCCTCCCAACTGTATACCTATTTAATAATTAATTAATTCGACCGTGCCCATGTAGCTCCCTAATAAGAAATATAAGAATAGGCCGGTACATGAAATGCCATTGCTTTCCACTCATTTATGCACAGGTAGTTTAAGTGGAATCATTTGAATAAGATATGAAAGCGGGAGCACCTAGTACTCATTAGGAAATTCCTTCTTAAAATTTTAGTTCCAAATGCAAAATTAATATTTGCATTGAAAAGCAGCGTCCGGGTACTCTCTCTCTCAAGCCAAACGAAACAGGTGAGGACTCTGGTCGAAAAAATGGGCCAAACCGTTGGAGTAACATTTGATGCTGAAGGGGATGATGTATTCTGGACTGATGTCTCAGACAGAATGGAAACTATCTACCGCTCCAAGATGGATGGAACAGAAGTCAAAGCTATAGTAGATACTGGTAAAAAAATAATTTTCAATCATGCCTCTCAAAAGTTTATGAGGGATTGTAGAAGCGCTGGAACATTTTCCTAGAGGGATGCGGAAATTACGTCTGGGATCATTCGCTAGTTAATATTATGTCTTATTTTCATGCAAATAACATACTAGATGGAGAAAGGCTCAATGAAAAATTTATAACATTTTAAATTTGAAAATTTAATACAAGCCTTTAATACTAACTTTTTGTCACGGGAGTGGGATTTCAGAATAGCATATTTATTTCATTCACAGGACTTATCTTACCGGAAAGTATTGCGTACGACTGGATAGCTCGAAATATTTACTTCACTGACTCGAACCTAACTCACGTTGGAGTCTGCGATAGGGATGGGAAAGCTTGTACTATATTGGTGCAAGAGCAGATAGACAAGCCAAGAGAAATTGTTCTTCACCCAGCCACAGGGTATCTAAATGCTTACAATTAATTTGAACTTTCTCCTCGTGGAGTCTACCGTAGAGTCAAAAGCTCCGTACATGCTTGCCACATACACAGATGCACTTACTGTAATGATAAAAATTTAATGCTGTCCAATTTATAACTGGGAGCTCTCTTTCTTCAGGAAAATGTTTTGGACAGACTGGGGAAGCACTCCAGCGATCGTTTCCGCAGGGATGGATGGTTCCTCACCACTTCCCATCATCACAGGGGGTTTAAAATGGCCCAATGGACTGGCCATCGATCACGGGACGTCTCGGATATACTGGATTGACGCTAACGTCAATATGATTGAAACTAGTGATTTAGAAGGAGGAGATCGGCGTATTGTCAAAACAACGGACATTAAACATCCTTTTAGCATGGAAATCTTTGCCGATACCCTCTTCTGGAGTGACTGGACTTCGCATCAGATAGAAAGCTGTAATAAATTCACAGGGGATGACCACAACATTGTGCTCGACACTCCCAGAGATCAAATAAATGGCATCGCCATATTTCATCCCGCTGCACAGCCCAAACATCGACCGAACGACTGTGAAGATCATCAGTGTTCCCATATCTGTGTTCTTACTCCGGTTACGAGCGTGCAGAAATTTCGCTGCTTATGTCCCGTGGGAATGACTTTACGGTCGGATAAAAAAACATGCAGAGGTACACTAAAAACTCACGCTTTCTCCTTCTCCTCGTCTCATGGATGTATATATATGCTTCGGTCCTTATTTTACGATAATGCATTATTCAGTTGTTTCGCACTCTTGTTTGTAGGTACTACTAACTATGTACGACCTTGTTGTAACTTTACATTTAATAACTTTCTGTACTTCATATTCCTTCATAGATGATCCCAAGAAGCCAAAACTTTTCATGGCGGAAGGAGCAAATTTGAAATCAATGCATTTCCATGCAATCGGACATGATGTACTAACAACTACCCAGATAGAGGGGATCCATACTATTGGCTCAATTGCATTTAACCCATTGAACAATACATACATCATTTTTGATAACATGAGGAAAATACTCTTTTCCTTCAATCCTTCCAATAACAAGCTTGAGGCGATTATTTCCAGACATTTGAATTCAGTTCGAGGAATTGATATAGGTTTGTACCATTCTCTCTTTCTCTCTCTCTCTTTCTCTCTCGTAAAAACATGACTACTTCCTGGAAAAGGGGTTTACAGAAAGTATGCTGCATATGCTGCTATGCAAGAACCAAATAAAAGAACCAAAATAGTGTAGCATATGTCACACGTACTTTTTAAACAAGTCGAGAAAATTGCTCTCCGCTTTTACTTATTAAGAGAGTTGGATCTTGGCAGTAGGCTTTCTTTCGGGGTAGTAAATTTTCTTCATACTATGTCAATGTAGATGTCGTAGCTCATAATTTGTACTGGGTGGATGCGAGCAAGCAGACATTAGAGGTGATGTCACTGAGGACAGGGGAGAGAGCTATACTGTACCATCAAACCACGTACAGACCATTTGATGTTATCGTCGTCCCAGAAGTCAAGTAAGATTGGGGCTACATAAGTTATTCTCATTTTTTAGTGCTGGGAAAGTATGGTCAAAATAGTAATGTTTACTAATGATCCAACTTTCAGGTCACTATTTGTTGCCCTCGTGGGTAGAGGGGAAGGTCAGATTTTGAAGATGTCAATGGATGGAGTTAATATTGAAGTCATAATTCATATTCCGGATGGTGAGCCCACCGCCCTCGCTTACAACCATGATCTAGAGCACATTATATGGTATGTTATTACCTATTAACTCATACTTGTTCTCGTAATTAGCCGTCTACATGAATCATATTGGGCAAGGAGGGCTTATTAACTTGACATTACTCTTTCTCCGTTAATAGGTGTGATCCCCTCAAGGGAACCATCGAGCACGCTTCCATTACGGACAGTAAAATCCGGTTTTTAGCAAGAGCCAACGTAGGAGCTCCATACAGCATTGCTGCCTCTGGAAACAGAATTTTTTGGAGTGATCGGTACACGCAGCTTCTCAACTCTTTCGTCATCGGCACGGACATCCAGGATACCCCAATTTTCATCGGGGATGACAAAGATCGCTTTAATGAAACCACGAGAGGAAACTTCTATGCAGCTATTGGAATTAAAAATACTGATAATAGCCATTTGATGGATCTCTTTGACAATCATGAGTGCTCCCCGGATGCTAAGAATAGAACCAAGTCTTGCTCTCATATCTGTCTCATGTCCAGACGCACAAATAGGGCCACTTGCTTTTGCCCAGACGGAATGGAATTAGACAATGATGATCGGACGTGCGTTCCTTTGAAAATCTGCTTGATGAGTCAGTTCACGTGTAATGATGGAGCCTGTATTTCTTCCCAGTTCAAGTGCGATAATACAAGGGATTGCAAGGGTGGTGAGGATGAATTTAATTGCACAGTTCAGAGCACCTGCAGGGTGTCGGACTTTGTTTGTCGATCAGACCAGACTTGTATTCCGAAGATGTGGAAATGTGACGGGGAACATGACTGTCATGACCACTCGGATGAGGAAAATTGTCCTGACATACCTTGCCCTAACAGTTAGTATTTTAGAAATAGTATAATTGCCATTTTACTATTTGAATTTCACATCCATGCTATGAATTTTACGCTTACGTATTTCCATAATTACTTCTACAGCAAGTGACTTCAGGTGCAAACTGGGAAGATGCATCCCTCAATCTTGGAGATGCGATCATGTGGTAGACTGCCCCGATAAAGATGATTCGGATGAGCTCAATTGCAACTTTACCTGCAGTCCTGGTGAGTTCAAGTGCAAGACGGGCAATCACGATTGTATTCAGATGGACTGGGTGTGCGATGGAGAGAACGACTGTGGCGATGGGTCGGATGAGCATGCGGACTGTGGTAATTTAATTTGTAATTCTGAAGTTATTAATTTATGGAGACGAAATGACTTCATTTATTCTCACTTCGCAATCTAATAATAATTTCTAGATAATGACTGCAAGGAAGATGAATTCAAGTGTATGAATCACAAGTGTATCAAAAGGAGACTTGTATGTAATAACAAGGACGACTGCGATGATAACTCGGATGAAACTCGTTGCCCCCTTGGAGTCCCTTTCATAGACACGGGCTTCAGGTCATCCAACTCCACGATTCGAGGAACAACCATTCTCTTTAATACGACCACCACGGTTGCACCCATGCAACGCTCTGGAAAATGCACTCCAGAAACATTCTGGTGCTTTACCGGGGAATGCTTAGAATTTTCGAAGGTTTGTGATGGCCGAATGGACTGTATGGACGGATCAGATGAAAGTGAAAGTAAGTGAATGAAAGCAAAGGGAAAGATTAAATTGTTAACATTGTACTGGCCCATGTTGGGATACCTATTAACGATGGTAGCGTGAGTGCGATTTAATATAAATGATGGATGATTTACGAAATTAGATTGCGGAGATGTCTGTGGAGTCGCAAATGAATGCTCTCATATATGCAACCGGACACCTCAGGGTCCGGTCTGCAGCTGCCCGCCGGGTTATCGTTTAACTACGGACATGAAATCATGTGAGGATATAGATGAGTGCAAACAAAACATATGTGGTCAGTACTGCGTGAACGTGAAAGGAAGTTACAAGTGTACATGTCATGATGAGTACGTCCTTAAGTCAGGTCAGTAACCATAACGCAAATGACTCACCAAAGTAAACCTAATGTGCATGTAATGGCTATTGGATATGTTGTGTAATGTTATTTGACTGAATTTGAAGATCATAGAACTTGTAAAGCTAAAGGACACCCTCCATTATTCGTCTACGAGTCGAAGTCAAAAGTGTTCATTGCTCCTCAAGACTTGATGACTGCAACAGTTATTCCAGTGGAACCTGTGCTGAGTGGCTTGGACATTAATAGCCATAATGGAGACATATTCTGGTCAAATGGTACTTTAACTTTTTTCTTTGGGAGTCGTTCCATTATTGATTCCTCGGGAAATGTACTGACCTGAAATGTATCTTGTTGTGTTTTAAATTTATTTCGATAATTTTACTCTCAGACAGGAAAGGCATAATTGGACGGTCTAACATAGACCCTAAAAAACCTAGGGAGATACTCTTCACACAGCTAGCGGTACCCGGTCAATTAGCATACGATTGGATTTCAAGCAATATATTTGTCGTGACTAATACCAACCAAGGTAATAAATGATGATAACTATTGTGAGTGAATTTTATGGTGGTTTATTAATTTTGTGATTAATATCTCCATTAATTATTACACTAGCGGGACGTGATAAGAGGCGGAATCTGGTTATAAAAATATGTCATGTTCACAAAGACCCGGAGAAACGATTATGTGCCACTTTACATCAACTGCTGGGCCACGAAGTCACTGCAATGGCCGTCGCCCCTAAAGAGCAGTCAATATTTTGGACGGAAATAACATTCACTCCGTTCGGAACATCAATCGGGGCGATACGGATGGGCAATATGGATAATCACAAAACCACAACATTAGCCACTGACGAGGTAATAAAGATACATATATGTGCTGACCACCGTTGCCACAGAATAACTTTTAGATAATTTATGACCATTATACACGCAACTTTTTATTAGGTAATTAATCCCGCTGGACTTGCTGTAGACCACGTTTTTAAAAGAGTGTACTGGATAGACCGACAAATTAGAAGAGTTGAAGTTGTCAACTTCGACGGAAGTAGAAGACGTGTAATAATTTCCTCCGGAGTAAGTACCCCTGTCCAATCTTTCATTGATTTATGATGTATCGAAGTAGCAAGTGATTTGTTACAAGGCATACCCTATCCAGAATGATATGAATGTTGTATGGGTCTCAGAAAGGTACTAATGTCGGAAAAAATCTGTTCATGGAATAAATAAGGTTTCCCGCAAAGCGAATGGCCTGGCAGTTTTCGAGAATTGGGTCATGTGGAGTGATGAAGGCAAAAATGTTAGATGTCGGACGGACATGCAATCCAATTGCATGCGTGTGAGGGTACAAAACATCACGGATGCACGTCATTTCAAGCTTCTGCAACAGTCTTTACAGCCCACAGGTAGGTATTCATTATTAAAATAAACTGCTGTGATGAGTACTTAGGGAAAAAAAAGTATCAAGATGGGAGGTGAATAATTTATTCGTATTCGAACTTCCTCACATGTAGTTAGTGTTGTCGACCAATCTTCACTAACTTCTATTCATAGACATCAAACGCCTTGACTTCCTTTTGACTTTAATGCTTTCTATCTTTCTTTCCTACCTACAGGCAGGGATCCTTGTGCAAATAATTCATGCAGCTTTATTTGTACTGGAACAACTTCTGTCCTGTCGTCTAAACCCTACACATGCTTCTGCCCCGACGGGTATTCGGGTGAGAATCCCAATCTTTCCTGCCACAAAGACCAGGTGAGAGTACGAGGGCCGGGAAATGGCACCCCAAGGAGTCGAAGTGGGAAGCCTACAGTGCCAATTGTCTCCGGCAATGATATCTCCGAAGACAGTAATGAAAACGACGTTAGTAGAATTACTCAAACAGCTGTTACGAGTGAACCTTCAGACGACTCCAACACTGCAGTTATTGTCATCGGTGTTGTTGTAATCCTTATCATTTGTCTGGTTGCGGGCGCTGTGATTTTCTACCGGAAAAGAGGTGGTGCGCCGAAGATATTTGTCCGGCCCTACGTTCAGCAATGGTACGAGCACACACACATTACTTACGAAATACATTCCAAGACCTACTGTTGTTAAGGGTTCATTATATTCTTTCCTCAAAACATTAATAATTCTGACTTGTGCGCAAATATGTATTAAATTACACGCACATAACCATAGTGTCTCAAATAAGAATTCCCAGGTAAACTTTATATTCAGCTTAGTAATCTTTCGTATTCTAAAAACAGCTCTTAAAGTAACCAAAACATTTTTCCTGCAGCGCAGAGTAGCACTACCCAAGCCTATCTATGTATGTGGTGTGCCGCCAATAAGCTAATAGGCATAAAACATCGTACCTTTACTTCTATTAAATATGCAGGAATTTTTTTGTACGGAGTTTTATGAGAACTTGTATAACTCATGTATACAGTGTAGGCATGGGAGGCAAGGAGTGAGGGACGTAAAACCCTACTCGGTCTCTATCTTTATGAGCTTTCTTAAAAGTCATAAAAAGTCATTTTATAACATATCGTGTGGTCGAGCTGACGGATTAAAAAAAATCCTAAAAACACGTCTGCATTGTTTTTCTTCAAGGGTGAAGTATGTGAATGACCCGGTGCAAAGATGGAGGGACAACCGGCGGGTGCCGCTAACTTCTCACGATGCCTACGCCGAAGTGTATGAAGCGGGTGGGAGCACGTCCAGTGAACATAATTACGCAAATCCATGCTATGATGATTTGGACCCTCCCGTACGTACTTTCTATTCATTTGATGGTTTACTTGTAAATATTATGCAGGACTCAAACATCTGTCTCCAGGTGTACAAGTTTTATTTTCCCTCATTTTTCCAGAGTGGTGCTGTAAAACTCGGTGATGGGGATCACAGAGGAGAGCAGAAATCGGGTATCCTGAATTTAGGGAAGAATGACGGTCGTGGGTTCGATTACGAGAACCAGCTCCGAGATGGGCATTATATTTCGTACAGTCAACGAGATAAGTTATTGGAGAACGAATTCGCATAGATTCATATATAGTATTTTTCTGATTAGTTATGTATCGTTATAGTTTCAAACATATATGCAGAATGTTACTCATTCGGAAAATGCTTTCGCCAAAAAAATCTACAAAAACATTTGTACATATGTACACAAAAGAATTTACTCATTGTCATTTAGAGTTTAGTCATAACGAACTGATGCGCATCTTGTCCTTGTGGTTGCCCTGTCCGCTTCTTTCTTATTGTGATTGTCTATCCAAAGTTTTAATATATTTTCAAGAGGCTGGAACAGTTCTCTTATTTAGATTTATTAAAACTTTGTTGAAGTGTGCATTGAACCCTTTAATATATTCCAGGGTCTTGCAAGTTAATAAAAGCAAAATGACTTACTTGTTATTACATTGTTCATTCAGTCATGGAAAAGGCCATTTCATCATATGCTCTTCCCTTCTTTTCGTGTTATTGCACTTGTTTATTTTTGGTGCACAAAGTTTTGAAATTTGGTGGATGGAAATACTGGAAACATTATTTATTCAAGCTACTTTTTCTGTAGGTGACTTTACACCTGTGATGTAACCAAACCTTGGAGTTGATTTGATAAATAAAAATTTCTTAGTTTTTGTAAACTCAGCGGGAAATATTTCAGCTGGATTTCACAGTTTCTCACAAGAGGAAAGACAAGTTAGATAAGTAACAATTGAAATGTCAGTGAATCCAATTTATTTTTGCTTTTAAAGGATTAGAATTCTTAGAGAAACCCAGGTTAAAATATTTTGGGTGTAATGTTTTCATCCAAACAAAAAATTGAAAGGATAGGGCGAGAAGAGAGGTTTGAAAAAACCATTTTTAAATATTTTAGGTATTCTCTACAATAACTACTAAAGCATTTGGAAGTCATGTCGAAAGTAAAGGAGAAGAGAAGCTATATATACCACGGTGGTAATGATATAGTGGGAGAAGAGCGTAGGTCCGCAAAAGCAAAGCATTCTAAAGTCAAATTATTATCGTCCTGTTGATCTCCTTTCGGAAAACCGGGCGGGTTACTAAATAATTGAATCGAAAGGTCTTTTCATTCCCACCTGTATTCGGAATCGTCACGCAAAGGAAAATTCACACATAGGACGCAAGCACGAGTGAGTCTATAGGGCTGATGAGTGGATGGCCAAACTGTGTAAATGTCCGAACCCCGAAAACCAAAAAGGAGTCAAAAGTATCCGTGAACAAAGTCCGGTTTAAAGTAGCTGTAGTAGTGAGAAACTAATGTCCAAGTTTATCCCCTCTTACACGCTGATTTCCAAAAGGTAGGGTTTGTATTAAATATTGAGTGAGTGAGTTCATGTACTAGCACACACTGCATTGCAATGGATTTTTCTCCTAGCCAGGGTGTATTTTATTGATCCATCAGACCCATGGCACGCAACATTGCGCTGGCGTCTCGTCCAACTTTCCTAGTGAATATTTTCTGCTAAAGAAAATGACATCAGAAAAGAGCTCGTGAAAGCAGGAACCTCCGTCGCAATTTATGTAGTCGTTCTTTCTTACTCCTGTATTGTCTTGTAGTGTATTTTATTATTACTCATAGTTCTCCCCCTAGCTTTCACTTTGTTACTTCTCTAACTTTCTTCAGTCTGTGTTTTTCTACATTGTTAGTTGCACAAACGAGTCGCTCCTCACCACACAGTCAACAGCAACAGTCTTACCCACAACCACGGTAACGTTGTTTCTCCTTCTTTATCTGTCTCTCTTGCCAGCTCTGTCTCTCACCACACGTAGTAGGGAAAACAACGTGAGCATATTGTTGTTCTCGGCTTGTCCGGTTCTGTGGTGGGAAAAGAGTTTTCTCGTGTGTTCTTTTTTTCTGTCTGTGTGTTACTGTATACGTACGACAGGATGCCTGAAACACCAATCCAAAGTCCCAGTGCTGCTCAACGTCTCCAAGGTAATAAAGAAAGTCCGCATTTGCTCTGCATGCAATTTAAACCTTAGCCACTTCAGCTACTTTCTTGGATTTTGAGACTAACTTTTAATCGTATCACTTCGCCGACAATTTCATATACGAAACCACTCGGCTGTTAACTTGAACTTTAACGTCGAATTGCTGCCACCACATTATCTCCGCTATTATTTCTCCTCGAGTTTTTTTTTCTTGCTTCATCATAAAGGATTATACTTTGTGGAAAAAACCCCTTGAGACCATCATGTTTTGATTACAAACTTGAATGTCTGGCCTCTTATCAAAGGGCTCCTATTTTGTCATTTACCTTCGATTCCGTTATGGCAACCTTCCTGACATGAACATGACATCTATTTTTTATCACACATCTCTTTATTAAGCCACAGAGCAGAACTTTCCGCTTTGAATTACTTATTCAAAGTTAAACTATCGTGTTGTGAACCACTTAAAACAGCCTTCTGTTTACTTTGTATGAGTGCTTGGTCTCCGGAAAATAAATCACCGCTCTGACTTCCTCTTTGTTCATCTTGTTCATACACTTTGACATTACTATTAAACGACACTCACACATGTTATAAAGCGTTGACTTCGTTTTAACGAATTAGCTCCCAACTACTTCAAGAGTCTCAGACTCTCCAGTTTCGGGCTGGTGAGGCCGAAATATAAGTAAAATATTTACATGTGATTGCTACCAGCCGCTCAATCTTTGAGGGCTTAAATCAGCTTACACACAAGCACATTCATATTTTACTGCATCAACACGTACAAAATCTTCAAGTAACCCCAGGAACACTAAGCATTGAGAACCTGCTTTTCACTTCGGATTCTGTTTCTTTCTCATAATTCTGCATGGTACAGTAACATAAATTTAAAGCTCGTATCAATACGTTACGAAACCATCAAGGTTAGCAATATTATATGTACCTACTTATGTGCGTACAAATAAAAAAAATCCCAGTAGTATTACCCCCTTTACTCATTTATATTTATGTCTCTTCATAAGTTACGACTGGGTAAGAACGTAAAAACATGTTGCAGGTCTATTATTTCAACCAAGAAGCGTTGCCTCCATCAATTTCAATCACTGAATCCAACTTTATGTCTATAAGATCAATCTTTCACCGTAGCTAATTCACTAGCTCCCACTACGGTTCCTCTACTTTCACTAATCAAACTTTTAAGTACAGTTTTTATTTATTAAAAGAAACATTCTGCAAGTTTACCCAATTTTATTCAAAAAGACCGATTACCAGTATGATAGCAACGTATTAATCATAATTAGGAGCTTATTTGAGTGGTTCAGTTAGTACAAAAGTCTTGTTTGTTGATAAACACAGGAAAAGTGTTATGCGTCAAACGCCGTAGTAAGTAGTAAGTATTATACTTGAGCGACTGCTAGCAAAAAAAAAAGTATGTTTCATTCGGCCTTTAAAAAAATATGGATCAAGTTTATGAACTAGAGCTACCAAGGTGCTGTAAAAAGTTGGAATGTTGGAAGTTGGAAAGCTTTAAAAGTCTATTACTCATGGTTTTGTATGTTCCACCCAAATGAGGAAGAAATGCAGCTGTCGACTATGTTGATGTGATTTGACTAGTTCTCTCAAGTAGTAAATTGGATGATATATGGTTTGACTAAACGAACCCCTCGACTGCATTTTTATTGAATTTCAATGCAGTTTCACGTCAAGTATTAAAGACTTGCTAATAAATGGCTAAGATTGGCGAAGCCCTAAGAGAACATATTTTTTTTTCAATTGCGAAACATTAGCGAGCAAGTAGAATTTACAAGCGACTGGCACGAACAGGGTCCTTTCCTTCTTTTATTGCAAACCCTTATCTTTATATTGCGGGGATACAGCTTGAAGTCAATATAATTATTACTATTTATGCTTATTATATTTATACTGTGAAATACCGATTCGTCTATTTGAATCATAAATTATTTATTTTCCTGGTTGACGAAAGGAGATCTTAAAGAGTCTTGCAATGTGTTTATGACGTGTGGTTAGCCGCTTGTTAAATTGCTACACACAAAGCTGCTTAAGCCTATTAAAAACTAAATGCGTGTGATTTTGTTGGGTAAATTATGTAGGATCCTCCATTGATGAGCCCCAAATGACGGAGCAAATCGGGTTACTTCAAAATCCAAGCAGCCCGGTTTTGACAACAACAAAACAGCAACGAATGCTTCGAAACATTTCCAGTCTCGCTGTGATGGTAAAAAGTAAGTAGACGACACAAATCTTCACGCACCCATTCAAACATAACAAATGTGTCTCATTTCTTTGTCTAACGCGTTGCCTGCACGGTACAAGCTCGTACCAGGGTAAAAGAGACTCAAATGTTTCTTTTTTCGTTTCTCCTTATCATAATATTCATGCTCACGTACATGTAGGGAAGTCGGGCTGGGTAAGGGGGAGAGTATATGTTTAAGGTTTTGATTACAGAGAGATAACTAGCCTTCAAATTACTGGTGGTCTTTGTGAAACTTGGTAAAAGTTGTGTGCTTTTATTTTTGTTACTTTCCTTCTATCTTTACCGAAAGGCCTTTTCCCTTTATTGGGATTTTACTTGCGTGCATAAATTTTTTTGGATCACATTACACAGGATTACTTCATTGTATCAAAGCCACTTCTCAGTCTGAGTTGCTTTGCGGCAGCAGTTTTAAAATTGCTTTCCTGACTTGGGTACCAACAACATTTCTTTGCCTCGACGTGAACATTCGCAGGAAAGCATTAGCTTCAAAGCAATTTCCTAGGGTAATTTGATAGAATTCTCATATAAGGTACTTGAGTCTCCCGACTTCAAATAAATTAGTGACTTTGTTCCCGAGCTATTATCCCCGTCCTGCCTCTCCATGTAATAATATGTTAAGTTCCGTAAAGGAATTAAAAGTACGAAGGACGGAATCAACCACTAAAAAAGTAAAAGCCCGAGTGGTCATCTTAAAAGCATGGGGAACTACTAAAAGGCAACTACTGAGTCTCACTGGAAATGCAAGAGAAAGGTTTTGACAAATGGGGAAACGTGTCTAAGAATGACACGAAGAATGAAAAATCTGCGTTTGGAAAAGTGTTTTGTTGATATTCCATTAGCTTTTAGTGTTTTGACTACGGTCCTTATTTGATTTAATGTTTGCATGCTTTTTCCCTTCATCCCCCCACTACAACACGTTTTGCGACAAACCACTATGTAAACGAAAGAATATTTGTAAAGATTCAGAAGAGGAAACCGTGTGTAGCATTAAGAGGAAGAGTGAAGAATGGAGACGGAAGTACATTTGAGAAAGTGGCGAGTGAGGTGAAGAAACTATTGCAATTTAATTGGTGGTTGACAGCATGAAAGTATCAAAGAATTAAGATAGCGACTGCACAGCTTCCTACATCTCTCTCTCTCTCTCTCTCTCTCTCTCTCTCTCTCTCTCTCTCTCTCTCTCTCTCCTCTTCTCAACTTTCACAACCCACTTGAGAGAGAAAGGGAAAACTTTTTCACTCTCTTGACACTTCCTCTTGACTTTACCATGCGGATACAAGCGTACATATATACTTACATACTTAAGTACACTCATACTGTACGAATCCTTTCCTTTCGTCTTTCTGTAAGGCAGGCAATGACTGTAAGTGTATTGACTCTACAGGAGCAGAATTATCCCCATGCTTCGAAGTCTACAATGATGACGAAGAATTACTACTCAAGGGGAAGATCACAGGGAAAAAATCGCACGGGAACCAGAAGGAGGTTTTGGTCTTCACGTCAGAAAATGAGAATTTTCTCAAGCTAGAGTTCGAGGAAGATGAAGCTAGCCAAGTAAGCCACATTTTTTCATATGCGCCGGAGCTCTCTCATGTATGTTTCCAAGTGTATCCTAATAGGACTCCTGCAGAGCAGAATTTACATTATTGATTGTCGATTTTGTTGAATCTGATTAAAAACTTATGAGGAAATCACTTAGGGAATCCATGGGATTTTAGGTCAGCCTTGTACGCCAAGCAGAATTAATGTTCTGTTGTAAAGGAATTTTGATTTTAATTATCCCCCCTTTCCCCTACTATCACGCAACGTCTTGGAAGTACACGTAATCGCATTAGCTCTCATTTATATAGTAAATAGAGAATCTATGGCAGATATTAGGCTCGCTATCTTGGGGTACAGTAAATTGACTTGATATTGAAACAATTTCAGTGGGGGATATCTAGAATCAATCATCATACTGGGTCATTTAAGGTTTAAATATTAATGAGCTAGTTAAACGAAGCCAAAACGCAGGACTAAAAAGTAACCTCGCGCGGTTAAAATTTGCAATTGCATGGGGAACGAGGGCAATTACGAAAGCTAGTACTGCGTTCCTCCTTCTGTGCAATATCGTCCAACTCCCTTGTTTAGTTGCTTCACTTCCAACTGTTTATTCCATTACTATGTATCTGGAGCTCAACACTCGAGGCTAACTGAAGGTTCCTCGAGCGGAAGTCTATAGTTTCCCATTTCGTATTCCATAGAAATAAACTCACAAATCCTACCACTGGGAATCACGACTGCTTCGTTTGCGTCACAAAGTTTTGGGACAAGTCAACGCCATGAGATTAAACCCAGAGCTAAATATCATTTTAGTGAATTTTTAATGAGGACAACTAATGCAACCTCATCACAGAAAATCAGACTTATTACCTTCCCTATGATAAATCCCGCTGCACAGATTTTATTCCTTTTCCCAAAGTCTCTCTCTCTCACATCGTTTCCCCGTTATCCAATTCTTCGTAATGAGGCTGAAACTAGCACACCTGCTTTAGGACAGAACGATGCTAGAAAAGCTAAAAAGTAATTACGTCCATAAGGCAAATCCAGACTTGGAAGGATACTGCTGGAAGGGATACATTTATCCAGTCGGGATTGCGTCATGTACCCATATACTCTAATACACTTTTGAATGTATAGGATATAAAATCATTCAGCATTATGGTTCCGGAACAGAACACCGTACTTGCAAGTGTAGATTTCGATAGAAAAGCCACGACAACTAGCATTCGTGACTTATGTGACAACCAAAACTACACCGTCAAATACGATTCCAATGAAATCTCGGTAAATTTCGCCTGTATAATATTTCTCAACGCTATAGCCTCTAACAATTCAGCTACATGCTTATTTTTTGCCTCACCAATGAAATCATATAAATAAGCTTAATTATTTACAAATTGCTACTCTACCTTAGTAAGTGCCTCTTCGAGAATATTACATACCCCTGTCACAGCATGCGACGTGTAGCCCCTGCAGAAAAGAATGCACGTAGTTAAGGACGCCCAAGTTTTCGCATTGACAGAACACTTCTTGCACTTTGACATTTAAAAGGAATGAAATGTAATATAATGTAACGACCTCCCAACAGATAAAGTCTCAAGAAGGTAGAGATTTAGCGAAAATCATGGTGAAAACTGAAGTGACAACAAATATGGGCGGATTTAAGCCAACAAGTAAATCCCCGATCTTTGCCCTGACATTTGAGCCTGGAATCCGTCCAGAACAAAAAGTCATCTTTGTTGGCTACACAATTGCCATAGTAAGTTGATGAATTTTTACCTTCCTTGTGTCTCTCCTACCCCTTTTCTTCCACCATAAGCCCTCTGGATAACTCTCAAATTGGGTAGTCATGTGTCTTACAGGCTGTATAGTCTGTCCTTCCTATACTGTAGTCATAGTGTTAGATTTCTGTGACAATAATGAGGTTGTACCTGATTGTGACCCTTGATTTTCTCCAGGGAGTTTTTTTCTCTAAAGAAACGAGGACGACTTTGTACGGTGGTATTGTTTTCATCCTTCTCATACTAGTCGTGTGTGTGGGAATTTTCATTTACTTCACAAACAACATGCAGAACCCTAACGGTACCAAGGATCCATATGCGCCAAAAGATACTTTGGACAGTGCTGGAAAGCCTGTGGGAAATCTTACTTCCCACACAACACCAGGGAACACAAGTACCACTACAACCAATACTTCGCTGCCGAATCCTCTCACAGGAAATACATAATTCATTCATGGATGAGACGGAATGCTCCTGCTATTAATATTAACATTAGAACTGTAAAACAAGGTATTCTTTAAGGGCACATCATTTTTAACAGGTAATCCCTACATTTACAACTAATTACGTATGAATCAGTCCTTTCACTGCAACACTGCGACGAAAATACCCACTAACAAGATAATGTGCATAACCTTCAATTTCCAAAAGGTATACTGTACACGTAAGTGATAGGTGACAGAAATGTTATCTCAGCGTTTACGACCACCATGTATACTAACTTTTACTTCCCTACAACTATTCAGAAATGCGCCCGCTCCGTAGGATGAAAAATTCGGTACATAGCTTAAAACATACATAAGTAATTACTAATATCCTACAATATAAAATGTCATGAAATAATATATGATTCTTTTGAAATATTTTTCACTACTGCTACCAATGCCAATGCCAAGCCAACCTTATAAACTTATAGAACATATAGCAGATAATGTATAATTATATACATATACCTTAGCATTCATACCATTTATTACCATGCGTACCTATAAAATACTTAACTTTTTTTAAAAATTAGATTATGTGATATACCGAATGCATTTTAAACTTTTTCGAGCCTATATGCTACATTCAAATCCTAGAATTTATAGACTTAGCATTCGAGACTATTGGCTAGTTCCTCCTCAATACGGCGACGGTATAAACCTTTAAAGAAGCAATATATAAGTGTATTTATTCTAATTAATATATACATATATACATACTAAATTCCACACCATAAATGTACAATGTACCATACAAAATCGTACGCGATTCCCTCAAAACGGGTAAAACATCTGGAAATTCTTGCACAACCCGGTAGCTATTCTCGTATCCCAGTTGACTTCAACCGAACAGACGCTAGCGTACTAATGCCACTTGTCCCAAAGATAAGAACAGTTAAAGACAAACTTTTCCTATAAATATGCCCTGTTGTTAGACACGATTCAGTCAATCAGATAGCAATAAGAGAAAAGGCATTCTCTACATTATGAGTCAGCGTCAGTCAGTTCTTACCGATTTAAGAGGTTGTCAAAATATTGTAGATATTAGCTGTCAAGTGTAGAATCGTCGAGGAACTCATGTAGCTATCTAAACATGCATTTAAAAAAATAGTATAGCTAAAGCACTCCAAGCTTTTAAAGAGTTACCTTCTATATTCGATAGAAGTTTAGTCCATACAATGGCGTCTATAGTTTATTACTATATATTGCTACTAATTTAAATGTAGTTGCCTCTAATACCAAAGTGAGAACCAAGTACTTAACTCCGATCCTTTAGTAAGTATATCGTAATGTAAATTATGAAAAACTTGTTGGCTTTACTAATGAAATTTTCGTGACTTATACGCACGCCGCCCTATAAATACCTTACCCTGAGATTTGTAATTAATGTAAGTACAGCCGAAACAACAGCAGAACTCAAAAAAACATAAGGGAAAGAAAAAAAGGTTTTAAAGATACATAAAACGAAGTACACATGAGAAATGTAAGAGCATAATTTTTGGTTACAGTATAAATCTTGCTTGTCAATTTTACACGTAAAACCATGGACTTTGTACAAAGAGCCTAAATATTGTAACTAAATGCAAACACGAGCAACATGGATGGGTCGTAGAAGTAAAAAGAAAAGTTGTGTGTTGCGCAGAAAAAATTATGCTTTGAGAATCTGTGATGCTTTATAAGAATGTGGACAATTTACTTACCTCTTAAACATTCTGTCCTACATTAACAAGCTGGCACTAATTAGTTAGATAACTCTTTGTATACTTAATAATCATTACGGAGTATATTAATTAACATTAATATTGTGTAGCTTAAGTACTATAAATTTACATTAAACTTATAAAATACATTCAAATATTTACTTAATGTAGTGCTGTAAGTAACAAATGAAATAACCCTCATTCAGTCACAAATATCACATACAAAAATGTAACATATGACCATATTGTACACTATTAGTAAGTACACAATTTCACTTTGCCTAAAGCCAAGCATGGTTTTTTGATAATAGTGGGCCATCGCAACTTGCAAGTATCACTAATGCCTCTAAAATGAATCTATCTTACGCTTGAACAAAATAAATTTGCACAAATTTATTATCTATATAAATTTAAGTCATAGTTTAGTAAACTGGATTGTTTTTTCTATAAATACTAAGATCATACTTATGTAATATGTATCACTAACTTGAGAAATAGTTAAAGGGGCTTTGTGGGACTCGAGTCCCGAAAATTAAAAAAAGTGTACAAAAGGATCGAGAGAATGTCTTTGCTGGGACAACAGCAAAAGCAGACGAGTAAGAGAAAATTGGCTAGAGGAGCATTATTGCTTGTTGTTATCGATTTTTTTGGAAGTAGTGTTGCTTCACCATCGGCCTGGAATAAAATATGCTGGAATGACAAAACTGCCATTTAAATCGACTAACCAATGCCAATGTGCCAGTGCTACAATGTTTGCAGATACACTTACCATGTCGTCATACCATGACTCATGACATTAGCTATTTTTCAAGTTAAAGGATTTTTATGGTAAGTGTTGATAAAATTTAATTCCTAAAGTAAATTAAACCATGTGATATCATGAATGCATTCCAGATTTGTACATAAAACAATATCTCGATACGGTACTATCTTTGAGTCGAGTATTATTATCATGCTATTCTTACCGCATTCAACAACTATATAATTATTATTGTTATACTAAGTAATACTGTATGGTGGAAACAAATATCCCCTACCTGTCGCAAATATCGTAGGTAAAAGTACACAGTACCCTCACAGCAAAAAGCAGGTTTATATGGTAGCATGCAGTCCCGGATAGAAATGAGTGCTAGTGTTATTTGTGCGAAATATTGCCAAAAGTAGTAAAAGTATTTACGGTAAGATTCTCACTGAATGCACAAAGTTCAGACGAAGGTTAGTAGTGTGAGCGAAGACAGGTGGTACATTAGTACATGAAAGAGCCTATGGGAACAGGTATGAATTTTTAGTAATCACTGTGGCGTGTGGAAGCTCACATTAACAATACTGTGTACTCTTACAGTTCGACATATCGACCCAAATGAAGGATCATTGTAAAGTTTTAATGACCAAAGTACAATATAATACTATCTGTATAATCATGCATATGCTACCTACTTAAATAAACATGAATAAATATGGCTTCAAGCGCTAACATCAAAGTGAAAACAATTTATTTTTGGCATATAAAAATTATACCCATCAAACTTTTCAGAATAGACACTAGAAGACAACTTCAACCAACTATAATAGAAAACGAACCAAGCGAATTGATGATTCGAGAATCCACCATGTCCTCAGGATTATGAATTTTATGAAGTCAAGTAGCTACTAACATTTCTGGTTTACAAAAGCATTCTTAGTATCGTTATCATTCTTTAATAATAAGGTTTCTGACACACCGCCGTAAACAAGAATGTACGAACAACCCCGACAGAAAGTGACACTTCTTAAGGCTTCAGGCTGAACAATTCCTCTTGAAAAATAGTAGAAATGATACTAATTGTTTTATCCTTTAACTGTTTTCAATTAATACAAATGCACTTAAACACTGCAACTCCAGCTTAAGCGATATGCACATTCACAAAGTTGACTCCCCAAACCCAGAGACGGTCCAACGTGTATACTAATTCATTTCACTTCACATAATCATGTACAACAAGTAGAAGCTATAGGGACATGGAACTCGCACTGACTCAAACAGCGCACTAATAATCTACTATTGTTATAACTACTTACAACTATGAAAGTCTAATACAACAATTCCATTCTAAAACCTTTGGAGCTAACTTTAGATTGAGGACTTCGCACTCCCATATTTAAAAGCATAGTATTACGTACGAGGTTACATATTAATGCGATTAATCTAGGGAACTTTCCAATACGAAGGAAATTCCACGTACAAAAAAGTTTTTCAGATCTTTATGCATTCATTCCTATTTGCTGCTGATTCTGTCCTACATTCTGATCCTGATTTGGATTGTTAGGGTCTTGAGTTTGTTGAGAAGATGGAGGTCTGCAATAGCATATTAGTGTTTATGTATCAAGCCATCTTATACTTCAAGATGGAAATGAAGTAGTGCAAAGGAACAATAAATGTCACAATAACTCACCGACTGGGTTGAGTTTTAGGCTTGGGCATTTTAGCGAGCAATGCTTGTATTTCCTTTTTCTCATCGTAAGTTTTCATGAATTCATACAAATTCAACATATAGCGACAAATTTCTTGCAATTTCTCTAAATCGACCCCCAATTCGGCAAACCATGATTTAACATCTTTCTGCATGACGACACAAGCCATTTGTAAACACGCTGAAAACAACGAAATAATAATTAAACCATATGAACTAGAATTCCAATTTTCGCTGGCAACAGGCAACCAGTTCTGGCAAAATTAATAATGAAAAAAAGTGAACCTTACCCAAAGCTATTTGATACGGAGGGTACATGAGGCAGCAATCCGTTCGTAAACTGTCATTTACCATCCTCCACGCAGTAGGCAGAAGCTGTTCTTCGTATCCTAAATCTTGTACAAAATAAATCAAAGGTCTGTACGGTTGGTAAACAATCAAGCAGCAGTCCATATTCTCCAAAAGATAAAATTCACATTCAAGTATGTGATTGGTACGGTACGGGAATTCTTGAGTATATGCGTAGTTGAACTTATTCTTAACTGCAAAAATAAATCAGTTCGAAACATTCAAACACAAATACAAATTACAAATCCTCATTTAGGTTTCCCAATATGAACATGATAAAATAAACAAACTTGAATAGCTTACCAACTTGATGACAAGTGTTCACAAGTCTGGAATTCGAAATTACTCCAAATTCTTCCACTTTTGACGCCAAAAATATGGCGGTTGGGGCGAGTAACAGAGGATCAACACACTTCATGGAATTTCTAGCGTAGAATCTTTTGAAATACACAATCGCCGTTGCAATGACTTGCTGTCGTAATTTCAACTGCTCACCCAAAATCTGCATAACTGTTCGACACAAACAAACATCTCAATCTCAAGTCACTGTAACACTATTAAACGCAAACAATCCCCATACAAAGCCAAAACCCTCGCATTGACAAAGTACACCCAATAACCACAAACTACAACTGATAACCAAGCGTGAAACAAATCCAGTCACAAATTACTTACAATTACAAAAGAATATTAAAATCTTCTGATGTTCCTCCTCTGTCACAATATTCAAGTCGTGTTGTCGTTCCCGAATCAAGTCTTGTCTATCCAATATCCACTGTTGCCTAGAATAAAAACCAAGTACAAATCAAATTTCAAATGTTTCTCCATCCAATTTACTTAGCTTCCATAAATCTACCCTTTCAAATATTACCAAACAATTCACCTTTCTCAAAGATTCAAATTATTTATGAAGACAAACTGAAATACAAACTAACGTACCAGTGAGAGCTCTGCCAAAAATTACCAGCCATCGTCCAGCTGAATATTTACTCCTCGCAACTGTCACGATACAATCCAAGTTTAAATGACTCCTTAAATATTCAAGATTTTGAAATTCAGTACAGCACTCCACAATAATTATTATTTCACACTGACTTGACTCACTCAAATTGACAAATGTTTGTGGAAACTATTAATTCACTGACTTACCAGAAATTACAAATGACCGTCGTGGGTCCACTGACTAATGACTCACTTTCTGAAAAATTTAATTCCTCAAAAATTCTATATTTAACAACAAATGCGACATGTGGACATTTCTCCTCTACTTTTAGAACAGTCAATTTTAGAATAACATAATTTGGGGGTGATGATAGGATTTTTTTTAAATCTCGCCCTCCCTCTTAAACGCTCTCCTATTGGCTAACGCGTACACCAATTACTACAACAAGGCTAACAGGGAAATACGCCGTATACTGTGTATGTATGTTCCATTAGTGGAGCCGATGCCCGATATGGCTCTGTATACGCTCGTACATACACAGTACACAGGACCCAAGTAAAAGTCCAAAGGTGGAAATTCCGCGCGGTGTTATTGAAGCTTATTTTTGAAATTCTTAGAATTGTTCCTGGGCTCCACGCAGATGGCAGTTTCCACCAGGGCTTGGACAGTCTTGGGGTTTTTGTACTCAAAATCTTCCTTTCCGTATTAAGACGCATTGACATTAACACTCATACTCCATTATTTGGACTATACTTTTATAATGTAACTACTTGTTTCAGAGCAATAATGAGCTCTGTGGGAAGTGGGTGCACTTTGTACAAAAAGTTGCCTCTACTAATTGACACTTTACCATTTAGTCCCATTGCCACGTTTGTATATTTGTATCTTCGTAATCATGAGATCATTCTTGTAGCTAAACAGCGGAACGCATACGTGGCTGGCAGTGTGTAGCATATTATAATTAAATAAATAGTATGTAGTCCCATACCCCGTAAATGTGTTGCTTCTTATATGCTCGAATGTTGTTCGGGGGCAAGCGTTAGAGCTCGAAAAATAGAACCTTGGAAAATACAAAATTGTATTAAATAGATTTTGTATTTTGGGTAATTCTGATTTTTTTGTGTTTATAAAAATATTATTTTGTTTTACCAAAAATTGATTCATTGAATCAAGTGAATTATTGATTCAAGGGACATGAGGCATAAATCAGTAGTTTGAATTTTAGTGTTAAATGCAATGCCATTGAAATCTTACAAAGTAATGAAAATATAGCTAGATAATACCAAATACATTAATTCCATTAAATTATTTTTAAGATATGTGTCTACTCTGGGATGAGCTTTTTTGGACAGCTCTGAAATATATAGGCCCTATAGTGGATATGATTTTACTAATTCTTTAGCTTTTTATTAATTACCGGCCCCCTTCTCTCTTACTGCTGTTAGAACAATTTCCGAAAATAAACCATTGTCCGAATAATTACCTGAAAGAAATCATTATGAAAGAAATTAATAATTACTTAAAAGGCGAGAAGGACGCAGACACGTCACCTGGGTTTTATGATAGTAGAGAAATATGGGTGGCAATCTCCTTAAGTTAGATTCATTAGTAGCGAATTCTGGCTATGAAAAAATTGTATGGGAAAAACAGCATATGTGATACTGATGCAGTCGGTTTGAGGAACATTGGAAGTTCCAGCGATTTCAAAACAGCCTACAATCTCGAGTTATTATTGCAATTTCGGGTATTAGTGGATGTTCGATATGATTATGTCATTCATTGTTTTACCGCGATTTTTGGCTCTATCCCGTTCCGATTTATTATTTTATTCGAAGTTTACGAATTCTATCACTAGGAATAGTGCTGGAATAGGGTGTAAGTAAACCGAGCCTGACGTTTGGGTGGTGTGGTGGTTCTGTACGGTTGTAGAAAGCTGGCTCACCCCGAAATAATTCCAGGCCCTTTCTGTACTGCGACTACTGATATTCGGAATTTATTGTGTCCATGGCATGGCGCTTGTCTCCTCCCTTGTCTGCATAACTTCTCTCTCTACATGTCTGTCATACCGGGTATATAATATACCATGCACCTTGTCTCTACTTCGGCCATTAGTCATATATGATGGTGAGTTATCATACAGGCCGACAGTTAAAGTGTGGGATGAACTGACAACACGTAGATTTTGCGCCAGAATGGCTCCAATGTAAATATAAAAAACAAAGAAGCTACGTAAAACAGTAAGGCCCTCGGGTATGTCGGAGTAAGGTTCTCAACGGATCGGATATATCCGAACGGATACGGATCGGATACGATAAAACTGAAGATTATCCTATTTATCCAAACGGATCGGTTTTGTCATTCCCATCCGAGAAAAATCCCGGATCGGATCGGTTACTGCTACATAAAATATCCGAACGGATCGGATGGCGACTCTTTGTTTTACTGATAATCCGACGGATATCCGAGGATATCCACGGATAGACGATTTTTGAAAACATGACGACCAATCTATAATACTTACTATCTGCTGCAATCACCGACAGGACATTAGTTTACAATTTCTCAAAACGTTTGTACTTTTTTCTTTTTTTTGTAGTTAAAGTATCTATGTTATGACCAGAAATTCAGTCATATTTTGAATTTCAGCTGCTTATTCTAGTTACCTGTTCTTATAGGCTTCAAATTGTTAAAGGTTTCCAGTAAGTTAAATTAATTTTTGAGAATATCTGATATGCGAAATAGAAAACTCTCGATTCTTAAATTATTTATATTAAATGTTTTGTCAAGCAAACATATGTATATACAGGGTTTCTTCTGTCATTACAGTACGTTATAAGCTAACAGTATATTGTATTTAAAACTAAAAGCCAAACTCCAGGATCAACTTTACCTTCTACAGTTGATTCGTGTATCCACAGAAAGGATCGGATATCCGCGGATAGGATCGGATAGCTCCTTTTTCTTATCCGACGGCTTCGGATAGGATAAATGCGTCACCCGAAAATTTACGGATAAGCTTCGGATAAGATAATTTTTAATCCGATGGAAGCGGATAGGATCGGATACGCTTCAGTTTTATCGGTAAAAATTCGGATCGGATAGGATACGGGAATTATCCTATCCGTTGAGAACCTTATGTCGGAGTATAAGTTCCGCGTAGCTACAATAGGCTGAATTGTAATAACAAACAATCACAGCCACAAAAAAATTAACGATGATCGGCACTACGTGCTAAGCTACTAAGGAGCGAAGCGACCTTTTGTAATGTAACAGCAGAAGTTGGTAACTACACGTTCCCTTATGAATACCCCATCATGTTTATAAATATATAGTGAGCGTTGATGATTAGTCAATATAATAATAGGCTTCTTACCTTTTAGCTATTTTGCCCCTACAACAAATTTGGATTGACTAGTGTAATTAGTTCGACAGTTGCCATGATGACGCACACCCTAAAATTTCCAACAAGGCGTTTCAGCTTTGCTTTGCCCCTAAAAATGACAAAATCACAAATCAATACACAACTTTGGAATTTCCCTGGTTTGAAATGCCATTTTCCGCCAGAGCTTAAACTTCTATGTATTCGAATTTACACATCGGTTCAAACTAAAACTCTGATTCTAACTGTAACTCCGATTCAAACTTGAACTTCTGTTCAAAATTCAGTTCCAATTTGAACCACTATTCAAGTTTGAACCTTTCTAGGTTGTACTTCGGTGCAAGCTTGAACAATGGTTCAAACTGGAACTCACAATCAATCGAAGTTCAAGTTTGAACCAATAATTTAGTTTGAACCGACGTTCAACCAAGAAATTCGGTTCTAACTTCAATTTCAAATAGAACCGATTTCAGTTGCTGATTTCGGAGTTAAAAATCGGTGTAAATTTGAACATTGGTTCAACCTGGAACTGTGGTAAACTGAAACATTGGTTCAAGCCGAAACTCATTCGAAATACAAGTTCGAACCAATATTCCAGTTTGAATCGAAGTTCCAGTTTGAACCGAGGTTCCAGTTTGAACCGAGGTTCCAGTTTGAATCGAAGTTCCAGTTTGAACCGAGGTTCCAGTTTGAACCGAGGTTCCAGTTTGAATCGAAGTTCCAGTTTGAACCGAGGTTCCAGTTTGAACCGAGGTTCCAGTTTGAATCGAAGTTCCAGTTTGAACCGAGGTTCCAGTTTGAACCGAGGTTCCAGTTTGAACCGAGGTTCCAGTTTGAACCGAGGTTCCAGTTTGAACTGAAGTTCAAGTTTGAATCGAGGTTCAAGGTTGAACCGAAGTTCCACTTTGAACCGAAGTTACAGTTTGAATCGAAGTTCAAGTTTGAATCGAAGTTCAAGGTTGAATCGAAGTTCCAGTTTGAACAGAAGTTCCAGTTTGAATCGAAGTTCCAGTTTGAACCGAAGTTCCAGTTTGAATCGAAGTTCAAGGTTGAATCGAAGTTCAAGGTTGAATCGAAGTTCCAGTTTGAACCGAAGTTCCAGTTTGAATCGAAGTTCCAGTTTGAATCGAAGTTCCAGTTTGAACCGAAGTTCAAGTTTGAATCGAAGTTCAAGGTTGAATCGAAGTTCCAGTTTGGACCGAATTTCTTGCTTGAACATCGGTTCAAATTGGCACATTGGTTCAAACTGGAACTCAATCGAAGTTCCAGTTTGAACCGTATTTCTAGATTAAACATCGGATTAAACTTGAACTTCGGTGCAAGCAGGAACATCGGTTAAAACGTCCATTCCAGTTTCCACCAATGTTCCAGTGTGAACCAATGTTCGATCTAGAAATTCGGTTCAAACTGGAACCAAAGTTAATGTTAAAGTTTGAATAGAATCTCATGGTTGAAAATGAACCAAACTGGAATGGAAATTTGAACCGTAGTTCAAGTTCGAACCGATTTTCAACCATGAAATTCTATTCAAATTTGAACATTGGTTCTAACTTGAACATAGGTGGAAACTGGAACTGAAGTTTTATCCGATCTTCAAGTTTAAATCAAACTTGAAGATCGGAAAATATGGTTGAAAATTGGACCAGGCTTGAACATTGGTTCAAACTTGAACGGATTAGTTTGAACTGAATTGGAATATCGGAGAAAACTTGAACTTCGGTTCAAACTTGAACTTCGATTGAGTTCCAGTTTGGACCAGTGTTCCAGTTACTATCGAATTTCATGGTTGAAAATCAGTTTAAGCGGGAAATCGGTTCAATCTTGAATATTATTTCAAACTGAAACATAGGTTCAAACTTAAACTTCGATTGAGTTCCAGTTG
The DNA here is from genome assembly GCA_947179485.1 of Allacma fusca. NCBI lineage: Eukaryota > Metazoa > Arthropoda > Collembola > Symphypleona > Sminthuridae > Allacma > Allacma fusca. The sequence goes on along the minus strand of OX359250.1, from coordinate 20,039,005 downwards.
GAACCAATGTTCAAATTTGAACCGATATTCCAGTTGGAACGGATGTTCAAGTTTGAAGGTATTTTTGAACGGAGACTTTTCGGTGAAAGTACACTCCTATATGGGGTAACATTCTAAAGTGGCAAAATAAATACGAGTTTTGCGTAGTATTATGTATATGTGAAACACACTATTTATTATACTGGTCCTTTTCTAAAGCGGTAACATTTCATTATTTATTTTTATTCAAGTTTCAAATCCGCCCAGTCTCCATGAGTTTACAAAGCACCTTATCTGCCGAGAGTGTGATTGTGAGTTGAGCAGTTTCGTATGAGTTCCCAACTGGCACACACTGACACAAGCGTGAGCACACACATGCATATACATATCTTAATGAGTCTCTGCAGAGCAGTTGTGTACATAATAAGTGCCCTGAAAAACTCAATGATCTGGACTTGGACATACATGTACTGTACTGTTATAGACCTTCTCATTTGAAGTACACGTTACAGTCTCTTGGATGTCAAATTAATCCACAGCCCGGTGCATTCAAATCTGAAGTTGTGGAATTTGGTGACTTTTGTGGAATCCTGCGGTGGAAACTTATCGTCAAAAATGGATCAACTAAAACCAATTTTAGCTCCTATAATTACTGAAAAGTGTTTTGATAAATTCCTGGTGGATTTTGATTTCCTAGACGGTAACAATTTACACTCTATGTATAATTTAAATTACATTTAATTATATTTAAGTAGGTTGCCTATCTTTACTATACTAATATCATCATTATGAACTCACTATGCGGCAAAATGACATTTAATGAAAGTAGGAAGGTTTATTATATTTTGAGACTTGAGGTATTGTAAAAATTTATATTTTGCTGCATATCAATTATACAACGAGACTTAACATACACAGATGGTAGCCTTACAAAATATCAAATGGGAAATGTTTTGGGGATTTTGGAATTTGCTTAATGTTGTTTTGCTGGAAAAAGTAGTTGTAGTTATAAGGCTTGACTGATTCGTTATTGATGTAATTACTGCAGTTTATAAAATGAAACGTTGAATTATATTTTGCAGAACCATGTCTGAAGCACACTCTGAGCAAAGGTTTAGGAGTGGGAATCATTGCTGGATCTGTTCTAGGTAAGATATTCTGTGATTGCGTGTAGTAAGTTAATTATTGAGTTAGTTTTTGGAAAGATGATGTACCTAATGCTTTGGATTTTGTTTTCTAGTCAAGGTACCCCAGATCCTGAAGATAATGTCAAATAGAAGTGCAGCAGGGATTACATTTCTGAGTCAAGCGATGGAGCTTTTTGCTATATCAGCAACTTTATCATACTCATATTGCAGTGGGTTTCCTTTCAGGTAATTATTTGCGTAATTTATTTCCCTTGCTTAAGCTCAGTGGTACAATAAATGAGGTGTTTGTGATTTTTATGATGTTCATAGTCTTGTTTAAGAAAGAATAAAGACAGAATATAAATAAGATAAATATAAAGAATATATAAAGAATAGAAGAGAATATTTGGAAAACACACGAAAATTATTAGGAGCGAAAGGCACATGTGGTCATGAAATACGTTCAATTCTGATACAGTCGCAGGGAACAATTTGAATTAGCTATAGTCAGCTGGTAATGTTACTGTGCATAAATATTCCATGAACTAAGTCCACTGCAACTTTTATAAATTACCTGTCACGTGTCAATGTCGATGTTTAGAAGTAATAATTGTAAAAACAAAAAAAGTTATTACATTTCAAATTTTATTGAGGGTGTTAGTGCATGAATTATGACCAGCAGATTACCTCAGATAGATTACATTTCTGGAATCTGGATGAAAAGGTTTGTTCTTATTTAATCCTGATCTGTTATATCTGCAAGATTGACGCATCTTGAAGCGCGTAATGTAAGTAAGTGTTACCACTGCAGTGCTGTGAAAATGTTTACTTCGGAGAAGTTGTCTCCGAATTCACTCAATATTAATGCCGCGTCTACTCAAATAATAATTATTTAAATGGAGGAAGGAAACCCTTCCGCAATCTTAGGAGATGTAATCACATCATTTTTATTAATGAATTTCAGGGAAAGCAGGGTTTCATAGTTCACTTTTAAAGGTTTCGTTCATGGCTACGTGTCGGTTCATTAATATTAATGTTATTATATGATTACGTACAGTTAACGGAAGTGCCGTATTTTATATATTGACGTGGTTGATGTTGATGATTCTTCTTGCTAAAGATTATTATTAACGTGTCAGGTGTCAGTTTCCTTTCTTCACATTAAAAATTATTATAGTTACTACTTACTACACATTACACGTACCCACATAATTAGTTAATCAGCAGTTTCCGTAAAGTTCATAAATAAGGAAGAAGTTCTGCTTACAGAAGATTGATCACCTTCATGCCCTCTGTAACACTTTTACAAGCAAAGAAATGATATAGTTGCCTGCTTTTGACGTTGGATGGTGACAGGATTCAGGTTGTTGTACTATGACTACCTCCTATATTTCTCCAGTATCGAAATTCATCTCGAACTCAAGAGCATGTTGTTAAATACATCTTTGAAAAGACCCTTGTAATGAGTATCCATTGTGAATTTCCTAACTAAAAATAACTAATAAAACATGAAAATTTCAGAAGGCTTGGCAACAAGCCTCCTCTCGGTTTAAGCTTTTCAGAAACGTTCTGCCAAAGCAATCTGCACTCTATATATTTTTTGAAAGAAAAACTCGTACGACAGCATTCGGAAACGGGTGTGAGGAAAGAGTCAAGAGTTTACCTTCCCGATGGAAACATTGAGATGCAATAACTCGATCATAATAGTACACATGAAGAAGGTAGTGATGTATGTAGTGGAAGGAAGAGCCTATCTTGAAGGTAGTTTGGCAGATTTAAGATAGATTTTTTTTCTTGGTGGTTATTTTTCTGGGCTGGTAAGTCCCCCCTGCTGGTGAGAGCTACCTGCTGTTGCTCTCATTTGTCATTTGGGAGACCCCCTGTGTTCTTGAAATGCTTTCAAAATCATCATTATTCGACTTCGTTTCCCTAAATTGTACCTAATTCTGGTCATCATTAATTTTACTTTACTCGAACCTGTCCATACCTTCGCACCTTTACCATCACCATCATCCCACAACTGTAGGAGACAATCGATCTTATTTAAAATTTAGTAATTACAACTTCTCTCTACTGTCAAGTAGCCGAGCATTAGGGAAGAAATAAATGATCTTTAGCATTCTCATTTAGTGTGGCTGAGTGTCAGAAAATTATAATTCGGATTCTGAGGACAGTATTACTCATTTAGGAACTCAGTTTCATGTTTGAAGTCCCATCGTTTTTCTTATTTGCAATGATTAGGCACCGTCATGTCTTTTTGTTGTCCTTGCCTTGTAAGTGCGGATGATTTTTTAAACCAACAACATCAACAATGAGTCGTAAGTGTAGAGGTAGGGGAAATGCTGCTAGGGTGAAGGGAAAAATATATGATCTATGTGTGAGTAAGTACACACGTGAGTTAATGTCGGCTCATTTGAGAAGTTTTTAGACTTGTCTATTGTGTCACTTTGGTCAGCAGCAGAAAGATCAGACACTTCATTTTTCAATTTTTTCTACCCCTTGTTCGATTCAATTCCTTTAACCTCCAGTCATTTCTAATATCATTGGACATGAGCAACTGTTTAGCTTCTCACTGATGGCAAAAAATCTGTCGCCGTCAATAATTTTTTTTTCTACGGGGGCTTTCAGTTATCTTTTCGTCTTGTAGTTTATCACACGTTTGGCAATGACGTCGACTCCTTCCTACCTTTCATGTAGGAGAGTTTTCTGGGAAGCACTAAAATGTAAACAAGCATTTTCTCAGAGGATGTATCCTAGCTAGTATGTAATGACGTAGGATTCCCTGCGGTATTTCAGCTAATTTAATTCTAAAGGTTGACATAGTTACTCATTGGATGTCCAGGAAATCCAGCATGAAATGGTTACAGGGCTTGAAGGCTTTAACATTGACATAAATAATACTACTGTAATGGTAACTGCCAACCTAACGTTAGATATACATGAATAATTATTATTGTTAGCTAGAAGAAACGATCTATTAGTGGAGGAGGAGAAGTTGGTGGAAATAGGAAATGCTCACATTTGGATGGTGCAATTAAAAGATAAGTCTAAGAATATAAGTTTTGGTGTGTTGATTAGCTTGCAATGAGGTTTAATTGCGTAACCTGAAGTTATTCTCGATGTATGGTTAGTGGTGGGAGCATATGTAAAAGGCTGGATTTCAGATGGATAGATGGATGATGTGAACGTGGGAATTAGGTATGATGAGTCGGTTTTCATTTGAAGACAGCAGGGGGTTAGATTAGTTCGCACCTTGATTCTGATTGATTTGTGCCGACCCTCCGTTCAAGTATCTATCGTTGCTACTCATCTGATTCATATCCAATCATCTTCTCTTCGGGCTCTTCTACAATTATTAGTCCCACAGCTCCATTTATTAACGTAGAGACTAATGTAAAAGTAAGAGAGGATGCAGTCTCGGACTTGTTCTCTGTATTTTTTCAGGAACCGAACAAAATTATCCCTGTCAAAGTTTTTTTTTGTGGAATTTAATATCCTTGGTTTTTCACAATTTCTTCAAGCAATATAAATGACTGCTGAGTGTCCTCTGTTTCTGCATGCAATTTTTATTCCTCTTCAAATTCGCTCGTCTTTTTCCTAGAATCAGTTTTTTAAGGTAATGGAAAAGCAGTAGGAGGATTTAAGTGTTTTTTTAATCATGCGTTCTCTTTGTGGAACTATACCCATAATTTGGTTCTGATTTCCCTTTTGAATCCACACACGGCTTAGTAGATTCTATCCTAATCGAAAAGAGAAAATCATTTTTTTTATTAGCAACAACACTATTGATGTGAATGTTACAAAGATGACTTCAGCAGTTTTTTTTCCTCGAAATATTATTTCTGTATGTATATGATCTCGTCAATTTATTCATGTGATACTGAGTTTGTTCGCGCTCTCTTGCTGCTTATATATTTGTCTTGCAAATTATTCTAAAACGGGATGATGCATTATTCTCATGGGAAAATTAGATACTGGATTTTTCACCGACGGATTTCAAGGATGAGGGCCCTCTGATTTCGGTGTAATTATTGAGTAAATAGAAAGTCATCTAAGGGTGTAGTTACTTGTCAGTCATCGAGATGTGTGTGGGTAATTTTCTGTGTACCGACCCTTTTCGACAGCGTACTTGAACTTGGAAGTCCCTATATGATTATGTTACATGTGTTATCCGCTTTGGGAGACTGATTGTGGTTTTTATTTAAGTGGTCTTAAAAGTTAGATTTCCTTTCCCAATTATTCAATTATGATTACATATAGCCCTTGAATAGTAGATCGGATTCCTGTCACAAACGACATCAGAATCATCGACTTGGAAAATTTCCACTGGACCTAGACCTCGTAGTATTTATTTAATGAAACAGTGGTGATGAACTAATGTTAACAAAAATTTTCTTTTAATTCCTTTAGTGCGTGGGGGGAAGCTTGTTTCTTGGCCATTCAGACCGCCATCGTTGCTTCCTTGGTGTTACTGTACGGTTACGGAAGTGCTCTTTTGGCTCTCAGCTTCGTCGTTGGTTACGGCGCCAGTTTGTATGCTCTCATTTCGGACTACACCCCCCTGGATATCCTGTGGTCGATGCAGGCAGCCAATGTACCAATTATTGTTATCAGCAAGGTTAGTTCTCATATTTACTCACTTTCTTGAAATTATTTTTCATTAATAATAATTATTTATATAGCCAATTATACCAGGCTTTAAATTTCCATTAATAGTGTAAGAGGTAAATCACCTGGATAAATTAAAATGGTTAGTTCATTGTGCAGGTTTATCTATGCATAATTACTACTATTATTTTTATCACTATAGTGTGTTTGTGTGTATCTATAAGTACATGCGGATACGTAATTGCATATATTTGGGATAGTAATGCTGCAAGTGCAACTAGGGTAAGCAGTCCCTGCATGAACTTTCAAGAGGGATTTTAATCAAGAAAAATGACTAGCAATTTCAAAGCTTTTGAAGCATTTTACAAATCCGGAATGTGGGCAGTGTCGGCACACCAACGGTATTAACCCAAAATAATAACAAGCATGGCAAATGAAGTTAATGGTTTTATTTTCATTTAACTTAATTATTCCAAGTGAATTCGGATAGGAAAAGGAAATATGTCGGTGACTTTGAATTCCCACTGAGAACTGGTATTATGGATTATTGTCCCGTGTACGCCTTGCACATTTTTCATACGTGTTAAGACAACGTAGACCATTTGCAGGAGAGAGGGATCGTGCTAGTGAGAAGTGAAGGATTTTAATTTTTCTTTTCCTTCCTCCTATGTTTCGGGTCTCTTTACAAGCTAAATGAAATGGATGAAACTCTTGAATGTGCATAGTGCAGGTGGAATGTTGACATACAGTCTGTACCTGCCTGTGACTGAACCTTAAGGTGTTTCATTTTTAGAAGATTCAGAAAGGTAGATTATATATCTGGATGCTTACTTTGTTGTATTGGATTTTCAAGGAAACCTTTAGGATTCGGGACAGTTTTTGCTCATGGATGGTTGTAACGTAATTAGTTACTACGTTGAAAAGGTGTTGATAGTTCCTTTCTTCAGTCTCTCCTACCTTTTAGTCATCATCAGTCTCTCGGTGGCCTTTTCAGTCTTGAACCTTAGAAAGTTTTAAACCATCTATAGTAATTTTTCATGTTGAAATAATTTTTTTTTTCTACAAAGTGTTGAATCTAATTTTGAGCTGATTTGTTTTGCCCTAAAGTGATTATAGAGGAACTGGAGTTTTGAACTGCCCATGTTTAGGAAATTGGGTGGAATGACATGGCAAAGTTGTACTTAGAAAATGTAATTACTAGATATATCTACATATTTCGAGGGAAATGCATTTAAAGAAACTGGTAGTGCAAATTAACGTAGGTTCTAACTGGGAAATTATTATTGTTACAGAGTTGAAAGTTAGTAGTTCTTCAAAGGATGCAAAGAAAGCCGGAAGGTATTCCTTCAACATATAAGGCTTACTTACCTTATGCAATGTGTGTGTGTGTGTGTATGTATGTATATATGTGTGTGTTTATGCATTTCCCATAGATCCGCACGCAAGGAAAAAGTCATTAAGAATGTTTGGCTAAGTTTTTTTTCTGAGAATTTTCATGGAAACCATGGAAATGTAGTTTTGAGACTTTCGACATTAAATGGGTGGGCAGTCAAGTCAAGCAGAGTCTTTCTTTAGAATGCATTAAATTAAACATAAGAGTTAGTTTACTTTTGTAGGTAGTGAGATGTCAACGGCAGCTGGATGTAGATGAAGTAAAGGAATTTCCCAGAATTGAATCTTTTGTTTCAGAAGACCAGAAGTGAGAAATAGTGGGAGAGAGAGAGAGAGGGAGAGACTTCTCTCTTTTTAGTGGCAGGAGCCATGTGAATCAATTGAAAATAATATTTTTGCTCTCATCATCGTTCCCAGTGGGTACACACGCATACGCACACATACATAGTATACTTTAACAGTGGTGCTTAATAAGTGAGCTTACAACCCCACAGGACCACCTAAGTGTGAGTTGGTAGACATTTATAAAACAATATAATATCTGGTCCTCTATCATATGTCTATCTATTTCCACTTTTTACCCATAAAATACTCCCTATGTACATATATGTATGGTACCCTCTCTGAAGGGGTGTAGATACTTACCATTAGACAGAGACGCATGGAAGGAAAGACATCAGGCAAGTCTTAACTTCCTCCTTTTATCATTTTCGCGGGAAGTCTGTCTCATTAAGACTCTTCGGTTAAAGCAAGTCAGTCATTCAAGAACAGAACACTTCCTAATTAACAAAGTTTTCATTTTCCGTTGGCAATCTTACGTGAATTTCTTGTATTTTACTGCATACAAATATGCAAATTGAAGGTTTTTCTACCCAAGTTTCCCACAGGCTGATTAATTACTAATTACACCTTATTATCCCTTGGATGCCGTTGCATGTATTTCCATTCCATAGATGTTGATATTTTGGATGTATGGAAACCTACATATTTATTTAATTACATAAGCCTCTGTCAAACTGGAGTTATTAGATATATATGTACATATATAACGTCAGACCTTTACAAGCGTATTCATGGGCTCAGCTCTCAGCTGAATTTGAAGCATCGTGGAAGTGAAAGCACTATGACTTGAATTTCCAGCTTAGTACTTATTTATTTAGGAGAAATAATATAATAATTATATACATACATATAAGTACAAGCATAGAAATGACAGGCTATTAATATGGGCTTACATCGATACCGGATGTAAGTCATACGGTATTAATTTTTTGCCTGGTATAGAGTACAGTATACCGAATATTAAAGGAGTGTTGGGCTTTTGATAGAACGGAACGGTATAGGTAGTGGGGTTTGTGTTTGTAGCAATGCATTGACTTTGCTTCTGCTTCTTTCTGATGAAGAACCATACTCATGGGGTGAATGTTTTTGTGCAGATGATCCAAGCGGTTACAAATTATCGGAATCAATCGACGGGACAGTTGTCAGCGATCACGGTATTCCTCCTGTTTTTGGGCTCCGTCGCAAGGATATTTACTTCAATTCAGGAGACGGGTGACAGAATCGTCATCACTACATATGTGGTCTCATCATGTGTGAACGCTCTGATTGCCTTTCAAATGCTCTGGTACTGGAAATCGACCATCAAGGATGGGCATAAGAAGAAAACTCCTGCTAAAGCTGGCGGAAAAGGGGGTAAAAATGGAAGTGCCGTTGCTTCTAAAAAAGCTAACGCAAAACTGAAGAAGAAGTAAGTGTAGTGTCCAATTAAAACTGACCGCTCCAATTAACAGTAAATTAAAATTTTGAATAGTATAAGTATAGGGGATCTTGATAGTGACATTTAAGTGAAATACAGATTGTAGTAGCTAGTAGTAGCTACTTGCTACTACATCCACACCGGGGCTCATTTTACGTTTTATAAAATTCGCACTGAAAGTAATTACTCATCATAGCAAGGGATTATTATATTTAGACAAATTTAACAATTTGTAATGACTTGAGGGGGGGGGGGGGAACCAAAAGAAAAAAGGAAACAATTGTTATAAGTAAGTCATCATGCGTGGTTGCAGTTTTATTTGGAAATTCCAAACTTGTAGGGAGCTTTCATCCCATTTTGCATAAGTCTCGCAGCAGAAGAAGGGAAAAAATTGTCTTTGCCACATGTACTTACGCTGCGGGTGAAATGCGTATCGTGTGTCCTTAGGCTACATTCAAGAAGTTTCTTGTAAATATTTATTTTTGTCGTTCACTGTTAAATTTTGTCCCAATTGAAATAATCAAGGTAATTTGTATGGGAAAAATTAATGATTTTGTCACAACAAGTGATAAAGTAATATATGAGTACATGAACGTGATAGTGTACAAGAGCATTACATGGTGTTACAGTTTTTAAAAGAGCTTTAGCAATATTTAATAGCTTTATAGCCTTTGTATGCGCTGGGCCAAGTAATATTATTCACGTTGCCACACTGTTGACAGTGTTGAAAAAATTACTTAAAAAATATTTGTTCGGGTCTCAAGAAACATTTTCTCCCCCGAGCCCCTCCCCAACTCGTTTATTTATTAAGTAAGTGAGCTTGGTTCACATTTTGGGTGACCGAAGCCAAAAATGATGGCATTTCGTAGTGAAACAAATGTTAGACAATTTGTTTAAAAAAATGCGGGGAAATTCAGTATCATACTCCCTTACATGGCTCCTTCTTAAACGGAAGAGAGACATGATTCTTGAGACTCTGGACATAAACCTAGCTGACCGTTTACTCACGTGAATAAAAAATATCAGGTGCAGGTATTTACCGAAACTTATACTGGGTCGCTGAATCATTTCCCCAGAAGCTCAATATGACCGAAAAATTGAGTGCTCCGATAGATTTTTCAGTATCTACATTTAAGAATTCCGCATTTAAGAAGCGGTAGTTGTGTTTAATTTACGGTCGTGTGCATGCATACAAATTGCCGTTATAAAACAGGGAATAATTGGTGGGAGGGAGTTGTGTTAGTGAGAGGTCAGGAGTTGATGTTGATGCAGAACCAATTTAATATTTAATTGTTAGTTAAACGTTTTGTGGTTGTGGAAACTATGTAGGTGTTTGAGCATGCTAGCTAATTATTAGAAATATAATTTTGAGCGTACGTTTTTGCAGTAACAAGGTAAATACATAGTGACATGTAAATTTGTGTAAGCTTACTTTGATAATGTGTGATGTATTTATTGTTGTGAGAGGATAAACGAGGATACTTTATCTACCCCAGGAATGTCAGCTTATTAGTTAATTTATCCTCGCTCTCATACTCTGGGTTACCTGTCTCTCTCGATGTACTTCCTTATAGTTGTACATTAACAAAGATATTGCTTTATTGGAACAAATTTTTGTAATACTTTATTGATATCGAGTCATGCCAGTAGTAGTCGGGGGGATGGAGACATGGATTTTTGATCACTATTAATTGTTTGTTCTTAAATTAACATACTTTAGCATATATTGTGTCACAATATGGTGTAGTTCTTGTTAAAGGTTGTTGTTGCTAGTAAGTTAAGACATTTTTGAAGTTGATTTCGGGACGAGTTAATGTAATCCGCAGGAAGAAAAAATGCTGGTAAAATTATTGATAAAACGAGAACAATAATGGAGTAGCAGTAGTATGAATAATGACTGTTATAATTGATTGTCAATGAATAAAAATGGTATTTGCACATATAAGCTCTCTCTTATTACATCACGTTGGTCACTCCATAATGGATTGGTATAGCCTTTCCTTGAACTCAGATTTTACCAGATAAAATTGATGAACGGATGCGAGGAGGAATAAAATAATATGATTAATTCACCCATTAGTATCACAAATTTGAAGAAAATATTATTTATGGGAGATACATACATACATACATCCACTGTCACTCCCTGGCTCAACCAAGTACAGTAGTTTACTTTGCGTAAAAAATAAACCAAGCAAGTAGTATTATCACATTAGAGCTAGGGAGACGTCAGAATTGTTGGAAATGGAGAAAAAATCCGAGCCCTCGTAGTCATACATACTTAGTCTAAGCATTGGAAGTAATGAATGAGAAGACTAGGATGAATAATGTGATTTTCATTGTGTGAATGAGACAACTCGATTAATCTGAGGGTCAACCAGATTGAAAAATGACCTCATCCTGTATCTATAGGCAAAAGTCCGAAACCAACTTTTTTCCCTCCATGTCTCTTTGCATTGAGTTCTGTCGTCGGTTGCCTTCTTGTCCCTGGACACTTACTGGACTCCTCGGTTCTGACTGACACATAATCATTGGATCCATCCAATCCAATGAATTCTATTGAGTCCGGGCCGACTCTAGTCACACTTATACATTTCCATTCCTTGTTGTCTTCCCCATCCATCGGACTCTGTTCGTCAATTCCTCCTCAGTCCTTCGTCATCGTCATGGTCCTTTTTCTATGTTTTCGCTCCTACACATTTCATTAGGCCTTATCGTATTCATCAATGTGGCAGAAGTATCGACAAACGAAAATTTTTCATTTCCGCTATCCAATTCCTACATCTTACGACTACGTTACATACAAATGCATGTACTGAGCACGGCTGTCATCCCGCCAGTGAAAGTATTGTCAATATATAAGTATAACGCTGGCTTCATATTATCTGTGTCCAATGGACGTTCAAACATATTCTAAACCAGAAATGGTCAACAAATTTGATTACAATCTGCATATCTCAGTAATTATTATTCTTCGCCCATATTCCTGTAGTAGTTCAGAGCTTCATTCTTGATTAGGTAAAAGGTTTCACTTTTCAATAATTTATTGCTTAAGGACGGAAGATTGGAGACTAGGTTATGTTTGCGTAGACTTAAATGCACTTATCACTTATAAGTACGTAGTTATTTGCAAGTCATATTATCGCCTGTCACATAACATATTTATCACTTTTAACTTCATCACTCACGATTTACGATTACAGAGCTTCTTCACATCAACAGCGCTCTTGAAACGGAAAAAAAGCTAGTGGCCATCTCATCTCATCGCCTGGCGGTTCACGTTCAGAACTTGGACTTTGTTTTGATGCTGGTGCTAAGATAAATACATTACAGTAATAATTTTACTTTGTAATCCCAGGATGCTATTGAGGACACGTAAGTATACATATGTAGATACTTGTATGAATCAGCCTGGTAGACTTGTCATTTGCAGGAAATACTTGAGAGTTTCATAACAGCCCAAACTTTTTATTACTTGCAGTATGTGTATGTAATGCATGGTGCAATGAGGGATTTCCCATGGTCAAGCATGTGCCACAGCGGGATGCCGACTTTATTTTCCTACATTAGTGTTGAAACCATGTCTTATTTTCATGACCACACTGCAATCACAATATTCCTTAATATTTCATTATTCATTAAAGTTAATCAAAGGGGTCGATTGGAGCTATGCATGAAAGTTTATACAATGCTTGCACGTATCTTGTAACGTAAATATTAATTGAACTTTGTGTACTAGCTCTCATGTGCAAGTCATACCGACGCGACGTAATCATGTATGTATGTATGTCTCTCTGAATCTGGTTGTAAGGGTTTATAGCTATACCAACCGAAATAAATCATAATATCTATATGTATTATATATATTATATACATACATATATGCACTTCTTATTTTAATATCCTATTGAAGTTTCTTGTGAACAATTTCAACGATACTTATATTTAATCATGTTTTCAGTTAAAAAGCACGTTGAGTATTAATCAGGAAATATCTGTACGAGAATCGAAATCATGATCGTGTCTATCAAAAGCAAGGTTCCTTTTTTATTTTTAAATTTAATCACACATCCAATTGACGAGGCTGACAAATCTCTTATGAGAGAAACTCAAGTTCAGACTCGATCCCTGTATTACATATGAGGAAAACAAATGTATCTACATATGCACATATGCACACAAACAAATTTACTTTGATCATTGATGATCACGAGGATTTCAGGAGTACTGTATAGATACATGCGTGTGGGTTACTTGCGTGAGGGAAAAAAAAATGAAAACCCATTTGAGGGATTTACGAACACTTTGTGGGTCTGGGGAAGATACAAATTAGACTTGGTAAAAAATGTCATTGGCTTCTTTGAATTACTTGGAATTTTATGTCATTCTCAATGGCTATGGGCTTATGGTTTAATTCCAACTCCAAGTATCGAACGAACACTCGAGCCAGTTGCGGAAGTAGTAAGTTGACGCATTTACGTTTACTCTTCACATTACGAGCCTTGTGGTAACCAGGCAGTTCCGCATCGTATCAAAAGCATTTATAAGTTATCGAAACACGTTTCCAATATTTTACATTCGTAAAATATCAAGAGTAGAGAGAGGGCTGATGCATGCAAGTGTTGAGTGCAGGAGGGAATCCCAGCACAAGAGATTCGTTACTCTCATAATCATGATACGTGAACATACTTGAGTAACCTGCCAAAAACCCCATAAAGCCTATGTATGGTCCTTGTATGCATTTGTGCTCCAATCTCTGCCCTTGCCCCAAGTACGTACCTACTCGGAGTTCGGATGCTGTTCCGGGTTGTCAACATGTAGGGAGCTTGGGGTACTGTACCTTCCCATAAATGACATATAGTGCGTACGCTGAAGCGTATATTTGTCTTGCCGGAATAGAGAGTTGAGGACAATTTCAATTATTTCCTATTAAAGTGGGCTTGGGCTTTTTATTGTGCGACTGTGGACCTGGATTCGGATTGAGTTGAGATTGAAAAAAGGAGCTAAGAGGAGAGGGGCTTCTGTCTCTTCACTCTCTCTCTCTCTCTCTCTCTCTCTCTCGCTGAGGGAGGCAAGTCGGGTATTTTCAGGATTTTCACGAGATGGATGGATTAGGTTTTCCACGAATGTCAACTGGAATCCTTCTTGACGATCCTAAAGTCGGAAACGCATTTCGAGTCACCAAGAGGAGAGAGAAGAGTGAGATGAGTGACTGACTGACTGACTAGCTTTAGCTGTAATCCCTGCAAAGTACTCCACCGTCGGTTGGAGCAGAGGCTCAACGCTCCATATAAATTACGTCTTTTTAATTGATTTCACCACGCCAGGGAAGCTTTTCTTTTCAGGTCCTTTCCTTCTTTTTAGACATGTTTAGAAAACCCTTTGCGGCATTCTAAATAGTCCCTGCTTCTAGAAAGGATTTAAAATAATATTTTCATTCATTTTATTAAATTTCCGTCACTATACTATCTGTCTTTAGACCTTATGCCGTCTCCTCCGGTAGTAGTTCCAGCTCCTTCCCTCAATCCTTCTCTACGACTCTTCGTGGGAGCTGAGAGTGAGTGAGTGAGTGTGTGTGTGTGTACTAAAGTACATAGTAATTACTTCATGGGGAAAACCTCGTCTTCCCTGCTACTACCTTTCAACGTCTCAACCAAACGTACCCTTTCATACTAAGTACATACATATATACAGAGTTCTTTAACAAAAAATGATGCACTGTGAGACAATTGAATTGCATATAATTGCTGGTTTATATTTATTCATTTATCAGCTACTAATTCCATGCTATGCACTTACATAATTCTATACTACTGGTGCGATAGCACATGTCAACCTAGCTAGTACTGTAGAATCACACTTTATATGTAGTACAGTTTATTTCTATGGAATAGTAAGCATTGTAAAAAAATCTATTTAACACTTACGACAACATAGAACAAATTATCCAGACAGGTCAATTTTCCAAACAAGGTTTTCAAAGAGGAATAAATACATGAAAAAATTTAATTCAAGTGTGTGGCTTGGGAACTGTAAACTACAAATTCCTTTCTGTCAATAAAGGAAGCCGGGAGGAAGTGGATGCACGATGTGCGACGAGCGTCGACGCTCTGCTTGTCCATCCTCTAGATCTTGCTCAGCGAAATAGTTGTGAAGGCCGGACGGATATGATGTCATTTAAGTCATGTCCCGTAATTCCTGTAATCTACCCTTACAATAATGTAAGAGCTCTGGACGGAGCTCAACAAACTTCAATTTTCAAATATAATTTTTACTCTGTCAAAAAAAGATTCTACTTACGACAATAATTATTATTAAACTGAGGATAGGTTCTACAGCGTCAAAAATCTGTATTGTTCTGATCATGAGGTGATGCTTTGATGGGCTAGAATTTCAAACTGGACGGACTGTGGCGGAAAATATGATATCGTCTAGTTTGATAGAAATCTGTCTGTTAAAAGTGATGGGAAATTAGTATTACATGATGCTAATAACTTCAATTAATTATCCTCCGCGGAATACTTTCGGTATGGAAAATTCCTTATCAGGTGAAATTCATCAGGGAGCGTTGCAGGAGTCGAGGAAACGATACGAAGATACTGGAGGGATGAGTGTGGCTACAAAAAGTCGTTTAATTATAAATGAAGAAGGTGATAAGTTGATAAGAATTTAAGAGATCGATTTACTTAATCTTGTATCTAGAGCCAGAAACCTTCCCTTGCTCTTTATGTGTCCGATCATGCTAGTAGTGGGAGCAGAATATGCATATAGGGACTTTACATTTGAGATATGAAACTTATTAGTATTTAAAAATATATGCATAATTGTATATCTGGATATAAGAATTCCCTAATGACTGCACTATAGTAGTAGTAGTAGGACCCGTTGAAAGGATGAAACCAAATTTGTACGTGGCAACGTTCATTAATTCCCACTTCCCAGTCTCGGGTATCACGTCATGTGTTTTTTTTTGTACCGACGATGGAACGTGTGGCAAGAGGGAAGGCATGAAGCCCTTCAAATATCATGTGATGATTGTAATATCAAGAAATAATCATCAGCTGTGAGGAAAAAAATAACTATTTTAAAATTCTCCCGACGTTTTCACTTTCACGTACGTGTTCATGTACTACAAGTGTATAGCCGCAGATTCATTACATTAATTATTCCGCATAAATTATCTGCAGTCATCCATACAACAAGAACTAGAGTGTTTGTGGTTTATAAAGCATTTGACTGGAACATGGGGTCCTCAGGTTTCGACCGGAGGCCTTTCATCCATATAAACAGTTATGAGGGATTAATAGAGGTGAAAAGTGTCAAAAATCAAGATGCTTTCTTCCGATTGGGAATTATGTGTTGATGGTACACTCTAGCACGAGGACTGTTAGTGACTACGAAGATCTGGTGAGGTTCTCAAGGTGGTTACATTGATGAGGATGTTGTAGGACGGATATGGGATCTGGGAGGAATACTTGAGGTTCCCATGCACCAAAATGCTCACAAGGTATCTATCTTTTTGTGCCCATCCTAAAATTGACAAAGAAAATTGAGTAGAAAAAATAATGTGGAAATGAGGAAGAATTTTTTAGGCGGGATACTCATTATAAGCACGCTTACAATGAGTGGTTAACTTTAAGAGGGGACTTCAGTCTTATCATTAGTTGTTGTTTTCAAGTGCTTCTTTTTTCCCTTGACGCATTAAATCCAGAATTTAGAACAGAAACTCTGCTCCTTGAGCATCTCAAATGCTCACTACAGAGGAGCAATCGTAAGGATTTTACGATCAGTTCGTACGGATGGAGGGAATGGGGAGTGAAAAAACTAACCATTTCTTATTACGTAGCATGATAAGGCACATTCTGATGTTGGGCTTTGATTGCTTTCCAACACCATCAGTCCAGAATCAGCCACAATCGCTAGATGAAGATGACGGATGAATCAGCCCTGACTCGAGTATGTATCTATCGTTGTGTTCTATTATGCTGCCTCTGAGGTTAAGGCTTAAGCCTTTTACACAAGTCCCACAGCTCTTGCATACATTTACAAGTGTAGGACCATATACGAGGTTAAACTTAACTTATAAAGTCTTGGTTTAATATAGAAGTCAATGTAGATTTCTCTCTCTCTCTCTCTCTCTCTCCCTCTCTCTCTCGTACTTGTAATTCATCCCAGCACCGATTACGTGATGCACACTTAAGCTATTATGATTAGTCCACTGCTACCTTCTAATGTGAGAATGTTAAGAGACATAGCTGGAGATTACTTTTTAGCTATATCATTCCTACGTCCATCTATATACACACTCGTACAGTTTCGTATTACCCACTCCGACTAATATCCTAGTATTTTGAGCTCCCATGCTTATAAATACAGAAATGACCAATTTATTGTATTAAGGAGATAGCCACCAATGAACTTTTGTGCAACTGGGAATCATGAGGAGTATGATACTCGTATGCATTTCTCTATTCATATACTCTCATGTCTAATAAACCCCCTATCGGGCCTGGCCATCAGCAATTCTCAGCATTCAAATTCAGGTGTGTATTTTTCAAAGAACCTTCGGTCCACGAGGGGGGAAAAATTTTACTCCAATTATAAATCATCTAATCACTCTCCTCCATCGTGTTACGCGTTACACTAAATTAAGACTCAGCACGAATGTCGATAGTCATGAAGTATTAATTCTTCTAATCAATAAATACGCAGTTGATTTTTAGCTGATATTCACCTGTATTCTAGGGACATGCACTCCCATTGAATTTTTCGGCTCTGATGCTGCACAGTGTACCGACAGATCGACCTAGTTATTTTTCCTTGAAGACTCATGTGTGTAATCAATTAAAGAGGTTGGTGCAAGCACTTGAGTAGATACACACAATCAAACACCTGCAAACATCTGCTTGGAAAGTAGAATCCATAGAAATATTTTAAAAAAAAAATCACAGGACAGGAAAACAAATTCCTACAAGTTTGTAACCAATTATTTGTTTTCATCTAAGCCAAGGATGCTATTGAGATCAAAACAAGTTTGCAAATCTATAAATTGGCAACAATATTATGACTCAGGTAATTTCTGAGGACACAAATTCCTAAAGTCAATAGTTAGTTGAAGACAGTTATTGGTAATTCTGGTAAGGATTTCCCTCCCAAATGGAAATTATGACTTTGGACTGATATTTAGAAAAGTTGTGTAGTGACTCGTGAGGAAGAATGATATGGGTGAAATATTTAAATGGATTGAGAATCAAAGAGGATTGAATTGTATTTGAACGGGAGGACGTCCCAAGTCCTTATTAGGGAAGTCATTTTCCACTGGCAAATGTAAATCCATGGAAGTTCTGGAATTCCATCGACAGTTTTTTCATCACTGAGTTCCCATCATGGCAATCTAATGACCATTTCCGCCTATCATTCTGGTATTCGATTCAATCTCCCCAGCTCCCATACTTTTCACATTTCACCGAAGTATGCCCATGGAAAAAGAGTAGCATTGACAGTCTCAAGTCATACAAGTAACCATTATTTTAATGCTTCTTTTGTTTCTTACTTCAATTTATATGTATGGATGTTTCCTTATTTGTATAGGTTTCTGGGCAAGCCAGGCATTACTCGTGGGGTTCACTCAAAACCGAGAGAATTCTCTCTTAAAATTCATTGGTTCGCAGGGAGTGAGTTTTTAAGAGATAGTGTCAAATTCTGCGTGAACATGCTCCAAGCATACGTTTGATGTTGGGACCTAAAGGGATTTGTATGTATGTTAATTTGAAATGTTTGGGAATAAATCCGGCGTAAGTATTTACGTATGCGTAGAGTTTTACTTGAGTTGGATACAGTACAATACTGTGAGGACAGAGAGGAACATGCACCGTGAATCCCGTTCACTGGAGAAGAGTTAATCAATCTGCGGGGGAAAATGACACGCCGCACTACAGTATGACAATAATCTCTCTTTTCATTCGCTTTAGCTTGTCAAATGTGCAGCCGCTCATGAAACGCAATCGAATGATGATGTCATAAGAGAATTAACTATACTTTATTTATTAACTCCAGCCGTCCCCCTCTTGTTTCTGTATCTACATAATTACATACATATAAGGTGCAATTACTGATACATTGTATCCATACTCCGAATCCCCCGACGGTACAAGAATCCTGTCACAAGATTCAATGTGTGTATTTAAGGCTAATATCTGTAGCACTGTAAGAAATATACATAGATACTTCCCAAGTGGGAATCGTAATAATCATTAAATTATTTCGGCAAAATCTTTTTTCTCTTAATTTTGATTCCTTAATTTGCTGTGGGACTTAGTCATGCATACTTACTTTGGATGGATGACGTTTCTCACGATTTCTCCCTTATTACCTTCACCTCTGACAATGAGGGAATCCTCCCGAACCATAAAAAAGTCTCGTCTTCGATCCCACAGCAGATGGAGAGTATATCTATGATGTTGGAAGCGTTGGTTCTCCAAGAAAATCCTCGGTTCGGAATTGTTCATTTCCTTTTCATATGACATGGTCATTATGCACGGGGAGGTGGGCAGAGGATATTACATATCGCTTGCCTTTCAGTCATCATAAAAATCGAAAGCATTTTGTTATGCATTTGCACATTTACAATTCATACCTTTGTCGTTCTCAAGTGTATCCCCATATTTAGGACGTATTTAGCAAGTGCACCTTACCTTTAGTAATGCTCGCCATTCACTGCATTATATTCGTACACACACATACACACACACACACACACTCTGTACACTCACTGCATCTCACATTTACATGGACTGACTGACTATAGATATGCATGTGAAGCCTTATTGACAAGGTTGTCGTGCACACAAAGCTTGCTTGTCAAAAGGAGCTCGTTGAGGTGCAGTATACCGATAACTGAATTGATTCGCGTTCTTAAAGGGCACACAGGAAGAGATGCGTTTGCATGAGTTACCTACAATAAACATGTCGTTAATGACGCTCATAAAAACTAGGTAACAGTGTTGAGCATAATTTTCCATGAGGTGCACTTCTCACTGAGGATCAGTTCTATTTTTCCTTTGACTGCCATTTTGACGGAATATTTTAATGTAATTCTGATAGTTAGGAGATAAAATGGTGATAATTGGTCACGGCTTGGGTCTGTCAATTCAATTTACACACTGTCGAAATAGTCAATAGAGCTACTGCCGAGCAATACTCAACAATACTCCCTGACCCTTCAAGTTATTTTTTATTGTTGTATTCTATGTCAATGACAAACAACAATCCATGTCCGACTAAATTCACTGTAAATATCTGACACAACATACAGGAGCTCTTTCAGGTCTGGGATTTGCATCCGTATATTTAAATTCTGTGCAAATTAATAATCATAGACCTGTATTCCAAATACAGTAGTAATAAAATTACCAAAATGTGGTATGCTCATTTAAAAGGCATATTTAAGGAAATACTTGGTTGGGATGTATTAGTTAGCATAATATTTATTAGTTAGCAATGGTTTTTTTAAAGCAATAATAATTAAAAACGCCAAGATTTTTATTCCACGACAATGAGCAAGTTAGAGTGCTGACAACTTTGCGTTGGAAAGAAAGGGTCATGGGAAAGTTTACTTAAAAGGAAAAACTTGTAACTATGGGTACTTCAAGCTTTGCTTATAATGACATCAACTTATGTAACGTATGTAGAGATGTGGAGTATGGGGGAGCATACATATGTGTGCCCAAGAGTGTGCACGTTATAATGACCGTGATCTGAGAATATACATATCATTATTGCCATGGTCGTCTCGTCAGCTCTCCTATTGGAAGAATCT
This sequence comes from Allacma fusca, assembly GCA_947179485.1. NCBI lineage: Eukaryota > Metazoa > Arthropoda > Collembola > Symphypleona > Sminthuridae > Allacma > Allacma fusca. The sequence continues at coordinate 20,018,322 of OX359250.1, read as the reverse complement.
GCTTGTATGCGTTGCAGAATTATTGCTACTACTGAGAGCTTGTCTCCTATATGTATATTTACTGCTCCTCGGTAGTAGTGACGATAGGGAACTTCAAGAGTATTCAGCTATACGGATAGCTGGATGGTATGAAAGCATGCGGAGGTACATATTTAAATATGTGAGAGATGGTGTCATCAATGGCGTTTTTGGTTTCTCATGTGCAGGGATTTGGTGTGTACGAGGGAGTAAAGGATGGAGCTGAAGTGAAGTCTCTCTCGCACTCCCTGGCCGTCCGTCTAGGTCTATGTGCACTATTGTGACAAGGCAAAAGTCCATTTTGTTATAATAATATTTTCGAGTATCAAAATACAATATAAGGACTCGGATAATGCGTGTACGAATCTCTTGTCATGGTTGGCATGAATCTATCTGGATGGAAGGAGAGAAAGAGGAAGTGAACGGGAAGAGTAGCATTTCCTGCCTTCTCAGGGGAAAGGGAGAAGGTCAGGAAGCCCAGAGCGAACTTCCATCTCATCTGAATGAACAACTTTTCTCCGGATCCCGATATATTCCATGTATGGAGAACAAGTTGAACTGATCCTGGAAGAGGACATCAAAGTCCTCCATTACGACATACGACAGAGTCGTAATAACCTGGTGCACAACAATGAGCCTCGGTTTCTCGTCTACTTATCTTCTATAATTTCGTAAAAATTGCATTAATAGGACCAAACATGTGCTCCTAAAATTTAAATAATAGGGTATAATTTCCGTCGAGATTTATTTCCTACCTATTGTAACTGTTTCCTCTATCTCTTCCACTAAAACCCAACTTTACAAATTAAGGGGCCCATAAAGATAAATTCCTTAATGCTAATGGGGATTCCACTTGAATGCAAGCTCCTCCACACAAGCCTCCCTTAATAACCTGGAGGACTCCACACTGTCAAAGATTTCTCACTTTTTCCGATCACTGTACATTTTTTGAGTCCCACCGATACAGTCACTCCGTACCCTAAAATGTCGTCAAGATGATGACGGTAACCACTTGTGTGTGTCAGCAGATGGGAGAATAATAATAATAATGACCCCGCGTATGGACACTTCGACCTCGACCACTCGATCAACTCTCAATGTAAGAGAATTCCCAAGACACACAAGGAGATCAGAGGGGATGTTGTTGTCATAAGTCATAAATATTACAATGCTTCCAATCCGCTCATTTTCGACTATTCTCCACTATTAAGAGCAGCACAGATAGTTGTGATGGTTTTACAGGGCAAAATAGTATCATAGTTGCTACTTAACTCCAAGAGCAAAGGAATTTTTGAAGTTACGCAGGGAGGAGGGTACATGTGTATCAGGATAGGGTTGAAGACGTCAAGATCATTTATGAATCTCAGCGTTATATTTTTTGACACATAAGAATGTCAAGTAGCGATAAAGCACCGAAGGGGGGTTAGATAGATTACGTGTTCAGATTACCTACCTACGTGCTCTTCGTCCCTTTTTATCATCTTATTTTCCCTTTCCATCTACCACCTTCACAAACGCCAGCCCAGTCAGTAACAATTTTAACCGCCGGGAAATATATTAAAATAGACACCGTCTCATCCCCACAACCTCCACTGTTCTTTCTGTGTAATAACATCCAGGATTTCATGCACACACATTTCAATGTTTATCACACTTTCGGTCGTTTTTTCAGAACATTGGAGCATTTTAGCCTTGACGAACATGTAAAGTAAGGACCATTGTAACGAGACGTATTGTCATTGAAATTATTACGCCGGTACTCTGCCTGGAAAGTTTGAGACAAGATCAGTTACCACAAATATCTCAATGCAGAATGTAACAGCTCAACTAAAAACAAGGAACTTCCCAGTAAACATGACATTATTGAACCGCAAAATTATATTTCTAATATTTTCTCAATCGAAAGCATCTCATTCAATCTAGGCTCTCAATACTCAGGAACTATACCTTATCAAAAGGTGTACTTCTTATCCTGGCGCTGTCCAGATGCGATTTATCTGATTAAAGATCACAAAGTACTTCAAATAACATAAATATTCCAATGTCCGCTAAATTCTTGGGGTTTCAATGATAGTGACATGAAATAACTCTATTCCCTCTAGAGCTCCCTACAAATCTGAGCTTGCTCTGTCATAATTTGTTAGTTGGGTAGGATGTATGAGTGATAAAAAAATGATATTTCTGGTGAGTAAGTGTTGGCATCGGCAAGTCAGGGAATGATGTGCTGGTATTTAATTGAGTTTGAGTGAGAGAGAGAGAGAGAGAGAGAGAGAGGAAACACCTGTGCGGAGGAAAGATAGCCGGAGTTGAGGATGAGAAGTCACGTCAGACTCGCAACCTTTTTACTTGGAGTCGTGTCTCATCTCCTGCGTGAAAAAGCCACCGACCGACCATCGGAATAAACGAGCCGAAGTAAATATGCAGTCACTCGCCTTGCTACTCACCGACCCACCGCATCATCATCAGCCAGCAAATCTATAACTAATAAAGGTGGCTTCAAAAATACATACAAGATACAATTTCAAGATTATTCCTCTTAAACGTCTTTACCCAATTTTAACCCGTCCTTTGAAGCTTATCTCATGGAAATTACTAAAATAAAATCAGAGCCTCACTCCGCGGTGCATACTCATCTGCAGAGCTATGTACAAATCCTATGGTGAATCGTGTATTTATCTACAATTAATCAAACTTGAACATACAGTATACACTTTCATATGTGAACCTCATGTTAAGGAGACTAAATAATGAGCGTACATACATATGTAGCGTCCCGCATAAATGCAGTAATAAATAATACTTTTCTCCATATTGATTCGACACATGTGAGTGCATTAGTCAAAAGGTTAAGCTGGATTTAGTGATAGAAACAATGAGCCTAGTGTTGTAATTCATGCAAGCACGCAGTTTAACTTTCAAGCGGATGTTGTCCAATTGAAGTCACAATTACCGGCATACCTGAAGATATCTCAATTCATAATCCGTCATCATTCAAGACCCGCCCTCCATTATACAATCGAGACTTTTCTCAAAGGAATTTCACTCATTCTTATTACAATGAGTGCATACGACGGTGCATATACATACCCGATCAATGCTCATTCCTTTGCCCTTTTGTCTCTAACTGTATCAACTCAGTTCAGCTGAACCAATGGCTTTGTTGACATCATCATCATCAGCAGCAGCAGCAGAGAGGAAAATGCATAGTTAGAATTACAAACGTTTTTATGTGTGAGGGTCAGGTTCTTAATTCCACAGGATCAAATGGAAGTTGCATTTTCTTAAGTCTAACTTCCCTCTCTAGGCCTTTCTCGATCCTACAGTTGCGATAGTTCCTTGGGGTTTCTTTTTTCTGTCCATACCTTGCATACACACAGACGTAATAAGACTGTAAATGTTTTATTTTTTGGTGTTAATTTGATATATTAAAGCTTTACAGAAAGCCAAGTGAGGCTAGGATTTTTACAAGACACTTATTGGAGGATCACAATATGACTGTTGAAGTGGAAAAGTTTCGGAAATGCAGTCCCGACTTGGCAGTTTAGTAAAAGGTTGTGGGTTCATCCGCTGAAAAAGTACGTATTCCTCGGGAATTTGTTGAGTTGCGCCTCTGCTCGAGCCAGAACTGTTGGGGTAGCCTTGGTTGTGTTGACTTGTCTTGAAGAGAATTCGAATCTTGACTTGACTCTTGATATAAAATTTTGAGCAATGACAGAATGAAAGAGCTTCCTTTGAAATGATGATAATGATTCTGTAAATCTGATGAAGAATCCCCACGGGACTAGCACTACCCCTTGTACACACACACACACAAACATGCACAAGTTTTAACATTTGATTAAATACGTGAAATTTGCATAGCAGGGGCTTTATGACCGAAGACATGGAAAATTGTAGTCAGAAGTGGCAGCTCGACAAAATCAGGGAATGCATACTATATGATTCTGTAATTACCCATCAGTCAACAAGAATCATCGAAGCTGAACATTTCTCTTCTTCTCTCGGCTCTTCCATCAAGAAATTTTTTGCACGGCCAGATGCCATGCCATCTCATCCATCTACCCATTCCAACTGGATGAAGACACTCCTCGGAAAACTGCTAACAACGACTACTTTACTGCTTACTTACACTCCACTTCTTCTTATTTTTCTTCCCCACACTCCTAGCATATGTTGATGTTCGCGAGGACGTACACACACACACACACAGATATAATTACATACTACGACAGACGTATGTAGGAGCCTCTGCTCTCAAAAGTGAGGACATAGCACGGAGTGTATGATGATAAAGAGTAACCTCAGTGTATTTATCCTCTATGTTAAAAGTTTGTAGGACGTACAAATTACATTTTATCATTTCCAACGGAGGGAATGTAAGGCGAGGAAGACGGGGAAAAATTGAGCGTTCCATTATGTACACCCTCAAGTTATTATTGGCCGGACTGAATTATGGAGTGCAAAAGCGAGTTACATCATTAAAAGAATTTATTAAATATTAAACCCTGCAGTATCCCTCCTTGCTAGCCAATATTTAACTTTTGTTGCCGGGGCTAATAATAATACTAATAACTATGCAAGAAAGCCCTTTTGAAAATCCAAGAGAAAATCTGTCTTCCGGCTGTTGATTTTTTTTGTCCTTTTAGTTGCGGTGATCCACGGAAGATTAACGGATAATTTATTTCACCCAACTATACCCACGTACTCAGAGGTACTACTACTACTACTACGGGATTCTTGCTAACTAAAAAGGAGCAGTCCTTGTACTCCTCACGATGAAAAATGCAATATAATATGAGCAAAAAAATTGTGGTTTAGTCAAATTCAACTCTGTGAACTTGTAAATATACACACACTCCTCCATCCTTGGGATAAAGAGGAAGGAAGAAAAGAACTGCAGTGAAGAGCAGCATGCTTGAGTACGGTTTGGAGGAAACTCAGCACCAACTTGACTATTCAGAGCCCAGAGATTGGTAACCAGTTCTTCGTGAGTATGGCATCCAGTGAGGAAAAATCCATGATAGATGAGATGAACAGAAGCCAATACTATTTAGAGTTTTATTTTTGAACAGCTAAATGGAAATGGGATGGCTCAACTCTGGACTCATTGCTCCGATGAAATCATAAATCAGAAGCTAACTCTCCTACATAGCTCTTAAGTACACACAAAAAGTAACAGGGTTTACGGTCATGGAAAATCCTTCAATGAGTCTAGCACCGTGTCTTCGTAACAGATGTGTCTACTTACATGGTCCTGAGCACGCCGGTTTATTTTGACGAATGACCCATTGTCAGCCTCTAAGAACCTGTTAAATAATCAACCGTTTTCTTCATAGCAGAGTCTTCCTGTGCGGGATCTTTCACTTCCATGTACGACTTCCTTGTCAACTGCTAATTGAATTTAGAACAGAACTCTCCTTGTACGTATTTACTCTTTCTCAAAAAAACATTGTTATTTCTTGTATACATCAAATTCTGGGGAAACATTACGGACTCCTGCGCAAGTACCAGTTGTAAGTATAAGTAAGTAATACATGTAGTAATAGTACGCCTTCAAAAAAATTTACAACAACTTAAATAATTATTATAGTTAATATTATTCACTTGGGAAACTACCTTAACGAAAGGTTCTCCATTTAATTTGAATTTATTAATATTTTTTGGGGGTATCGGTGATGATGGCTGCACTTACCGAAATAACAACAAGCAAGTGTGTCTGCATGGAATAATTTGTAGGGAAGAAAAACTGAGGTTGTAAGCCTTGAAGAGCTCACATTCCGGCTTGAATACTTGGTGTCGATATGTATGTCTTGTAGGAGTAAGTATTTAGGGGCGGGTTCTAACATCATCACGCATGAAGAAAAACACAAGAAGGAACAAGTTAGAGAAAAAAGTCTGCCGTAAAAATAATGAATTGTCTCTTCTTACCTCGACTGCTAACTTGATAAATTGTTCTTTCTTCACACTACTTACTGGCTCCTAAAAAGACTTGAAATGATACAGCACATGCATACACACTTATATCTGAATGAGGCACAAGTTTTGTCCCTTCTCTCTCTCTCTCTCTCTCTCTCTCCCTCCATCTCTAAACATATCATTTGCAAAAGTGAAACAAATTTGGAAGTGAATTAGATTTATTTTCCTCAGGATAAATTCACCTGTAAATACAACTTCTCTCTTTTACTAGCCAAGTCAGTGGTTCAATATAAGCATGTTATAGTATTGTATGTACATTACGTTTGTATATATGTAGAACTTATTACACCTTGGCTTTGTTTCTTGTCGATGCGTGCCTTGCACCTAAATATATCACACTGTTCTGTAATGGAGGTAAATTACTGAATGTTTTGCTGCATGACTGTACAGTATTATCCTACATGGCTGTAAGATTACTTTTTTTTTACGAAACTCATGTCCCCTTATAGGAAAGTAAAAGAAGGAATTTGAAGGAATTTGTTTCCGTTGACTGGATAGGACAACGCTCTGTTTTACAACACGCTCTCGACACTTATCAATCCCAGTCACTCTCAACTTTTTCTACTCCTGTGTACTGAGCGAGTGGAGTTCAGTTAGTAGTAACAGCTTGAATACTGTAGTCATTAGGCTCGCACTGTATGTGTACCAATTACCATTTTATTGACACATTGTCCAGCCCTTCAGCTCAGGGAAACCATACATGAACATTTGACGCGTTGTATTTATTGCGAAATCAAATGAGAATGATTTATACCTTCTGTCCAGTTTTTAGTAGGGTCATTCATAACTGTTTGTCTAATGGTTTCTACCTGTGGTTTAGCATTTAACTGCAGGACATTGTTCCCGGCTCGTACATATATACAGTCTCAACTCGGACATTTACAATAAACAAATGTACTTGCACTGGGGAGTTTGACAAACTGCAGAAGGTAAATTATATATTGGACAGATTGGTATTTAAAATTGTAAAACTCCAGCCTCAATTTAATTAATTTTCAAGCCCGTTGGTTTTGGGAAAGGATCTTACCAGTACTACATCCTCATCTCATTTCCTACGTAATTTTTGTTATGAGGGGATTTCCTACTCCCCATAGTAAAAGTAAGCATAGTGTCATATGATCCTCTACCTCTGGACGCTTGCAAGAATACAAATGAGGTGAAAATAAAACAATGATCATAACTTTAGTAAATTTTGATCCGAAAGTAAGAGATTTTCATTTAAAACAAAATACGCAAGGCGGTACAATCCATAAATCAATTTTATTGTGGCGATGGGTAGATTGTTATCACTTTCCTGGGAGAAAAACTAATATCTTGTAATTTTCTTCAGACCGAGTTTCCTCCAGTGATCAGGGCCTCACTTGGGAGTAGTGAGTACCAACTTGGTCCAAGTGAAAAAAAGGCACGCACTAACTTCTAGCTACATGAATTATATAGTACTGGCATTGGATTATATAGCATTGGATGAAGTTACCCGATCTTGTAGGTTTCATTTTTTTTATAGTTGTATAAGTACGTAGGCCTGACACTATTCTTATATTTACGTGTGACTTGTGTAGTAACTATTAGATTTTGAGTGTAATTTGTACATACATGTATGCATAATTTTGTGTAGATATATATTTCCAATTTGTAGGGACGGAGATAAAGGCTGTGAGCTCGGTAGCTGACTGCTGTAGGGTTTGTCGAAGCTTAGCTTAGGAAGCGTTATATTAAATAGTCTGAATCTGTTTAAGTTGTTATTACGGCTGGCAGTGTCTCAGAGACTAGTGCTCAGAGAAAGAGTTGGTGTTGAGGGTGCTCCTTGGAGGTACTTGTTTCATGCAGTTTACATAGGGAAAACAAGGACTGACGACTGTATATGTAGGAGCGGAACTGAGGAAAAACCGGTTTGAGACCCATGTAAAGAGATTTGATAAACCAGAAGCTGCAAGATGTTGACTTAAATCATTTCCATGTTTTTCTTATTATCAAAATATTGCCTATTAGCCATTCCATGATCCTGTATGAGTTATTGATCCTTCCAAATCTTATGCAAATATTTAAATAAATACTCATTCAACTTCTCTCCCTTTCTATCTCTCCCATTCCATAACAATATGACTCGCCCTGGCTCTATCTCAGAGCTCATTCTCCTCAAATTATTCTTATGAGCCTTGCATATTTTTACCAGTTTAACTTACGGCTTGTCCAACAAACAAAGGCTAACGCCAGTTTCTTTTTTTATATTGATTTCCTCCTTCATTCATTGGCTCAGCTCTGAAGCTCATATAGCCGGAGTCGAGAAATGCCATCAAAAATAATGTATAAACAAGTCAAATCCTCATGTTAGTGCAAATTTCTGTAAAAGCTCAGGATTCCACGTCGAAAAAGCTTGCTCGTTTTGGGGTCATAAAGTACTCTAGCTAATAAACACGGCAAACAATGATCAAGTCACTAGGAACATGTCTGAATTTCTCTGGTTTGTAAGTCAAAGTCAGCTTTTGAACTTGAGTGACTCCTGGGAAGGACTTTACATTTTTTAATTTCAAACGAATAGTGTCTGAAGATGAGTAGAAATTTTGACCTGAGTTGAAACTTTCCATGCTCCTTGATCCTGCCCTTCTAGATATGTTTGTTTTTGGAGTAATAGTATCTACTATACTTATGTAGCCGGCTCTTCCCATAATTTAGACCATACGTGAATATCAAACAGAGAAATGATAGAGAGGATCTTTATATAGAAATTAATTCTGGGTTTAAAACTCAGGGAGTAAATTAGAGTGCAGAAAGGGGATTATTTATTGATACAAGCTGCGGAAAGGTACGTTGGCCTTTTGAAAGTGCAACTTCTTTCTACATCCACCCTCTCATAATCTGCCAAGTGCTCCGTACTTTTGTGTGGGCTTGGACTCGTCGACAGTTCAATTTTCTCTGAGTACTGAACAAGAGTGTCCAGTTGCAAATTACATGGATGAAAGAGAATCAAAGGATTTGAGTCCATTTGCCACACCATAACAGATTTGAGATAGGATCCGGATAATCCCATATGGTCTTGAATAAGATAAATTTTGCCAAAAAATGAGATGTACCTGTCGGATTTTTAAGTAAGCTATCAACCTGGCCGTAATAAATATGTCCGGGGATCCAAAACCAGAAGTTAGAAAAATACAATTTGTGTTTATATTATATGTTTATTATATTAGGTCTCTAATCACAGGGCTAAATTACACACAAGGGGGTGGAGAAAGTTAATTTTTTGGTAGCTGCTGCGGAGTTGGGGAGAAGTGGAGGAGATTTTCCTTCTGATTCTGATGATTAAAGGGGGAAAAAAGTTGTAATAAATTAGGTGTAATCAAAGAGTAGAAATCAAGTGGGCAGGCTTGGAAATAATTTCAAAATGAACAGACTCGAGTTTATGACTCGTCCATCCGTCCCAACTTTTGACTGACGATTGAGACTGACGTCGGAGATTGGCTTCACCACTGAAAAAGCGAGAGTAAAGTGTGTGAAGTCAAGTAAGCACAGTAGCTGGTACGTCCAAGTGGTTGATTTGATTTTCAACTCTATTCATTACTACTGGATCGGTTCATTAACGTTGGATAAGGTAAAGGAAATCATGTGAAGATGTTGAAACAGAAGCACTTTCTTGTCTTCTTTATCCATTTCTTCAGCCCATTAACATAAGGGAAGGTCTCGAAGTCTACTTATTTAGCTTCCACCCTGGTCTCCTGCTCCTTGGAACACCTTTTATAACATCTATACCTTTTTTCTTACACAAACCCAACTTTTAATAATAATTCCACTTGATTTCATTTCATCTCTATCTCCAGCATCCCCAACAAAGCATATGCCTGGTCCTCTCGGTATTTATAAAGAATTCCCTATTTCCCTCAACCCCAGTGGTATGTACTTCGGATTTGCTATTATTGGAGTTATTGGAAACCATGTACACGTCGTGTCATTACATTTGCATACAATTACTTGCTACTGTGCACTCTCTCTCCCTGTATCTCTGCAGTATCAAGTGCAACTAAAATATTGCACCTGTAGGGCTATATACTAGTGAATACACTACATACTAAATGTAATTGTTTGCCTCTGTAGATCTTTTTACCTACGTACAGATTATGTGAATTCTGTAGCACAAGAACCATGTTTGTATGTATTTACAAGTGTGGATGCTTGTACTCCATATGCAAGATTTGTCTAATTATAGTTACTTGAGCAAACCAAATAGGAGGAATAAAAATTAAACCAAGATAATTTCTGGGATATAACGTTCCCGTCGGTAATTCATAATTTGTAGGTAGGAGCTCAACTGACACACACTTTTACACTAGATGAGGCTCAGGCTGAGGCTCAGACTCAGGCTGTGTTCTGCATATGTAGGGACTGTACTGCGGTAGTTGGGACTTGGCCTGTGTAAACATAAGCGCACATTGGACATGTATAGGGATAGGGGGTACAAAGTGTATAATAAGCTGGACGAGAGAGTAGCTGTGGATTCGTTACATAATCAGTGTAACCGCAGGGTTAAGAGAGAGTACCAGCTAATAACTACATAAATCCGATGAGATTTGGTTAAGTTTTGTCTGGAACACGCCTACCAATCGCCAGTAGTCTAATGAATTATTTGAAATTCGTGTGTAGACGCACACATTCGACCATCGATAAAATATTCCCTCACGACATAATTAAAACAACTGGTAGCCTGTTATGAAAATTAAGTTTTTGCTACAACTTCATACAGCGTGCCATCAGCTCCTTTCCTTCCCTTGAGTCGTACATACTCCCCTACCTCATCTCGTACTTATACCTTATCCTTTTGGGTGTACGCAAATGCTCACTGTACGCTGCTCATTATGGGCTTCATAGGAGCCACTCCAAACTCTACCGGTACGGTCGTAATATTTCTAGAGGAATTTGACTCCCCCCTGGAATTATTACCAAACGGTTTGAAAGATTTCACAAATTTCTGAAAATGCTCAACAATTTAAATGCACATGAAAGTCAGTGAGGAGTATGGTAAATAAGGGGGAAAGGAATCTACAAATTGATTTCTTCATTGAAGTCTCAACGAGTACATGGGAATTGTCACAGGCACTTGCTCAGGGTTGCATTCATGCGGTTGAAATTCCAATAATTCAAAGGTTGCTTAATTGCCGGCGTTGAGATGAGGCTTGAGTGTAAAAGCTACATGAGAGTTTACACGACCGAGGAGCCTTCCAACTTGTAGGAATAGGAAGGTACAGGGAGAAAATAAGAGCAGGGGAAAAAAAATTTGACCCTCACAGTAAGTAGTACAATAAATCAAGAGATATTATGCGAAGGGTCGGCGGAGGAAAGAGAAGGAAAAAATTTTGAGAGCTGGCGGTCTACACATGAGTTGATGTTGACATTTGACCGGTAAGCGGTAAGGAAGTAAAAAAAAAAGTTGGATGAAGCGAAACACGGTGTAATGAAATCAGTGTAAAAACCAAGTAAATTAGGTGGTTTATTAGATTTGCCTGGTTGGAGTCCCACAGGATACACTTCAACTCATATACTGTGGAAAGTTAGGACAGAATATCAGTACTATTGGGGTGGCACCATGCAATCAACCTACACAAACGTAACTTCATTACTTTTCAACCCCACTCCCGTGTATTCCCATAAGCTACATGGACCAGGCCTGACTTGTCTCCGTCTGCCTTATGGATATACATAGGTACTCCAAGTGTGTACTCTAAGCTCTGTGTACATACATTCTCATGGCAGGAGGGGATGTAAGTTTAAATCAAAAGCTTAATCGCGATTTTAATTCCAGCTTGCACTACAGTATTATTACAAATTTTGTCATTATGCAGGGATGGGAAGTTAATACTCTCGGGCATTAAATTAAACTCGTAGGTGTAGATAGGTCTGTATGCACTGCACAGTATGCATGGGGTTAGGGGTACCCCTTCGAACAGTATCGTATTTGATGAGGAGATAGTAAAACTGCTCATTATCATCATAATCGCTGGAAACAGTCCGAACAAACAACATTATCATGCCAGTTCGAATTATTATGAGATTTATTCCTACCATCTTTACACCACTGCTCTGTGGTTGAGATGAATCCACCCTCACTATCAGCATGGACTTGAAGCTAAAAAATATGACATCTATAGATACACACATCCAGTGGTACGAGAGTAGCCAGGGAAGAGATAGGATCCACGTTCCGAGTCGCGAGCAATGGAATGATTTTACCTAAAATTATTATGCATTTTGTGCCACGCACTTTAATTGCATAATAGCAAGCAATAAAAAGTAACTCGAAAGTTCATGATTACATTCTTATTTCCTTCATCTAGCCGGAGAGTGAACTACGGTTTTAATACAGGCATGAGGATATACATACGGGGGACTCCACCCTGTTGACATTTCCTACCTACACTTGAAATGGCAATAATTTCACCAACGTTCATCGTGCATATAAGTATTGCTACGATTAAATTTAACCATCTCCGTCGGTTACACACTGCATTTAATACATACAATCATAATTTATTCGCCCAGCTTTGAAAATGCTCCAAGGTAATGTTATTTATACCATGAACTTACGACTGATGGGAATTATCATAAAAAAAAAACGAGTAAAGGTTATGAACTTTGTCAAGTTCTGGGGATGAAAAATAGCTATAATCCTTCCACACCTGAGAGTACGTGCATGCATTGTCGCTGAATTACTTGGATCGTTCAAACCAGAAGGACTCGGCTCTGTCGTCCTAAGTCCATACTATAGATACAGAAGTGTTCAAATTTCAATAGCTCAATGATAATGATCACAGAGAAAATTTGTGTTAAAAAATGCCGATTCTCCCGATTTGTTCTACCACGGAATATTACAGTGGAGCTGCTTGGGACGAGTAGTGTTGTTTCTAGAGTAATTTGCCTCATTCATGATGCCACTTATAACCTGGAGACGTACGGAAAGAATGCTACTGTGCATAGCCGGCCGATACTCATGCAGTGAGTTACGTGGTGGGGACTGACTGAGACTCTCTGGAAGAGAATAGGTCTTAACTGCTGGTAAAGAGTTTTGTCATCGAACGATTCCGAACAAAAAATTAGGCAATGCTCGTATGAAACAATTCAGGTTGGAAGGCATGCAGGTATTTACAAATTAGGTACACAAGGTGATTTTCTTGCATGACTGTTCTTTTAAGCATGCCATTCCCGTATGCATTAAGGATGCTAACATGTAAATTGAACTATATAGACTATAGGTGGAATGTACATAAATAAATCTAATTATTACAGTCGTACTTTTCATCCCAGTTCAATCCCTGTACTTGAAGATGTACATGTTTTTATGACTTGGTTAGCATATGTGTGTGTGTATTTTAAAGTTGAGATATTATATTATCTATGTGAGACAGAAAGGCAGGGACTTATTCCTTTCCTCAATGTGAGTTTGATCCGTTTGAAAAACCCAGCAGAGGCAATTCATGATCTGAAAGTAAAAGTAGATATATAGTGTTGTAATTTTGACATTGCTCAACCCGCATTGGTGGAGTTTTGGCATGCAGTGTAATGGTAAATGCACTATTTGTTCTCGTCCCCCGACACGACACTACACAGTGAAGGTACTTAGTGGCCCCAGTAAGTCAGAGCATATCCTGTCAGGGAAATCCAGTGGTGGAGGATATCTACATATTTATTTCAATTTGACCATCCGACCATATACGAAATAATTTTTGGCCAAGCGGGAATTGAACCATAGAAAATTATTGCCAAAGGTTCAGTTCCAACTACAGATGCTGTAAAAGAATGAGCAATCGCTTTTTCCTTTCCTCCTGCTGCTGTCATTATTGTATCCAATTCAACATTAATTCATATTTGATGGTTCGCACCTCTATAAGAGGTCTCGTACACGCTTGTGTTCACCTCGTAGGCCTCCGACTCCCTGCAGATCCCAGATAGAGAAATTGTGAGTAGTTCCTATGACCAAGAAATTATTTTATGAAATTAATTATTGTCCACACAAAATTTAATCTTTTCCTAATCATAATTATTTCCCCGTTCCTTTCAACTTGTGATCAAATCCTAATTTCATGTACAGTTTTCCAATTCCCCCCGCCAATTACATTTTTAATCATAGTTTACTAATTTTATGTGATTTTTAGCTGTACATTGAATATGTAGAGGGATTTTTCAACAGGGATCCCTGCTCTTAATTCATCCCTCAAAATTACTTCATGCAGAACAACGGCTCAGGATCGTTACTTAAATTTATGAGGGAAATCCTGAGAAAACCCTGTCACAGTGTGGAGTGCAATCAGGCTTAAGAGAATTTTTGCTAGTTTGTATTGAACTTATGCCGTTCGCACGCCGCAATGAGCTAGAAAGTTTTAAAACTTTCAATTGGCAAAGTATTGGTTGGGATACAAGTTGACATAATAGGTGATCATTATGGACTAACCTTGGAGCTGATATAAATAACAATTTATGTTGACAGTAAATTCTCAGTGAATATCTTGATAAATTCCATGAGCTTAGAGCTTTGTCAACTAAAATGGATAACGACCCAATCCGATGGAATTATACCTCATGCATATGGGGACGGGGCATTCGGAAAAATTGGGATGTTACAAAAGGGGAAAAAGTTGGCATGAAAAATTGAGGGCGTTTCTGAAGCACAAAATTGCTAGCCTACAATGGTTTTTCCCTTGAATTCTAGAATGTAACCAATTATTATTGCGTCTGATTGATTCTCAATGATTCATATGGTGTGATTACTTTAACCATATGTATACATTCTCTTAAAAAATAGTATCTACAAGTTTCTCCCTCCTTATCAACAATTTCCCGACCAAGAAGAATTCCTTCCTTTCTTGTAATGGGAGAAGGAGGCTAGTGTGGAAGCAATTCAATTTCCCTCGGCTCTACCTGCATATTTCCTTATACTCCTTATAGAGGCCCCAACTGACGCGTGAGGAAACAAATTAAAACTTTTTCACCACTATTTTCCTCTTTCTAAACACAAATATTTTCTATTTTCACTACTCCCAGCCACGATATATTCCCCGAGAAAGTTTCCCCACCCAAACTTTCCACCGGGTAATAATAATGTTATCAAGGATAATAATTGCCAAATTACCCATCTTCAACACGTTAGAACGATTCCCCGATAATGCATGTATGACTGGCACTGGGAGATATTCTTTACACTTGTACAGGTAAGTAATCCCTCTTGTGTAAGTTACAAGTCCGGTAATGTCTATTTACTTACGTCGATTCCGAGGCTTTTCAAATACTGTACTCGTGTGGCTGTAATTCCTACTTTTTTTAAATAGCTGAGAACTGTTCCGAGAATAAGTTCTGTATTTTTACAGGTACGGACGCATGTATATATTTTAATTAAATTCACTTATACATATATACACACATGCACCCCGTACATGTGACGATATTTTCATTCATTTGATGGTGTGTACACTTTGTTCAGGCGGGCGTCATGGGTCTGGCCACGTACATATGTATTCATGTGAGAGGGGAGAGAGGCTCGTGTTAATCAAACTGGTTGGGGAATAATTTGGTATGTAATGTCAAGCAGCTTCCGTTCGCTCTCAAATCACAGGTAACAGTTTCCCGACCACGATCCCTTTGCCCTACCCTCTGCTTTACTGGCCATGGTGATTTGTGCATAAATAGGGCATTTATTTCAGATTTTGCATACAGGCTGCCGAAGGACTTGAAAAAAAAATCTCTGATTTTAAAATACCACCCAAGGGATCCCAATTTTTTTCCTGAGTATTTACAGTATCCCATAAATTGTCACAAGCTTTTAATTCTATTTTAAGTCCCTGTTTCTAAAATATTAGAGGTAGAGGTTACAGATTTAAATGGACGAGTGACATTCGTAGGGATAATGTACTGAAAAATTGAAGCTCTACAGAATATTTAAAGGTAGAAGTTTTTAAAATGCTGGGGAAAGCTTAATTAATTGAAGCTGGGACCGAACGCTTAATCATTCTTGAGGTTCTCCTTGTAATTTGATACGAAACTAAAATTGTGGTTTGAAATTTTTTGATGTAGGAAACCATACATGATTAGGAGAATTACGTGTAAACTTTTTGAATTACTTTGATTACAGTGTGACTTGATTATGTTATCGATGTCGTTGAGTCGGACTGGGCTATACAGTTGGGATTTGTTAATAGCGGAAAGGAGTATCCTGCATTTTCCTCTGGTTTGGGGAACCCACTCACTCCGACGTACAGTACATACATACAGGGGTATACAGTCATGTACCATAAATTGTATCTGTCCTGACAGAGTTACAGAAGTGGTTGTTTCTGGTGCTGTCGTTTGTTCCCGTTCCGTTTTTCATGTTGTTGTGATGCTTGTAGTTGTAAATGAGACAGTAGCACGCCTACATTAAATTATGCATACATTATGGTTGACACGGACGGGTAGCGAACAATACAATACTCTCGATAATAAAGCACCTCGTCATCCATCCATAGGGAATTGCAGAGCGTGAAAAAATCAATCAATTTGGCGTGAGGCTCATTCGCTTATTTTTCAATTGCAAATAATTGCCATGCACTCACATGGGACTACAAATACGTCTCATGCAACTTTAATCCATAACTAATGTCCATAACTTATCCCTCAGCGCCACTGAATGCAATTAACTTATTATTATGCACTGATCCCAGCTAGAAATATTTCTGGAGATTCTCAATGACCGATTTTGAAAAATTTATTCATACGATATATTAACTATCTAAAATAATTCTAACCCTTCACCCCATCCCCCACCTCCAAAGCGTTTACTCTCCCAGGAGCTGCGCCGGTTCTCCAGTCTATACTCCGTCGGGACATACATTATCTATGCAAATGAGGCCCCAGTCTAAAGAGACAACTCCAGCAGCCTCAAATCTGACAACAGCGGTATAACATAACTAAACTACATAAATATTTGTGTAAAAATAACCACTGCTCGCTCACACATACATTAGATGCACACAACCTGTGCCAGGAAACATATTTGGTAAGCAATTGACCTTGTTTCTCTCGTATGATTCTGTGTGCAAACCAAGACTCAAAATAGATGATAATACATTGGGGGAGGCTATCATGCGCCACAAATGATAAGACTTGGGTTGAACATTGCTAGGTAAACAGGAAGTTATTTACGTATGTACGCTCATCTCTGTATGTGCTCGTGGCCGTTGCATTGGAGTAACCTCGGTCTTTTATTTATTCCTAAATTGTCATGTCTACACACACACACATATGTATGTAGCATGTAGCTCTAAATCCAACTGTTGGGACTGTAACTTGACTTAATTGTGAGAGAAGGGAGAAGGCTCCTTATATACACACCCCAGTTGGAAAGTATACTGTAGTAGCCAGGAACGACCGAGAGGGAATAAATTATCATTGGACTGTCCGACAGTCCAGCTAGCAATAAGTCTCTAATTGCTATTTAAATACTATCTTCTTGCTTTAATGCGATTTGTTTCAATTAGTAAATCATCAAGCTCTTTACAATCTTTTGAATACCTTCTCTGTAGGGACAGGTTGCACTTGTTTGTAAAACTTGATGGGTCTACAATACATGTTTATTTTGGGAATCAATGCTGGCGGTGTTGATTCAGGTGAAATTTTTCTCCCTTCAAACTACCAATGCCTATGCACAGGATTTCCTCACTGCATTCTAAGTATGAAAATAACCTGCACATTCTAACTGTCACAAACAAGTTTGGTTTGAAAATCTGATACGAAAACGTAGCTATGCATAATGCATTGCCCCTATCATTATAATAGTACAGTAGTCACTGCTCTGCAATAATTTTTTTTGGAGCACATTGAAAATATTTAAGGATATGAGCCACAGGCTAGCCTACAGTCAAGTTGGCAAAGGTCCACTGCGAGTGAGCATACATAAGTTACAGCGGATTTAGCAAAAGAGTTACAGCGGATTTAGCCAGAGTTACAGCGAAGTTTGGGAAATACATAAAGCAACGGAAAAAAGTATGACTTGAGTGTGGGTGGACGTGAGTAAGTACACTCGGACCCTGTACACACAAGGGTTTCCTCACATGTGGTACTTAGTTGTGAAAGGTGTAAATAAAACCCATGATATATAAAATGGGGATGAGAGGTCATAAAGGTCGCAAATCCATCCAGGTGCATCGCTTGAGACCATATTACGATTACCTCCCTTCTCCCGTACTTCAACTACCACTCACTCAGTCACGCTGTCTTTTCAGCCAACTCAGAGAGAATAAACGGCAAGTATTATCATCATCTGACGGGTTGAGTTGTACAAGTACAGTGTACACAGAGTCCTTCGTATAGGGTGTACTTCCCATAGCCCTCTGTAGATGTATGAGGTTACCGCCGCTGGGACTCAAGTGACAGGGCTGTTTGATTTGAATGCCAGTAAAATGCATGCATGCCAATAGGTAGGTACAGGGAACGGTAGGTTCTTCAGTGGGCTGGACAGTCATAAAACAAGAAATGGTTACTTTTACACTGTCAATTGTCACCCGTGTGTCGAGCTCCTTGCCAAAGTACAACCAATCCTTTCCTACATATCGTAAAGCTCATTGTAAAATTGTATAGTCATGGGGACTGCATCGACAGTAATTATATATTGCCCTTGTACCTGATGTCCCCATGTATGCATGTATGAATCGTAAATACTTTAGCACTCCAGCAATAATAAACTATCCGTTTATCCTGGTCAACTTGCCAGAGACAAAAAATAAATTTATAAAAAAAATTTAAATACCTCCCCACCGGACGTATCAACGTTCTACAGTATATACGTCCAGGACGCATTATGTGTACAGTGAGTATACCTATAATTACATAGATACGTATACAGTAAATATGTGCATGTACAGAACACCGGTGTTTAAAAAAAAAGACCAGCATTTTTAACGGAGCCTGACATTTAACGAAACTTTTCTTTTCATGTTGGTTTTTAAATTCCGGACAATAAGCTGCATTTTCAGAAGAGTACTGAAAGTCCTCGTTCTGTGCTCCTACAATACAAATGCACTCACTTAGGGTAAAGAACTAAATGGATGTAATTGCATGAGCGGCACTGCACCAGAAGTTTTATTGCTGACGACCTACAACTGCATTATATTGTAAGCATTGCATTGAGCGTCATTCCGGGGAAATTTCATAACGTAAGATCAATATTAGAGTTGACTTGTTCTCAAGCATAAATAACAAACTACATGTGTACATACAGTTATGTACACATGATTTAGCCCTGTTCTAGTGAGTAGGAAGTGTTTTGTTTCACAATTGTACTGTAGTATGAGTGGAGGCAGAAATATGTTGGTGAGCACCGGAGACTTTCTGGCGTCTATGTACAGTCAAACAAAAGGAGAGTAAAGTCCTCCTTAGAAATGCAACATGACATAAGTATGATTCACCTGGCTATACTCCAACAATAATAACAAAATGAAGCATAGTAATTGATATCTTTTACTCTTTCTTTTATCCTGGGACTCTGACTGTATACGACACATTTGTGCGTTAAAATCTGTCACTCATTTGTGCATTATGTGCAGTTTATTGTTAGGAGTCGGTAACAATGGTCCATAATTAATAATATCTGTATTTTATTTGTCATGTTGCATTCTCTCTGTTAGTTGCAGTCAGTCCGTTGTCAATGACTATTTCCCTGTTCCTGTCCATCTTCACTTTTCCGCATGCTCGGAAGCCTGGGAACTTCATTGATGGAAAATGTTGGGGAAATATTCATGGAATTTCTGATGATAATAGAATACACTTCCTACAATTAATGGATAAAGAGCCTCATTAAAATACAAAGCTTGATTCTGACCTCACGCACTGTATTCTCATAGATTCCATCCCATTCATTCTATTCCAATTTAAAATTATTTTGAAATGTAATTTGAATTTTGAGGAAACTTATGCGTGTAAAAAATTTCCGCCCAGGAAACAACTGGTTTAGTATTTTATTCCTACCTCAAGAATAAATGTCATTGTGTGAGAATACGGGAGGACTATATTTGAATCAGAGATTTCAGGTGAAATCAGATTTTTAAAACCTGTGACCTTGATCATTGTCAAAAGGTCTGCAATACTCAAATTGAACAGACAGTTGGTATTGACTGTCACTCCATGTACAGTGTGTGTCTACATGTGGTAGTATCCGAGCCGTCCCAGAAGATTTATTGTGACGCAATGCTGAATTAATTGATCAAGACGAACCACAAGCACACATGCATCTGGCGGAATTGTGAAATCCTGATGGGTGATGAAACATGAAACTAAATACGAGTGCATCTCATACTATAATTTGTATGCAAGGAGACAAGAAATACGGATCAGACTAAATGTAGTTCCAAATTTGATCTGCTCGCATGTCAAGAATATATATATATATGAAAGTGTAGAATTCGAGAGTGAAACTGTGTAAAAAAGAGGTGAGTCATATAAAAATCCCATATAAAATTGTATAAGGGTAACTAAGTTTGGGTTGCTAGTTTGCTCTAGTAGTATTATTTACTTGTGGGATCGATTACACAGCAAACAATTTTTACCTGGTTTCAAACAATCTATAGCCATAGTAAAAGAGCGAGGAAAAAAATATATATGAGGGGATAAATATGTGGATGTAGAATAGGCGTTAAAAAGTACAAGTTGGACTGTACATAAACGCTAGGATTATTATTGCATGGTGTGGAAACCTCTGTGTATGATTGGACAACGGAGGGAATCGTAGGTGTTCAGCCTGACAGTGTCAAACGAGTATCGAACGAGAGGTACTCTTGATTTTTTGGCATACATGACATTGGTGGATATCATTGTCAATCCCATGGCATCTGTGTCACAGATTTAACTTGACACTGTTCTCAGCGAACATACTGCCTAATGTAAACATGAGCCATTGTTTCTCCAATGGCACAGAGTACCGAGTCAAATCTTCACTGTTCCATGTAAGATACCCTTCCATCACGCTACCTTCCAACTACAACCCCACAGATAGACGCAAATACAGGTCGTGGCTGCTGTCTGACTGACGTGGTGAGCAGAGTGACTGTGTGTATAAAGAAAAAGGCAAATAATAAGTCCATGTACACACACACAAACACACACACACACATACACACACAGGAGGTGAACGTGTGAGTCTGACTGAATGACGAAAATTTCCCCCAATTTGACACCGTGACCGTGACACCGAATACGCCACACCATCCTCTATAACGGCTATACTTGTATGTACACAACATAACGCTCTCCTCCATACCCCGCTCCTGGTACTATTACCAAAATTCCATCTAGATAGCACAATCCAAACACTTACCATGCAATACTACCTTTAACTGCAGGTCTGTAAGTAGGGATGCATATGGGTTTAGTATTTAGTATGAGCCTTTGAATCTACTCATATACAATATAAGTAGATCGCTGCATCAACGAAGGATTCCAACTCAACATTGGATTCTATTTATCCATACTGAAAATTCAGTAAGAATGGAAATGTAAACTGCGTGGAAACGTTCGTATTCTCATCGCTGAGTAAGTCACATTTTACATACGGAAAGCAAACTGTCTGGGTCCTCATGGTGGGACTACACACAATATGCACGAGCCTTATAATACGACATGGAGTAAATCTCATGTAGGAAGACGCACACCTGGTGAGACGCATTGCACGAAAACCATCCACTTCAGTACACAATCGTCAACAGGGTGCATGCCGTATTTCCCTGTAAACAAAATCCGGTGTTCGATATTGTTTCATCCATCCAGATATGTAATGTACATATGTTGGCATGATACTTGAATACTCCTGTCTAACCTTCAGTTACTCATCCAGGAGTGTGTAAGGCTTTTCAGTTGGGACTTAAAACCGGGGAGCTGATCAATACAATGTCTACTTTTCCACACCTTTCTGTTTTTAAGGAATTCAATGCAGAGGAGACAACATGGATCCTGACTTGATACCAGGCATTGAATAGAGACCGGAAGAATTTTTGAAACTCTTGTAATTAGTTGTGATAAAATTGAACTTTATCTGTTCCATGGTGGGAGATAAAAGAACCTTTGCGAAGTTTTCCTAAGGAGCATTAATTGCGAACGTTTCGGAAGGCAAATTTAAAAGATAAGAGGTTAGATGCCTGAATGATGGTCCGTCGCCGATGATTAATGATGGATGACAAATTCGAGCGGCATTTTTCTTGATCATTTCCAACCTACAACTGCATGTTGTTTTCAGGGAAAAAATTAGCCATGTAATTGAAAAGGATACGCACATTCCTATTATTTGAATAAACTAATCACCGCACATATCTGACATTGAAGATGTGAGATTAAAAATATTACATACAAGAATTAGAATTCTCATGGTGGAGAGGCCGGGCTTGTGAGGAAACATTTTAGAATATCAACAACGTACTTACCCCGGTTATTAGACTCACAGTAATATGCCGAGTCACACTGGAATATTGCATGTATGAATTACAAGGGGGACACAATGCTGGAAGCATTTCCTCGATAATCAATCAATACTCTGACGTTAATAAGTCTTCATTGTTATGTCACACCATTCATTACCAGGGGTAATTCTAAATGATTGGACACAGATACACGCATGATATGCATTTGTGGTAAATAAGGTTTCCACCAGGAACCTAACAGAGCTGTAAAAATACATAACAATGTTTTTGCTTCAAAATCTCAAACTTACGCTTAACTCAGGGTACGACATTAATTGTCCGTTGATGTAGTTAACATTGAAAGGCATAGTTAATGTTCCACATTGAATAAACAAACCAAGGTTACTGAAATTCAAAAACACTATCATATTTTTAAGTACTAAGAAAGATTTAGCTCAAGTAATAACCATGAGGTGAAACCATCCCTTGGCGATAGTATTCTTCATCCTGGAACTTTTTCATAATCCACGATTTAACTTTCAGTGTAAACATTTTTTGGGGTATACATATGCTATCAACCATTAAAGCTACACATGGTTTTTTTTTCTCTACGCGAAGGCTAGATTTGAATAAATAAAAAATTGTATACTCAAAACTATATGTGTTTGTTTTCCATTGGTTGGTTGGTTTTGTAGATGCATACGCAATCACAACGAGTTCAGTAGTATTGGGGTAAGACGTTCGTATGTACTTATGTGGGGTTGTGTAGGAATTAAGGGATATAATAGAGACTTTCCTGAAGCAGGTTAGACAGAGGAAGATAAGAGCAAAGTGAAACGTAATCTGTACGAGAATCTTGATAGCTTCAGCTATACAGGCTTTGCTCTCGGTTAAATTCGATCACTTTTTCACACTTAGATGGAATTTCCGACCTTGGCTTATGTTCTGACTTGTGTATATGTGTACAAAGTATTTTTCTACCTGTGGACAGCGTGGACGAAGGAAGAAACTACGCACGTAGTACAGTACTGCATTTTCATCAAAAATTCAAAGCTCTTTTTTCGTCCTGGAAATTCTCTTATTTGTTACATACTGACAGTATACTGACACTAAAACTATACGCTTCCCATTCGCTCATTCATTTGGTAGCCAGCTGTGGGCACTTGGACAGACAACATGGAAGAAAACAAGCAGCTCCATTATTTATCTGCTGTACTTGTTTGAAAGCATTCGAATTAATCATTTAAAGTTGCAAATAGATGCCAGCCGCGAAAACTCCCTAAAATGATTAATTAAATACCATTAACAGCAAGCCATTTGCAATGAACCAGACGATGCTCCTTGCCAAGTAGTCTACCTGCTGATCAGGAGTGCTATCTCAGACCAACTATTTCAAAACTGGTAAGATGTTTTTCAAGCAGAAACTACAGCACAATCCCTCCACCTCATGCATACAGGAGCTTATACAAGGTATTACGAGACAGAAAGCAAACAACTGGGTTCACCTTCACTTAAAAATACCTTACTCACGTTTTCCCTCAAGTAAAATATAAGGCTGTTAAAATGCTCGTTGTAATGTTTCTGCAAGTACCTATACATAGATATCTATAGATAGATAGACACTAGTGTGAAAAGGGCATACAGAGGAATATTGAAGTAAGTAAGGAACTTCCACCAATTATTTACAGATTTATACATACATGTTGTGTATAGAAGAACGAGCTGAACGCTGAACTAACTCAAGTCATTCGGCTTGGTCGGTAAATAGCAGTGCTACCATTGGCTGGATTCCTGGGCGAACGAGATGCAAATCCAACGTTCTTTTTTATCTTTCGAGTGAAGTCAGCAAAAATTGAATGACACGGGTGGCAAATCAAATCACAAAAAATACATGGAGCAAAAACAATAGTGTTCTTGTGCCAGCAGGCCAGTACGCGGAACTATGCACTTTTTGAGAAGTTGCTTTTAAAAGCTACGTGCCCAGGTCTGCGTGCATGCCCAAGACTGTCCAGAATCCCTAAAAAAGCAACCTCTATGCTTTCACCCATACCTCAAAAAGTGTCTTTTCCTGATATCTCCTGATCAACTTGATGTAATTCCACTATCAAAAGCTTAAAGTCAATGGGAGATCATTGCGAACCTCCATGAATATTTATGTTCGCGTAACCCTTAAAGTTTAGGAGCCCTTCGCAAAAATAAACAAAAATTGGAGGCAAATGACGAATTTAAGTTGCATGGTGACCGTTCATTTAACATTGGAAAATATTTGAAGGTGTTCCACTAATCAGAAATGCATGAAATTGTATCGTAAGACGCTTTTCATAACTAGGATGTTGCTATAAAATTTTGGTGCTGTGATCTTTAAGGTATCACCCCTTAAATATTAGTTGAATCCTTAAGTTGGATTACCGGTCACTTATGTACATGACATGTTGAGCATTCCAGTTCTTTTTTTCTTTCAATCGTGCAAAAAAAATGTGTCGATTTTTATTTTTAAGAATAATATTCTTAAAAATTTGTAATTAAATTTTTTAAGGTTTAAATTTTGCACGAATGCAAGAAAACAATGAATCGCTATTCTTTTTTGTTTACTTGGGCAGGTTTAAATTATAGT
This sequence comes from Allacma fusca, assembly GCA_947179485.1. Lineage (NCBI taxonomy): Eukaryota > Metazoa > Arthropoda > Collembola > Symphypleona > Sminthuridae > Allacma > Allacma fusca. Next base: position 19,993,320 of record OX359250.1, on the reverse strand, counting down.
AACCAAGTGTTAACACAACTTAGTCCTGTCCAAGTCAACGAAAAATAATGCCGTTTTAGAGTACAAAAAAAGAAAAAACAGAAAGGAAATACCGCGATGCTAAACAAGTTACCAAATGGTTAATTCGAATAAATTAACTTTTTTTGTCTACGCCTTTGAATATTTAGTACAGTGTGCTAATACAATCAGTGATCTTTTAACCACCATGATTAAATTCTAACTTTGGGTAAGAGAGGAAGTAAAGTATAAGATTAACTTTGGGGTCCATTAACACATGTCGGATATTAATTAAAATGATGCAGCTATCATACATTAAAGCGCTCTGGATGGTTCAAAAGGTTTTAGCCCTTTCGTGGTTAAAAATCGAGTAAATAATCAATTTTTGTAAGCCAAGTTTGAATGTTCCGCGTAAACAAAAATTAGCCAACAATTACGTACTACACTGGCAAAAATCATTATTGTCTGAAATCTTTCTACTAGGCTGGGAATAGTTTTACAAGTCCAAAAGGTCGAAATAAACTAATAGCTAAAAAAGCTTAAAAACAGAAGTTGCTTTTGCGCCCTCAAAAGCTGAAAACAAGTTTTCTGGTAGATGCTGTCAGAATAAATCCCACTAGTTTATTGAAAGTGATGAAAAATCTTGAAATGACGAAAAGCAACGCCACGACATTATTGTCACTAATGCAGAAATAGCTGTGAAAAAGTTGGTTTGCAATGAATACTGAATTTATCAATTTTGAGATGTAAGTTGGAAATTGTTAATTATTAATACTATTAAAAGAGTACTCAAGGGAAAATTATCCATCGTGGCGTTGCTTTTCGTCATTTCAAGATTTTTCATCACTTTCAATAAACTAGTGGGATTTATTCTGACAGCATCTACCAGAAAACTTGTTTTCAGCTTTTGAGGGCGCAAAAGCAACTTCTGTTTTTAAGCTTTTTTAGCTATTAGTTTTTTATAAATAATTTTGCTGGCTGCTGCTCAGAGACTAAAACCCCGCTTGGAGAAGACACGACTAGTCATAATATAAAGTCACTACTTGTAAAATCATAGGTGAAAAAAATAAATAAGTCACAAACATGATGCAAACAGTATTAATTTCATTCAAAATTGAATTGGTTTACTCATTTTATAAATCCATTTACGAGAAAATGTGAAAAACTCGAAACAAAGTACGAACTAAAAATATCTATGCAAATACATATCCAGAACAACTAGAATATTGTAACTTAAGGTTGTCGAAACATACATACAAATGTATTTTACAATCACACTCAAGACGTCAGCTGCAGTAATACAATAATAATCATAGCATGAAAGTCGTTTCCACTCTCATCATATAATAAATCATCAATAATAATAAAATGGTAAATAATTCACCATATGAACCAACTGATTAGTTGAGATTCGAACCTTGTGGTTTTATATGTAGTTTCACATATTAGTAGTTATATACACGCAGTAGTATAACTTTCTACAATATAATATATTTCATGTCTACGTGATTCATTAATAATCATAATAATAACAATAAAACTAAGGAGTAATAATAGTGATAATATTAATAATTAAATAATTAAACTCGGTGGTCATTTCCCTCATCGTGGCTATTTTACCTACAGATATATATAGATATATATATGCATATATAATAGTTACAATGTCATCATTCATAGATTAATCACGTATTAATAATGTCATATACAATATAACGCACGTCATATCTTTAACATTAGTAGCTATCTGGTAAAGTAGTTGCAGAGTAGAGTAGTAGTACAATTATAGTAATAATAATAATAATAATCATGTATCGTATACTTAACTAACTGTAGTAAGTATGTAAGTAGGTATTTGTTGTGTCTTATATGCATCATCACGGCAATGTAGTATGTACTATAAATATCAATGCTTAAACTGTGTATCCGACACTTACAGCTAACTAAATTACCGTCATATCAGGATAAGTAACATTACATTACTAAGAGATTTCGATAATATAATAGTGCTCACAGGACTCAATTCGAAATTCCTCAGCGTCCCTCATTCCTCTCTTTCTTTTTTAAAATCCCAGTATTTTAGCATAAGTACAGTTAACCTAGAATCATATAAATATGTATCAGAATGAATTTAACGCAAGTCCAGACTCATCGGAATACCTACAATATATGTATAGTTTATTTATGCTGAATAATTGTCTACACGGAAATGCACGAATTCATAGTCATTACTTTTATACATGTGTAGTTATTAACACCGAAAAATTAGTGCAATTATTATGCAGTTATACGGGATCCAGTGAATCAATTCTATTGTATTTATTTTTTTCCTACATGAAAACTTGTTAACCTTTAATAGTTATCCGTGTAATAATTATACTAACATATCCGGACTTGTTTTCTTCATTCTATACAAATAGAAGAGGATATAGTCTTTGTAAACCTACGATGTATGACATTTCAAAAAAGAAAGAATCCGACTGCTTACACAAACACACATGAAACGCGGAATTCTAACGTTTCCAAAAAGTTGCTGCGTGTAAATGTGACTGTATACCCACACGAGATAATATTTATATAATAATAACAACGACGAAGAACGACGTACGTGAAGAACGGACGATTTCCTGAATGAAGTATTTTATAACGCTCATATTATGGTTATATTTATGTACATATCTACATTGTACAGTATGTGCATGAGACAATAAGATTTTTAGAAACAGACGATGATCATGGAAACTGGTAGTGTTATGGTAGCAATACAAAACGCTATATATCGATGATGATGATGATGATGATGATGAGGTGATCATACAAAGGTTGTGGGTTCACAAAAAGATTATCGCACTTTTTTCCAGCAATCATAACCTTCCCATTGAATTTTCAACAATAAGAATAATTATTAGATCATAGACCGATTAATTTCTCTCACATAATCATCAATGAAGTCGGGAAAGTAACTATGTTAATAATGACAACCATAGGAATCCTGTCAGGCTAATTTCACGAAAGAAGAGATATTTTCTTTCAATCGCATGTTCTACTATTGAAATGGATTACTTAACCTTTCATTAAATCTATGTGGATATAAAGGAATTCCATTGATGTAAACTGTTCTATATTCATGATACAACTGTACGGAACGTCTACATATGGTAAAGTACACATGAAGGTGCGGCAACCCTAACATTTACGTAATGCTTCATTGTTAGTCTTGAGTGACACTACCAGAACGATTAATTACACATCAAAATATTTTTATGTGAGAGAACAATAACAATAATTATTATTGCAGAAATATTACATAATTTTCACAGAAATGGTCAGGATGAAAAAAATGCTGGAATCACAAGTTTCCAATCCTTATGCTTTTGTGAGGGAATTAATACTGGTACGGTAAGTTCAACTGTCTTAACCACAGATTATGATAATTAATTAGCTGCTTACGTAACACGTTATAACTGTTACAGTGAATGCGCCGTTTACATAATTACATTCAAATATGTCCCTACATCAGTGATTTCAAAACGTGAGGGAGGGAAGGGTTTTAACAAGAGCAATTGCATGCTCGAAAAAAAAACAAGATGATGAGACAACTAACAAACAAACAAAACCAAATGTGTATCTTGTGCTTTATACATACTAATAGTATATATATATGTTACATATTGAGCAGGACTACTGGTCATCTACAACTGCTTTTTTCTTAAACGTTACACAAGTACAGTTTATATAATTATAAGGGAAGAGTCGGTATAGCAATAATATTACAATATGTTTTATATAACCTGTACATACTTAATAATGGCCGAAAACGTCTGCCTATAAAACACACACCGGGTTCAATGATTGAGGAATAAGTCTATTAATTATTTATCGTTTCATAAATATACTTGAAGATATGATCAAAATCTGTCAAGTCTACCTAGAAAAAAATCATATGCCTTACTTATAATATTGTATTTTCAAAAAATCTGTCTATATTTTAACCTAGTTCTTAGCTGTCTTACATTGAACTTTCCTATTACAACTGGGAGCTAGGTAATTAAATGAACGATTAGGATCCAATGATTTCTTTAAACTATGTAAACCCCTAATGTATAGGTTGTGTGGGAGTTCTCAATTTGCTAAAATCGAGCTACAAATGTGTAGGAATTATAGGATTGGCCATATCAGGAGATGATCCATATGGGAGATGATTATGATGATTATGCGGAGACTCTAATGATGTATGGTGTGGTGGTAAATACATTGAAATCATTTGTCTCAAGTCACCTCCCTGATGATGTCCCTGTGGAGGTCCTCCGCCGTACTCGTTTCGTTTTACTGCTGCTGCGGCCGCCGCCGCTGCCATTAGATGTGGTGGAGGACTCATAAGGTTGTGTGATGAGGCGGACGTGATTGATGCCGAGGAGGAGGATGAAGGATGATTACTACCTGGTGGAGAGTGCATATTATTTGTGTTGTTATTCCCACTGTTACCCCCACCACCACCATGACTTGAGTTCGGGCTCATGGCTTCTTTGGGACTGGGAGACACACTAGAACCAACACTGGAGACGGAGCCCATGGATTGCATGTAGGGTGAAGGAGCATTGTTTGCATTTGGCCCGCCCGAGTTCCCGCCTGAACTCGAACCGACCGGGGTTGTCGAGGACGCGTACATGGCGTAAGAACCGTTCAGGTAAGGGGATGAACTCATTGAGGGTGCAGCGCTCGGACTCATGTCATACCGGGAGTACATATTAGGATTCATATAGCCTGCAAGAAAATAATAATTTCATTATTAATAATCAAGCTTCCTCATACATTAGCATCGCTAGATCATTCATTACTCTACACAGCGTACATTAGCTTTTGAAAAGTTATCTGCACGGCTTTTTGTAGTACATGAACATCAGTGGTCACACAATCCAACATTCATTCCGATTCATAACGTTATTTTGTGCGGAAGTACAACTACACACAAGGTAAACTGTAGAAACATCTATGTAGCATGTAATTGTTGCTACATACATATATTACTAAATTTGTTTCAAAAACAGCAATCCAGAGACTATGGCCGTTATTATTGTTACATATAGTACAGTTCCCTTCACTTCCTCCCTACTCTTCTATCAGTAATACCCACTACCAATACCGACATTTAACGGAAAACTATACACATGTAGTTCCAAAACTTCCCACTATCAATACCTGCTGAACTAAAGTTACTAGTTGCTATATACAGTCAAGTCACTCCTTTGCTACCACCTCCTCCCGGTCAAATTCCCTTTACATTACACTACCAGAGCGGAGAGCATATAAAAAATGTAAATGTGCAATAAACATTTTCCATGTCTCTCCATAAATCGATAACAAAACAATTCCAACCATTCCCACCTCCATTAAATTCACTATACTCTTTAACCACCATGTACTCGAACTGACTGAAGCGAGAGAGCTTTTAGTCCTTTTCCACGACTTGGTCGTCATCGTCAAACTCTTCGAAAAAGGAAGGGGAGAGAGAGAGAGAGAGAGAGAGAGAGAGAGAGCGAGAGAACGGCAAGAAGAGCAAAGAATTTTCAAGCCTCGTCAACTAAAACTTAAACGCACGAGAATATACAGAGATACATACGCGTCTATGTATGCCCACGTGTACCGTAACCTTCTCCCTAAAACTATGTAAAATCTTACATAACTTTTCCTCACACCGTGTGGCATAGAACTTTGCTCAATAAGCTTCATATTTCTCTCTAATACTCATCCTGTACACAGGTTCCCACACCTCAAAAATGCCTATTTATCCAACCAGAAAGAACAACCTTAGCCTTTCCTCACTCCTTCTTCTCCAAGTATTTACAGGATGTTACATAGTAAATGATGTTGAGTAGAAAATCGCAAAATAACGTAAAACAGTTGGTGCATAAAAAACTTATAGAGAATATACTAGGGTGGCTACAGAATGAATGTTGCATCCATGGATCCTCCGCCTCCTTTTAAGTAGTCTTCCATTTGCAATAAATAATAAATTAATCGCCTTTCCTGTGCACTGGGAGAATTCTGTATGAAAATGAAGGAACATTGGGCGTTCCACCTCATCCAACAGATAAATACAGAAACCACATACCCCAATTAGTGAGGCTTTTCAGAGCTCAACCTATGTATGTATGTGTGTCTAGTACTGTCTAGTAAGTATACAGTAAGAGTTTCCTTAAACACGACTCCTTTTACTCCGGTCTAACATACAAATTGTAATTATATCAAATACGAGCTACTAGTATTTCTCTGAATTATAGATGCAGACAAAGTAGATGGACAACAAGAATTCCACACATAACTTGGCCATATGTATCAACATAAATACATATAAGGTCAATTTTAAAAGAAAACCCTCACTCAATCAGTCATCAGTCAAGTCTTTCTGTAAACTTCAAGCTCATTACCTATTTCATTGCCATCAATTTTAATATGGTAATACACAATAACCAACAGCGTATGAAATAGTAACAGCTAACTGCGAAAATATCCTCCAAAAATAATCGCTACCACTTCCTTATGATAATCTCAAAGAAGTAATTCTACCGAATACCATCATAGGGCTACTTAGCACACGATTATGCCTTCCGTTTGTCACTATCTCCCAGAGAAAATTCCCTTTTTACATATAAAAACCTCAAAACAGTTCCAAAAACACACTGAAAGAAGAATGATTACACCAATATATAGCTTAAGTTTATTCCGCCTATTCTCCCATTTATGGGCAATAATGATGAGCATATATGAATTAATTATTACGTTTCTTTGTAAAATTTGAAAAAAAGAATTATGAGGTTTTTAACAACAATCAAGATACAGATAGGATGATGTACAAAAAAAGATCTATTGGGTAAACCTACAGCCGGATCTACTAGATATACAATAAAAAAAGCATGTATGGCGCCAGAATCCTATTTACGGATACATTGTTACATACATACGTACATAAGGCAAGCACAACGCCTCTGTAATAGATTATAATCATCCTTTAGTAGTCACTGAGGTAATTCACGGGGAAAACATGTTGCAAACAAGAAAATTGCCAAGTACATATAAGTTTTGAGTATTATGGAATTTCTTGTTTAAAATTTATAACAATTCTTTCTTATTTATGCATAATGCATTTACTACCAAGATCCCTGCAAAGAAGCAGTGATACACGGTGTACGACTAAAATTTTAATTTAATAATCCCTGGAGTGAAAATTGTGCAAAGAAAAATAACTTAAGTTTAATGTCTGCGTGAACGGTGGGAAATAAAAAAAAACAGCTTGTATCTAACTAATTACTCTTAACACACGGACTTAAACCCAGCCACAGAGTGATCTTGCATAACTAAAGAATATTAACACGTACCCTATACTTAGGAATAAATAAATATGTAATGAAAACCCATGCTAAAATAAGACTCAATCAAATATGCTCAATCTAATTATCTGCCGTTGTATTACCTTACCCATAGGCTTAACTATACACAGATATCTATACATGTGCGTGTGTAACATACGTCGGTAGGCTTCAACTTTTAAGAACAACGCCGTTTGAGTCTCACCTTGCTCATAATTATGTTACCTTCAAGTCCTCGTCTAATACGCTCTGTACTGACAAGCTGCTACTAATTATTGCATAAAATTTGAACGCTGATTTGATTTAAAACGCCGGACATGCATAGCTTTTAAGTTTCATTATGATACATACATGTGAGGAAGTTTTGAAGTTAGCTGAACATATTAGTAGCTAATAACCAAGCCGAACGATGGGAAAAACCATCCGGTGCGTGAATGAAAAAACAGCTGTCTAAAAAGCTTCTTCAAAAGTCTCTAAGAATTTTGCTTTAAAAATGTGTTTTCAAGTTCCATAGCAGCAGTACATGCTACAGAAGTATAGAAAAAACAATTATTTTAGAATGCATAATAATAATTGCAATCGTGATTAAAGTAAAGCTGAGATTTATAAATATCTGTACTCTTTGTGTACAGGTAAAGGATCTCACGCAGGATTTGCATACAATTCTATACAAACGAACTAACAAACAAAAAATGTACAAAAGTAATAACAACTGCGGACACAGACTAGGTTTTTCTCTGTTCCAAACATTAGAAAAATGAACAAACTCAAAGAAGAAAACACATATAAAGGTAATAGACATAGCAAAACAATTGAAATGAGATGGTAATAAATTTAATTTACTTTGAATTCTTAAGCTGTTAACAAGTTCTCCCTCAAAATAAGCAGGATTGCCGTAGGTCCGTGGTAAATTTTCCACATATTCTAAAATGTTCAAATTCAATAATCACAAATTATGCATTCGGTCATATGTAAATAATTTTGAAGGGGCTGGGAGAATACCGGGCATTTCTTTCCCAGAATAATACTGAAACAATAATTATTTAGATACTCAGTAGGTCTCACACACATCCTAACTCTAGTCTTTATTCGTTCGGGAACCAAGGTATTCTTTCAAGTCGAATTTCCTTTGTCACCTAACTTTCCTACAACTAGAAATAAATTTATCTACGACATCGTCTCGTTTCACAGTTTTACGTAATTACGTATGAATCAGAGATGAATTTGGGGTGTCGACTGACTGACTGAATGCAAAACATTGACATTCAGATTGAACTTCAAAATGAGTTTCAATTTGGGGATTTTTACGACCCTCATAAAATAGTATCACAGTACACACAATTATTTTTTCTTAACCCCAGCGGTAAGAAACACGGGGAAAATAAAGAAAAAAACTTACCACTGTAAGCACTGGGATCACTCATTAGGGCATATCCGTTGGGCATGTAACCATTGATTGCTTGATGCGAATACAGGTCTCTAGGATTGAGATTGTGATGCGGATGAGTGGCAGGTTGATGGGACAGTGAATGGTGGTGATTCAAGCCGGATGAACTCACAGAGTTCGGTGTCAGTGAGGAAGAGTTTCGACTATCCAAGAGGGAGCCTGGTCCGTTGGAGGTGACACCGCCAGGGCCTGATCCATGGTGACCATGACCACCACCAGCCGGTCCATTAAGAGGATATTTGTCTTTCTTAAGCAACGTCTTTGTCTTCCGCCGTGGTCGGTACTTGTAGTCTGGATGTTCTTTCATATGAACCGCCCTACAATGACCAAAATGTTGCAAATTAAGAATTTAATAGCTCAACACGAAATAGTTTGGCTACAGATATTTTCCAGCAAGTAATTATTATTGGTTACAAATTTCAACCAGTAAGTTAAAACTCCATTGCCAAATAATATCCGTATCCAAATCCTTCATTAAATCTATAGACAAGAGGTACCTCAGAGATTCATATACAGACTTTACGCTTTAGTTTTCTATAGAACAGACAGTTCATGAACTGCCCTGAAACTTAACCTATAAATAAGCTTAGAGCTACACCAGTGCAGAAGAAAACTGTAAACAGAAGTGTAGTTACTACCCCTTATACCGAACCAAACCGTCAAGTTAACTTCCAGAGAATGCTTAAAGTAGGTATTCCCATAATTTCGTTACCTCTTAGAACTTAGAAAATTTCTAATATGACCAGCTTCAACTTAAATTTGAGAATGTAGTATAGTGGTCATGCATTTGACCATGGATTCACGACGCACGCAAACAGGGACAGCAGGTAAGGTGCCCACCATAAAAATGTGAGGAAAAACTCCATAAATCAATAAAAGTAGGGTCAATCATAATGCCCTGACAAAACATTGAAATGAATGTTGTTCAAGCAATAACTCCCTAAGTTTCACCTCAATTGAGATCAGAAGATGATCAAGTAAAACAGAACTGTTTCCTTTCCCAAATTACATGTACCGTAACACGATTTGCACTAAATTCGAAACAAAGAGTACAAAACAAAATAACAATACCCAAATTAAAAATACGGCATTTGAAAAAAAAACTCATATAAGGCGCCTATCCCAGAATTAATAATGTTACAAACCAAGCCTAAAATGTCTGTCATCTTCCTCCTTCATATTAAATAATAATATCTAATACATAATAATATCTTCAAAAACTAAGTTAACACCAATGCTCAGATAAGGAATTCAATTAGCGTGCTCCAGGACGGAAAATTCTCCCCTGGCACTTCTGGTCTAGAGGTTATTACAATTCCCAGAAGTAAAAAACAAACTTGAAATTCCACAAGGCTCGTGTTCACAATCCTCGCGTGATTTAAATACAAACATTGAATAATCAAAAATATGAGCATTTCTTTTCTACTCGCCGCAGACCCACTGTTTTAACCAGCAAGAATACTGTGTGTACCTTAAATGATTGAATTGTACACGGTACATAGCTAATAAGTACACACGGAGAGAGTTAAGAACTGCACAGAAAGAATTTTGGATACAGAAAAAAGTAAGATCAAGGAAAAAAAATAGAAATAAAGAAGTAAACAGCTGATTAAAATCAGCTTGACAGACAGATAGAAACCGTGGAGTTCGTAACCTCAGATTTCGATAGTGAGACATAATAATGTGTACAAGAATATATCAAAATTAACATTTTTACACCTCTAAGAAGTCTTTTCCTGGACAAAAAAAAATGAATGAAGGAAGCCGTCAAGCTAATATCTTAACAACAACATGACATGACATGAAGTCCTATGCACACTATACGAGGAGGGAGTGCGTGTGTGAGTATAGAAGAGTAAAGTAAGTAACTTTTAAAATGAAATAAAATCATTCACTTCTTGTGACATGTATATAGTCGAAAAATCTTCCGTTCACAGGTAGAAAAAATATCATGTAAATCAACTCTAAACTGAGATATCTTTCCTCGACAAGCTCAGCCCAGTTCAAAGTAGCAGTCAAGTGAAGTCACTCATTCTGACATAGGGGAGTTCAGGAAAAGGCCAACCAAAAACGGCACGTCAAATACATACGACGAAGCCCAGAACATACACGGAAAGGTAACATCTACAGCACACAACCCAGACATTATGAAAGATACAATACATGGAAGTGAGTATTCAAGATATATGGGCAAAGTAAAAAGCAGGTAAAAATGAGACAAATTCCTTCGCCAAGAAAAATATTTGTTACTTGACTTTGTTATCAGTAAATGAATCAGAAAAGTACTACACAAAGCTATCTATTTGCTTCATGCCGCTCTCCCTCTCCATTCAGCTGTACATACACAAACCGGAAAATGTTTAATTACTTTACAGGAATATTAAGACCAATGCATTATCTGATAACCCACCGGATTCTTTTCCTACCACATCTAATCACTTCCCTTTGGGACCCCTCTGAACTATGCGGTGTCAAATACAGTGCTTCTCACAAAGCTATCCACTGCTTCCCCCATCTGCACTGATTCGCTCAGATTTTACGAACATGGACCTACACCGAGTGGAAATAATCGGATGATCGTGTCTTCCTATTCCTGTTATTAATGCTCATAGGAAACGACTAGAGTTACTTCAATGCTGACTGCTGCAATTATTATTATTCCAAGCTACGACTCCAATTCAAGACGGAAACATTTGCAACGTTGGAATTACTCAGCTTCAAAATATTTTCATAAAAATTTTATCTCACAACTACACTATGTAAATATATAACGTGCCATGAGGGTATCTTCCCTTCATCCACTAATGACAAAGCTGAGCATTCCTGAACAGTTGGACGCACATTCTGGCATCAAAAAGCAACTTCTCAATCCTAGCATCAAAATCAAGATGAAAGATAAAATTTCAAGATAATAATAAATTCTTAAAATCTCTACACAACAATTTCATCCCCTTGCAATAGCGCTACTTTCCAAATGTTCACACCAACTCATGTATATATGATTTTCATTTACTCTCAGTTTGCGAATTTATCACTAGAATGAACCGATGAAATTTCGTCTACAAAATATTTTAAAAATTCACATTTACATTAAATATTACAGATGAAATCCCCACTTCCATCATCCCTCATGAAAAACACCTAAATTTCCCATGTCACACAATTACTCCCTAAGTATTCCCAAAGGACAGCACCTCCGTTACAGATGATGTTCAAGTGACTTTGAAATACTGTACACACTTAGTCCGACAAGTACAAACTAAGTATAAGTATGTTATATTTTTAGCCAGCCTGAAGTTCACAGTAGCGTCCTGTTCATCACTCACATTTGGAATCTGTGTGTGTGTGTGTACACTGTACGAACAATAGGATCACGCTTGAGCTGTGACTTGTAGGATTTTTGATTTAGCTCAGTCACTGATCGTATATTATATACAGTGAGTCCCGAGCAATTTTTCCACCAAGTTTAATTGATCGTGCATTTCTGGGAAGGACGAGGTGAGGACGGTTTGGAAGAGATGACTTGGGAAATTGTCAATAAAAATATCTGGATGGGGGCTGTATAAAAACAAGAGGAGAGATTTATGATTTCAAAAAAAAAAAACAAAATATAAACTCAAAGACAAAACAAGTAATATAAGCAAGGAAAGATGAGAAATGGAAGACTTAAATACTCTGAGGTAGGTATTTCCTTATCCTTACATGGTACATACATCTCATACCTGAGTCTCTTCGCTTCATCAATAAACGGTCGCTTCTCCGTCTCACTGAGTAACTTCCACTCCGCACCAAGTCGTTTACTTATTTCCGAATTGTGCATCTTAGGATTCTCTTGAGCCATTTTCCTCCTCTGACCACGAGACCATACCATGAAAGCATTCATGGGTCTCTTCACTCGGTCAATATTATTGTTATTATTGTTATTGTTTTTATTATTGTTATTAGGTCCACCCCCACCCGGTCCATTCGGGCCGGACTGCTGCGGCCCATTATGACCTGAGCCCGGGTGATTCTGACCCGGCATCCCATGAGAGTGGTTGTTCGAGTTCCCTCCCCCATGATGCCCATGTAAATTAGTTTGTACAGGAGATATAGAGTGCGAGTGGCTCAAGCCCAGTCCCGACGTTGACCTCAGGTCAAGATTGTACGACGGGTGAGGATGGACTAGCGAACCCGGGTTGGGTTTCATATCTTCAATCAACATCGAACTATGATGATGACTCAATGGTGAGCCTGAAGCGTCCAAATCCGCTCTCCAAAACGCTGTCATCGTCAGTCCCGCTCAGCAATACTAATTAATTCCGTCTCAAAATGTCAGATTTCTTCTTCCTCCTCAGAACTCCACTCAACTTCCAATTTCTACAACTTCAACAACTCAATTCCAATGATAATTCCAACTCCAAAAATTCCAACTCCAAAATTCCAATTCCAAAATTCCAACTCCAAAATTCCAATTCCCAAATGACGGATTTCCCCCAAACTTTCCCCCCAATTACAACTTTGTTTTCCAAAACACCTATCAAATCCTTCAATCCTTCAATCTCAAATTGAACTTCCACACCTTTCCACTAACAATTTAAACACAACCCAACTTTGTCGAATAACTTTGTGGTATACGTGTGTCTACAATCAACACTCCAGAATACTCCAGATCCCCAACACTACTGGTCTTGACTCAAAAATCTCACAATCCTCACATTTTGACAAGTTTCTATTTTTTTCAAATTCCCTTCCTCTTCTCTTTCTCTCAAAAGATATGTTCCCTTTTTTTGGAATCTACAACTTTCGAAGGATAATGTTAAATGCGTGTGTGTGTGTGTGTGTGTCTCTGTGACTGTCTGTCTGTCTGTATAACGGCGAGCAAGGAACACGAGGATAGAGGAGACGAGAGTCGAACCACTCACCTTTGTAACTGCCTGAGCTAAACAATACTATTGAAAGCTTTCTCTCTTTTCATTTCGTTTTGAATTCAGAGACCCTGAGGAGCCCCAAAACGTCGAGCCCAAAATCAACCCTGACTATTTTTAGGGGGACTCCTCTCCCCTCACTAGCCCCGCCCCTCTGTCTACAACCGCCCTAATCTTTTCTTCCCGACCCTGTCACGTCACGGAATGGGGAGGGGCTCCAGTGTTTAGCCCCTCCTCCCCAACTCCACTTCGTCCAAAAAATACTCACGTGCGTGTATGTATATCCCTTCTGGGCTTCCTCTCGTATTCCTCCCTGCATATTATGCTGAGCATGGAGCTCACATCACACACGGGAACTCCAACCTTAACACTAGTGCTATATACACAGTACTCATCCATCACTACTATGTACATACATATCCCCATCCTTCCTACAACTCTACCACCGGTTTCCACATGAGCTTCGACTCTTAACTCAAAAGTATGGATCTGAGGCCCACAGTATATTGCCAAGGATTTTAATTTTAATTTTTTTAATATTTATTTTTTGGAAATAAAAATTCTTGGTCAAGTCCTCAGGTTCGTTAATAGGGAGAGGGTTTGAAATAAAATGGGGCTATATGAGAAGGATGGTAACTTTACGGAAGATAGTACTTGAGTCATATGCTGCGGGGAAAAGGTACCTGGGAATAATATCCGTGTGTAGGAGAGATTGAGGCTTTGGAGTAGATGTGGGCTGCGTCCTGGTCCTAGGGTTTGGAACTGAATTTAATAATAGCGCCTCCGGATCCGTACTTTCTCGTGGAGACTTTCAGCGGATGCTTGGTAGCTTGTATTTTTGCGGAAAGATACATAATTGGAAGAAGACAATATATCCTGTAGGGCATGGAGGAGCCAGGACTGGCGGGATTTTTTTTCCCGGCTGAGACTGACTACTTCTTTAGTTTTTCACATGAGGGAGAAGTGTGTGTTTGGAATTTGGAAAGATATATATTTTTTTGGACAAAATATTTTTTTTTCTCCCTTTTTTTTTTTTGAAATGGTATCTTTGGGGAAATAGCCAAATATTTTGGGTGTAGATAAATTATGGGTACGTAGCTCAAAATCACAGTTGTTGTTGTAAATTTCTTGAGTAGGGGGTTAAAAGGGGTGAGTAAAATTTTAGCGAGAAACCTCAGATCTTGAGAGTCCCTGGATTTAACAAGACGTGGGGGAAATATTTCTTAGGAAAAATCATATGGAACTCCTGGATACAAGAGTGTGTTTTTTAAAAGGGTTACGAAATTTTGACGATTGTGCAAGACAGGGAGGCAATTTTTGAGGGCTGGATACTATTTTGCTGTGCGTAGGTAAGACTTATTAGTAGGGAGTATTAGATACTCGTGACTGTTAAAACTTCTCATGTTAGAAGGCATTTAAAATTGCGCATTTTGAATTTAGGGTCATGCCTGATATTCCTCGTCATTGACAACTGTGGACCGGTTGTGCTTGGGTTGAGATTGGGAATAAATATGATTTCATGATTTTTTCAGATGTTTCTCTTCTTTTGAGACTTAGTAGGGAGTATTAGATACTCGTGACTGTTAAAAATTCTCATGTTAGAAGGCATTTAAAATTGCGCATTTTGAATTTAGGGTCATGCCTGATATTCCTCGTCATTGACAACTGTGGACCGGTTGTGCTTGGGTTGAGATTGGGAATAAATATGATTTCATGATTTTTTCAGATGTTTCTCTTCTTTTGAGACTGGTGGATTTATGGGTGATTAATTAACTTGTGGCTGGCTAGTTAAACTGTTTTTATTTATTGAGGATGAGAGGGAGATGCATGGTAGGGGTTTGAAGGGCATAGGAATGTAGTTGTTTCAGGAATGGTAGGGAGAGGAAAAGGAGATGCTATCATGCAATAAAGACGGGTTTAATAATGAAGGAAATGCAAACTGGGAGTAGTGTGTCTGTAGTAGTTGTTGTAGATGAGTTGAGAGAGAGAGAGAGAGAGAGAGAGAGAGAGAGAGAGAGAGAGGTCCGGTTGACAGCGGAGGACCTCATGTATGCTGGGCTACTGACTGTATCTGTATAGGTATGATGGGTTGCAGGAGGTTTGGGAATAAAAAAAGGTCGTAAATCTAGCCATGATATAAATGATGAGCAAAAATAAATTCACAAGTGTACACACACACTGTATTTTTGACGCAGTGGCTCTGTGAAACTCTGTGGAGTGTGCAGCCTTGTGTATTGTGTTGGAGATAGCTGGGGTATAGAGCTTTTACAGATGGTGTCGTGCAAGGAGAAACTGGATGCATGAAATAATTTTCAGAGAACATGGAAAAAATTCATCAGGAGCGAGAAATATGTAGGAACGGACGCGTGAGATCACTTTTTGGCATGGATGAAAAAATTTATCGTGATTAAAATGATGATGATGTTGATGGCATGTAAGATATTTCTTTATATGTATCGTATCTACTGCAGTCAATGCTATTTTTGGGCTTATGTTCCCCTCTGGAGTGCTTGCAGGATGTAAGGATTGCACGAGGATATAGTCATTTCCATTGGAGAAACAGATATATACATAAGTAGTTTCGGGACTCGCCTATAGCAAAGTACTATATTGCTCATATGAGGAGGGTACGTGAGATTTGGATACAGGACGTGGCATAGGAGTTGCTACGATGTACTGACCCCCTTTAATTTTAATTTTAAACCTTTAGCTGTTATTCCTTGATGGTACATACCAGCTGTGGCTCATGGGTTTGGGAGACCAAACAGTTCTATGGGAATTTTTCATAGCACTTGTGAATCTCTACTGAGCTGAATTCACATGGGAGTACTACATCTCTCTCTCTCTCTCTCTCTCTCTCTCTCTCCCTCACTGTGGTGCTGCACACACATATATGAACTGTAATGCTAAAACAGTCCAAGGTTTGTCTCTGTGGATACTTATGACTTGTGCGTGACCTACGTACAGTACCAACGTGATATTTTTAAGGATAAGTTCCATGCTGTGTGTAGTATGTGTACATGAATTAACTGTAGTGTGAAATTCTAATCTGTTTCCCTTGTGTATTCTCAATTTCAGGATGAAAGAATCAAAGGGTAGAATTTAAATGTTGGCTTGAGTATGTGACAGACATGAAGAGACTCTGACTAGCATTAGCATCCAAGTCCTAGGATTATCGTTAGGTAAAATGTAGGGTAGGGGCTACTGGAATCCGCTTGTTTTTTTTTTCTCTCTTATGATTATCTACTTGTAAGGGTATTTGCAGAGGTCGTTCATGGCAATTTATGGTATTGAGATGGCTACACACTACACACTGGCTTGGTATTGTCCTCTATTTTATGACTATTAAAGGCTAGTAGTCTTCATCTTTTATATCATATGATACGGTCTGGATAGGTTCTGGTTGGGTCTGTACATGTATTTTATTCAATTTCGGAGTCTCAATGAAACACTTGACAAAACGTTCTATACACAACTACAGTGTATGTTTGTGTGAGGGAATCAGTGAATGTGAATGCACTTTGAAAAATATTTGAAAATTTTTACCTTCGTCCCACTTTAGTGCTGCGTTCAAGTGTCAGAGTCACCAGCAAACAATTTACCTGAAACATGCAGTGCAGTGTAGAGTTTATTTCCGTTTGATTTCATGGTGTCCCCATCAGAGTAAACATTTTTTGCCGTCGATTCCAGTCTCTCTCTCTCTCTCTCTCTCTCTCTCTCTCACTCTCTCTCTCTCTCTCTCTCTCTATGTTATCAATAAGGTAGCAAATCAATATTTTCTGCATTCATGTAGTAATGCTCTCCTTTCTTGATTGTACGGTGCAGACACTTGATGTCTCCATTCACTGCGGTTTCCAACCATTCCCTCCATTGATGACAAGGAGAAAAGGGATTTTGCTTTGAATACAAATACCAGCTCATAAAATAAATGTAAATTTGACTATATGTGTGGTTACTGCCTCTGCTTTTTACCTTTTACTGATTTCCGGTGAGCTTTAAATTCAAATTAGTCTTAGCTGGTTTCATTTGGGCTTACGCCTTTTTTTTACACCCTGACATTTATCCTCCTGTACTTCTGACAGTTGAAGTCTCATTGACATTAATTGCACCATTTGGGGTGACTCTGAATGATAGTCATGAAAATAGGTCCCACAAAACTGTTTCAATTTTCGACAGAAAATCTAAATGAAACTCTTTAGCACCTTATTAGGACAGACTATTAGAATCGGTCAATTTTTCACATCACAGTAAACACTATGTACGTCGTGTTTGTGAGGATCCCTTCCGTGAGTATTTTGGCATCAGTTGGTATCGAGTCCTTTGCTTCCCTCCACGGTTTGAGCATCTTAGCCAAGGTGTAAGGAACTATTGTATCTGTCAGTATGCTACATAAAGATCAAGATCAGCGAAAAAAAAAGAATCCCAACAGATTTTCTGGTTTCAAGCTACATAATACCATCTTATCTGATTTGCAGGCTTATTTTGGGAATTTCGATGAATGATAAAATGTGACAGTGTACTCTGTACGTATGACAGTGGGTATGCACAGTGCCCTTAAATGCTCCAAGTAGGAATGTACATCTCAGTGGGAAAATAACGGGATGTAATTCGTATTTGTCCCCCATATATACATACATAGCTCTCTGTACTCTGTTTGGAAAAATCTCTGTCATAATTCTACCTTACGAAAACATGTTCCTCCATAATTCTTACATACATGCCGACATTCTGTATGTACTGGGTTAGTCAGTAGAGAAATGCAGGTAATGTTTGCATACATGTGTATGTATAGTATAGTACTAATGTATTAAGATGCTTTAGAATCTTTGACATTACCGTACATATGGAGTTTTGATGATACGAGACAATATGGAGCTTAGGTGCATGTATTTTGGTTGGATTTTTGAGTGGGCTTCGGTTGAGAGAGACTCTCGGGACGTAGTACGGGGGTGCATGGATGCTGAGGATAACATCAGTTACGAACCATCATACTTAGCTTAGCATTTTACACCATTTCAGTGTTTCCTGTTATTCTTTGGTTGTTTCACTGTGCCTTGGTCCTTGTTCACACATTGGACATATACCGCAGGTTTATACGCTTCTGGTCACTTCACATCCATCCTTATTCGATTTACATTTACATCTTTGTGCTCAGGAATGGATTTTCCCTTGAATGCACAGAGAGAGAGAGAGAGAGAGAGACTTGCCACAAAAATATAACCCTCATGTATCAAGTCTAATTGTTGGGGATTTCTATTCAGCGACGGAGTGTACAACCAACATGTTGGATGTTTGTTGCTTCTCCTCTTGTCTACTTATCCCCGATCTTTTGGTAAACTAGTACAATTTTAATGTGGAAAACTTTTTCTATTTTACATGTAATTATGTACAAAGCATAGTGGGACCTGCTCATTATAACCTGAATAATCCCCTTGTACTGACTTGTAAGCCCCGTGCTTGTTAGACTCAATTGCAATTCTGACTCTAGTATCTATATACTGGCACTCCGACTGCTTTACATAAATAATCAGGAGAGGGGCATGCAAAAGAATTTTCCCATTTACTCTGCTCGCCTCCCTGTAAGGTAATGAAGCTCGTCTGGTAATTTAGGTAGGAATTGAGGAAAGGCAAGGAAAATCACGCTAGTTGGCAGTCATTAATAATTGTGGAAACTTGAGTCAGCTCTTGAGGAAGATGATGATGATGATGACGATGATGATATTTATGATGGTGAAGGAACGACAGCCACGAGGACAGGACACATGATTACATTGAAATGAGGATTGACAGTCAGTGTGGAAGAAAGAGAATGAGTCCCGAAACTCATGGATGGATGCTTATTAAGTAGGTACCTGCCTTTGTTTTCTTCCTCATGGAATTGGAAACACCTGTATACTCAAGAACAATAGACTTGTTCCCGCTTCATGTTCTAATTAATACTTTATAAGCAAATAGAGGCCGAGAACAGTAATAACTACCATTAGATGAGCGTCCCTGTATGAATATTCCCAACACCATCCTTAGCATTAACTACCACCTAAATCTCTATGTGCTGTACAGACCCGAGCCTATGTACTTACCCAAAATCCCATTTTTGAGCTGACTCCCCTGAATTCCGAAAACGGATCAAAGGTTACTCAAATTAGATGGCACATCCTCCAAAAATATGAGCGGAAATATGATACGAACTGAATGTCATAGGTGGAAAGTTTATTAATCGTTGGTGTATATTATATACTCGAAAATAATTTTGTCGGAATTAGTAGTAACTAACATGTCACGTATGTATATACATAATTATCTATGTTTAATTACAGTAGTTTTATTTAGTACTAACAGCTACTACAAATATCACGCATAAATCGAGTGCAAACGTCGACAAAACCATTCTCCATTTGCATCCGTACTTGAGTGGGTAATTTATAGTGAGAGGATTCTTCATGCAAATAGTCAAGCATGAGGAGATGTTCTACATATGTACTGGGATTTCCATTGGTATGTGAGTCAGATTAAATATACTGCAACAGTTGATACGATTTGGTTTGGAAGGCTCCATGGCTGCCACATACGAAACTTGACAATGCGTTGGGATGAAAAAAAAAAAGAAAAATAGATTTGAAAAGTACAGTATTTTTAGTTTATACACATGCTTCTAGGAATCAGAACATATGTGGAGGATTCATAGAAATTGTTCATGGCTTGTAAGAAATCTTATAAGCACTCCCGCAATGTGGTAAGTAGTAGCCAGTTGACTGCAAGAGTTCATCTTTTCTTTCTGACTGTATGTTGGATGTGCTCGTGGAAAAAAAAACCTATGTACTTGAAGTTTAAATGAATTTTAAAATTTACTTCAATTAAAGACGATACACTTTGATGCCTCGCGTCGTGAGTCTCTCTGCGCTCCAATGCACAATGAGTCAAGTCAATTCAGGAGGAAGCTCTGGCCTAACAACAAACGCCTAATGAATAATGAGTTGAAATATAATGAGTGAAAACTTCAAGCCCACGCAAACATTTGGAAAATCTGCCAGTAGAATAGTACTAGCTTGTGGAAAACAACGTTGTAGTAAATACAGCGTTGAAACTTGAAATAATTAACAATGCGAGTAAAACAGGCACTGTGAAATGGCAATGTGCGAGAATTTCTATACATTTCGGTGCTTCAAACTGTCCTTCTATTATCAACTATTTTCGAGCACTAGATTAAACCGTGTAATTTAATTTATATCCACATCTTGTACAATTACATTTGTGCTACACATATAGGACCTAAATACATACAGTCACATTCTTCCCCATAAGCCAGCAAATCAACCCGACGGGATAACTATTTCAAGTTAGAGGTTGACACTTAAGAAAACATCAAGAGGCATAGATGAGAAGTTACATAGAAATGAAAAAGTTTGTAGGACGTAAACGGCGTTTAAACTCTTTGTTTACATTTGGAAATTGAGGGAATCCTATATATACCCAAAGAATTTGGAAAGAGAAAAAAAAAGAAGCAATGGTCGTCTAGCAACACGTTGAATTTGAATGGATAGCATGACATCAAATGACCTGCAACAACAATGTAAGAAAAAGAATGCAATTCCATTCCCTTAGGAGCAGAAATACAATCCCAGCATGAGTCACTAAGGAGACATAAATCTTGCCTTTTTTTTTGTTCCCATATACTACGACTCCCTTCATACACCCAATGTACACACATTTTCTTTTCCCAGTCAAAGCGGAAGTGCTCCAAGTTTTGCAAATAAAATTTAGACAAACCTGGAAAATTCCCAGTGCCCAACCACTTCCCCTTATTTTCACGTGCTCCGAGCATTTCTATCCCCAAGAAAAAGTTTCACAAATGAAATAATAAACCCAGGTGTACTCCCCTGAGTTTTTAAACTTATATCATGGAAATGTTTCCGAGAAGTCTCTCAATGCAATTGCAACTATAAAGTTACAACTCCAGTGACTGATAAAGTCAAATTGCTAAAGCTCCAGTAATTTTTCCCCGGCATACTTATCCCCCCATTATATCTCATGAACAGGAGACTCGACGGTGCAAACTTTTTCATGAATTTCAAGAGAGGACAAGACGTCCCACTATTTAAAAGAATTTGAAACAAAAAAAAAACTAACTTTAAAAAAAATATCTTCTGCATAATTACATACATAGCTATATATATCTATATATATGCTCTACATTTGAGGACAAAAGCGAGTGCACACGAATTCATAAAAGTAGGGACTTAGACACTATGAATGCTAAGCATATGCATGGAGTATATTTTATGTGGAAACAAGAATGGCTTTTCTCTTCACCCTCGCCACCGGTGAAAATTTTTCTTGAATGGAACTGAACTCGAGTTGAGTTGAACTTAACCGAACCTCACCGTCAAATAATCCTGAAATACACAAAGGAGTCGCTCACAAATTTATGTCTACCCTTGGTACATACAACGAGTTACTCCACCACTGTGATGTGTACATACCCCGTACATAAATCGGGTTGCACAAACGACAAAGCTCATAGATAAATATAAGCGCTCATTCCTTCGGATAAGTACACAGTGTGCTAGCCAGAGAGTAGAGTTACAACACAAACTTTTGTGCACACATGTAAATACTAGAAGAGACGCTACAAACATACTGGGACTCAAACATCCTTGTCACCTATACAAAACATACTATGAGATACACTCCAACGTCCCTCTAAACTTGATTTTTACCGTGTATAGTGTGAGTGCGTATCAAAATTTGCCTCACAGCTTGTTTCCCCAGTCCAAAGACTCTCGTTAAGACGTATGCATTATTATTGAGAGACAGAGAGAGAGAGAGAGAGGAAAAAAGTATCAAATACTTCTCTCTGCTTCCTCCTCATCCACAAAGATATTTTCAGGGAAAGGTTATTATTTTTCTGGTTGTTATCGTACATGTGGACGAAACCGTCTTGAAAAATGTTATGATGCTATAATAATTCTTCCCTCCGTGCATACTCAAAGTGGGTCCTGTCATCTCAAATATAATAATGAGTATGTGATATAGCACCTAGTGCACCTCCAGCCTGGAAATTAGACCTGACTATAGAGATAGATACTTATATACTTATAAGGAAATTCAAACTGATGAAGTGTATTTACTTGCTTCATTTCATCGTTACAGTATGTCTTGAGGTAATATTTCATTCTCCCAAGAAACTACTGAGGTATACCGAGAGCATGAATGTGTAGATATTTGAAACGAATCGAACATGATAGCACAAAATCTTCTGAATCCAGCTCCTGCTCCAATCACCCCACAAGTACCCACAAACTAGCTCATATCTAGATACAGGGTCCGGGACTATGAAACTACACATAAACCCAAAATCTACTTCACACAGTCAGTCCCACACACCAGTCTCATATAAGTAATTTCAATTTTCCATAAGTGACTATCATTCTCATTAGAGAGCCAAAGCGGATGTATATTTTAGTAGATACATACTGGAGGACTTACATATCTCCAGGGATGTGACCATATGTGAGGGTAGGTTGTGCACATGTATAGTTTTGTCAAGATTTCCCAAACTTTTAGCCTGACATGGAAGAGTAAGTATGTATGAAGATCCGTATGTACTCATGTATTATTAGCAGGGAAGGTGTGTAGCTGGGGGATGCAGGTCTACGGAAGAGCTTAAGGTTAGTTGAGTTTCATTCTCGTGGGATAGTAGTTTCCTTCGTAGTGTATAGGGCGGCTCAGGTAAAAATGTCTATATGTAGCCCATTCAATGTGGGAATACTCTGATTAGACAAATAGTAGTAAGGCAGAGAGTTGTAGCTACTGCGACCAAGTGTGGTTACAATTTCCACGGAGAAAATATACTACTACAGCTTGTCAGAGGGAGAGAGATGGGATTAAATAGTTGTACATGCCGAGGTAGCACAGTTGATAGGTACGGGAGGGTCCGCAGAAAAGAATTCATACATACATAAACAGGTAACGTTCCTGTATATGTAGCTTCGATGTGAAGGCATGAATGTCGGATTAAAATGCCAAGGGAGCACCCCTTGCAGAGAGAGAAGGGTCACACAATGAGCGATGGTAGACGCTTTGGACCCTTGCATTTTTGTTTGTTCCGAAACCGACCACCATTTGAAGAGCTACTTGCTCCCAGAATAGTGTACCCGTACATACGGGCTTTGCTTTATACCTCCATATTTCCCATGTAAGTATAGATATAATACGCCGGTGTCTGCACGTACCTCCGTAGGTTCACATCCAGGATTCACCCTTGTCAGTATGTATGTGACTGTGCTGATTGTGAACCTTGGTCTTTTACTATGTTCTCCTTCAGCAAGCGTTCAAAACATTTCTGTACACACACACACACACACACACACACACACACACACGCACACACCAGCAAAGTAGCTAGTAATGCAAAGCAGTATTTCACCTTTATAAATCTCACCTACTTTTATACATAAGTATGTATTCGTTAATCCTGAGCGGAGGATTGCGGACGATTTCGGATTTGGTGCACTTATTTCCCAATGGGTACATACACATTGTCCCGTGTACATATTTTTTTTTTCTCTCTCTCTCTCCTCTATGGGAATTTTTTTCGGACCAAAGGACTCTCCCCTAAATGTTGATGCCTTGATGGTGATGCGACAGAAGCATCAAAGAAGACCCAGGTGTACAACTGCACAGATTTTAGGGTCCTCTTTGCTCATAATAAAATAGGGGGCATAAATTATTTTACAGGGGTTATACTGGTGGTCTTCACTCTCTCTCTCTCTCTCTCTCTCTTTCTCGTTAACTTATGTACACACTGATTGTGAGTGAGCCAAAGCGGGACACATACCATTCCATTCGGTCTCCCAGCCTCCGATAGCCATTAACCATTATGCATATTTTCGCCGTATGTATGTACCTTCCAACGTGCCAACCCACGTTGGTTCCCTTCCCATTCGGTGTACATCTTGTGTAATTCTTCTAGCTGTGCACTCTTTCAAAATTATGGTTACTGGTTGTGCACGTTAAGGAACTGTTCAATGTACTCTTCGAAAAACTAACGTGGAGTAAGGTACAATTGGACAATATACATGGGGATACAGCTTGCACACATATGTACATAGAGAAAGTCGGGCGATAAATACATGTTACTCACAGGCATGAACGACTCCAAGCTCCACGCAAAATTTTACCACGAAAAAAAAATATTCGAGGGGGAATACATGAGGAATTGTAGTACTGTATATGTATGAAGTACTGAGAGCTGTTTCAATTTCAAATCAGTTATGAGAGAAGAGACCCACTTCGAACGTTATAATACTCCCAGTTTATAAATACTCACACGGTAATCATAGAACATGAAGCATGAATAAGATGATCTTTTCTCATGTATTATGGTATTTGCAATATTTCCCGTCCGCATCCCCCCCTTGTCTTATAGGCAGACTGCTGAGGGCTCATAGCAAAAATCTCCTACTTCTCACACCCTAACCCAGGCCGTAAATTCAGACATATTAAAAACGGTGATTTAAAACCTGAGAAGAATTTTTCAAACCACACGAAGGAAATGTGCAATTCATTGTACACTTTGGATTGGCAATGATCACGTAATTTTATTAACTGTGTGACTTGAGATTACGGCAGATGGTTGTGTATTTCATGTGGAGACAGGGGGAAAACTTTTGGTGGCATCAGTGCTAAAAATCCTTTAACTTGACTAAAACAATCTCAAAATAAGAATCTTACAGACTCACCGCCGTGGAACTTGACTACTGAGTTTTAATAGAGAGAGATGGTGACAAGGGATTGGGGAAGAAAAACCAACGTAAAATGTTAATTCAACTTTTTCAACGCACATGCATGGAGATTATTGAATAGCGTAAAATGACAGCATTAAAAGACGCAAAAAGGGTTCATTTGTTAGTGAATTGAAGAAGAGCCATTCAAATTCTAAATATTTTAAATATGGAGTGGAGTAATTTCCATGCTAGGCAAACCAGGGGTGCTCACAATCAGTCTTGTGTATTCACATATCTACAACTCTCCACCATGACTTATACAATTTTACAGGCTTGAAGTAGATACTCGTCGGCCTCATGTATGTACATACATACATATTTATTTTAATACATACAGAAATAGTCCCATCCTGTACTTCAATGTTGGAGTCCTGGGATAACGTGACAACATTTGAACCATACAAAGATCAACATGTGCGTACTAACTTTTAGCTTGAATATACTTATACGGTAAAATTTTATTGCATGAAACTAATCTCTTCTACCCTACAAAAAATCTATTCAAATTATTTTTTGGATGATTAGCAAAATATGGACGGTGATTAAAACAATCGGGGTATGTAAGTTAAATTGATTGCTGCATTTGTCAATGCATGTCAAATAATTTCTCGGGTCTCATTACTTCTTTTTTCTCCCTGTGTTCTGAACATTGGGTAAAAATGAGATCACAAGGAAAAAGGAAGAATTTTGGGAAGTTCTATAATAGATATGAATAGAAATCATGCCACAGGTTTGGATGACGAAGTTCATAAATACTCTAAAATTCATGGCACTGGCAAGGAAGGAAAGAAGCTGGAGTGAAATGAACATCATGACTTTAATATTACAGAAATGTATACACAGGAAAATACTATATATGTATTTATGTTCGTGGAAAATATGAGAAGGAAATGCGTTCCCATAGAAAAACCAATCAAGATGTACACTTGGAAAAAGTTGGTGTCATCGTTCCTACACAGGAGTCGTGATGAATGCCGTGAATGCTAAAAATGGCAAGTAATATTAGGAGAAGCCCACAGTGGAATATTTATTACTACGACATGGCTTATGGTCATTACGATCAACACAACGAGCACGAAAAAAAAATTGTATGAGCAGAAAAAATTCTCTGAGCTTTAGCATGACTTAGCTTGGCATGCCTCAAAGAGAAATTGACTTCCTCTTGACAATAAATTCGGAATTTGAATGCTGATGACCACGTCGGCTATCCCGGCGGATGTGGCACGTTACGGTCGAGTCAAATCAAGTATCTGTAATATCTGGCATTTATACTTTTCCATAGCTTTTCCTTATTTACCACCACCTCCATATCCTATCTAACAGGATTCATCTCTATAATCATCTCTTCTCTGGTAATAACTCAGCACAGCTATACGTACATGATACGCCATGATACAGCACTTGGATGATACATATATTTACATGATCCTGTCCACAAGCACCATGCGTGCAAACATTTGTAAACTAGACGAAGAAGTTTTTTTTTTGCATGTCCATGTCGCACCACTACTATAAAGCTTGAATTTTCTGATACCAAAAATTTGTCTGCGTTTCCATAATTACGAATGAGGGAGGGTTTGCTACTAGTGTTTCCAGAGTGCTTGTTATTTCATTGGGCTTGTACATATGTACATACCGTCTGGGAACGCATTACTGTAAATGCCTGTTCGGATAGATATACATAAGCCTGGAATTTAATGGAAGTAAATCATCCATTTGCCATAAACGTACATGTAATTAGAATATTAGCCCGCTCGTCTCCCTCTCTGATGACGAATGAGGTATCTGATTAATAAAAACTACCCAACATGAAGACGGTCGGGTCTGATATGCACTGTAATGAATGGTTAGATAAATCTGGTCGGAACGATGATGCAGAGATGATAGTTGGGGAGAAGAGAATGGTTCGCTCATACAGGATTCATGTCTGATGCAGATGAAGATCAGCAAACAAGGGGATGTATGGAAACATGTAGGGAAGTGTATTTATATACAGTGGTTGAGGTCAAACGGAAGTTCCACAGGATAGGAAATACCTAAGGTGTGGTCACCAGCAACAGTTGGGAAACATGTACAACTCTCCGTGGTGAGCATGGGAGCTCCATTTTCCTACATACCTGGATCATAACAACTCACGAGTGAGTGGTGGAGCCGCTGTACTTATCAAATCTAAACACATAATAAATACTCTGACTGTATAATGAATGTGTCCAGTCGGATCTCGCTCGACGCATCACTCAGCATGAGATGGAGTGGAGCCGGAAAGGAAGTAAATGACGGAGTGAGTGACTGAGTGAGAGATAGTGAGGGACACGGACGCACGCGAACTATTGCAAAAAAAAAAAAGCGAAAGAAAATCACGCCAAAAATCAAAGAATGAAAAAGGCTAGTGTGGCTATATGGCCATCCCAACAATCCACTTGAAAACATCCCATATGTACGCACACGTTCCTATTAAATTACTGCCGTAAATGTTTGCACAGAGGAATACAGGGACTCAAAAACGCTGGCTCTTCAAACGCTTCCAATGTTACTTCCACACATACACACCACGGATATGCAGTTGTGTACTAACAAGCCAGGTTTATTACTTTATGTAAGCCATGAAACATTATTGTTTGCTGGATGGCTGAATGTGAATGCATTTACAGGTATGAGGCTTCCATGAGGGTGCATATGGATACATAATATATAATATGCTTCCGAGCCCATGTATTTTTTAAATGGTATCCAAAACCATTATGCAGATGATATGCGCGTGTATTGAACTGGTAGTAAAACTCAGTATCAGAGACAAGAGCAGTGAGGAGAGTTAGAGTTAGGGTAGGGAGAGAGAGAGAGAGAGAGAGAGAGAAAAAAAAAGGAGCATAAGCAGATACACATTTTTTGACACAGGAGTATTTTTCTATATTGAATTTTACCCTCTAGCGAGTGCTATGTATTTAGTGCTGGTAGATAAAAAGCTTCCAATTCACCGTGGGAATTTCATTGCTAACCCTTTCAGATGCGAAGTAATGGCACCCCCTGTCAATACACGTGTGTTAGTGTTCCTCGGCATGGTTTCCTCTCGTCAACTCACCTACGTGGGTAATTCCGGGAGCTAGTTTTGAGACAGGACTTCTCATTCCTCCGTGTGCAGCTAACAACATGAAGGTAATACACTTTAGTGGCTTGAAATGAACCCATAGATCAATCTTCACGATTTCATGTCTGCATGGTGATTTTATGATTATAGTCAAGTATCATGCTATTTTCAACCTCCAATGCTTCAGTGTAGGTAGAAAATTGCGTCCCGTTTACTCACACATGCTCCTCTCTCCCTCTCTGTGTGTCTCTCTCTCTCTCTCTTTTCTCATTTTTCAATAGTTTACCCATTATTATAACTGGCAAATAAATACATTCATGATAAACATTTGATGGCGTCAAATATGGACTAGTACGAATACCCAAATTTTTACTTCAGGATGCACGCTTCCTTTTGTCCTCGTCCATGTAACAACACTGCCGAGACACATACATTTGACATGCCATGAGTGAGTTACTCAACCACGTACTTTTATGAGGCATGAAAAATAATCATAATTTATCGTCCAAATAATATTGGCTCTTACGCGGTCATTCAGTTTATTCCAAAAACATGCTTTTTATTGCGTTATTCTCATTTTTTTCAATCAACATAGTCCAACTTCATACATTCCAAATTACACGTTCCGTTTTTTTTCCATCTGGATTCCCGCTTCAAAAAAAAAAGACCAATTTACAGTCTCGTAATCATAAAATATTAAATATTACTCAAACATGCACTTGTCGTACTGTTTCATACTCCAGAACTAACATTGTACTTAAATATTATCACAATATCAATTAATTGTATGTACATTGGATCAATACAGTCTTTACAATAGTTTCCATAATCATGTTTTTCTCTAATAATTAGTACAGTATTCCAAATATTCGATACATGCAAATTACAAAGTAGACATTGAAATCGACCCAGAAGACACTTGTGTGTTAATCATGACTGGATAGAAACACAAATAGAAAAAAAAACTAGCATTGTTCTCAACCGACAGGGTTTCCCCTTCAGTTTGAAACGATAAGGTTAGGCTGGGAAAATTATTCGATTCACATTATGGATTTGTGCACACGTAGAGCAAAAAGTAAAATATCTGACGCTTAGACTCTCTACCTCTCTACCATGTTCTGGTCTGTGTCAGTTCGACTCGTGCAGCTTGGACTAAAATCCGGTAAAGGTCAAAAGATCGAGAAATTCGTGCAAGCCGCTGGAGCGTAACATGGAGTCATCTAATGCGCTTCCCATTCCCATCCCTGAACGAAAAGCTACAGGAAACACTCAAGTGCTCTCTTACCTGACAAAAATTATTATTTTTCATAACATCATCCATCCATTAATCCATCGTCACAGTCATTGACATTCTATCACCAAAAATCGAAACTATCTTAGAAAGACAAAATTCCCAACGAACAATTTTCCCCCTTTTGTAGCAATCGTTCCTTAATTCCAACTTTACTTCTCCCTTTCTCTAGCACTTTCCTCTATGGTCTGTCAGTCTGACATTGATCACGAGTTCCATGAGAAAACCTTTTCTGTATCATTGATTTTGCTTGCACTTTACAACAATAAAAAAAACATCTCCGAAATAACATTTTGGGTTTTGGTGGGATACGTTGTTTCGTGGGATTTCTCGTGTACTTTTAATCAATGCTGATTACTGTTGATCCATATCCTTCCGTGTGCTCTCATTTGGTCTTCCTCCGTTCCCAGCAGCTACCTGAAATAAACGGTAATAAGGACATTCGTTGAAAAAACTTGCTCTCTGACCCATATTTCCATCTCTCTCCCAGTATCCCTCACTTGTTTATTTTTATTGAGGTAAAACTTTGGGAAAATAAAAGCATAAACGGAACTGGCTTACAATAAAACTCGTACCAGATCAAAACAAGGACCACCTACTCAGACACAAGTTTTTTCTCATACCTTACTCCCCAAGTACAATATCTCGAATCTCAACAATGAGACTTCCTACAAAAATCGTCGTATTTTCAAAGGAGACTCGAACGCCCTGTACTTTTCATTACCTTGTACTAATTTAATTAATAATCACTTCATTGGGCCAGAAGCCATTCAATTACATTTTCGCACTTGCAAAACTCTATTTGGTAACGAGTCCCATTAATTATGGGTAGCTCTGCTCAAAGACTCCAGGCACAGTAATGGTTGAAGAAAGTTTCTCGAGAAAGAGGTCTCTGTAATAAATGAAACCTAATTTGTAATTTACAAATTGTAAATACTGGAACAGTAATTTGAGGCTATTAACCAGAGTATTACGACACCTGCAAAATACAAAATAACAAGCGGGAGGAACAAAAGCAGGGGTTTTCAGCCAGGTAGAGGACCAAATCAGGGCCGTTCATAGGGCAAAACTTTATGTAACACCAGCAAGATGCACAGTTACCACTCCGTAACGTAAACATGGTAAATATTAGTGTCCAAGACAATATGTAATAAGGCTTGATGCTCGTATAAAATCTACAAGCCATATCCATAAAACTAAGAATACATTATTACTCTCCCTAATAGTGTCTTTTGCGTACATAAAACTTTGGCAGTAACCAAGTTCTGGAACTTAAAGTCCGAGAGCAGAAAATACGCTGTTGCAATGCACTCAGGACACAGTATCTATAGGTACGAGATAATCCATACACTTTCATCGAAACGAAGGCACTTTAGCATCCTACACCTTCCCAGAGACTTGTAGACCCCAAGAACCCAGTTTCGACTTACCAATAGCATCTGTTCAATAAACTCATGCACCCCACACAGGCAAGACTCTAAATTTACCTTTTATTGCCAACTGACCAGTGACCATGGAGTGTACACTGACACTCAAGTCAGAAGCAACTTGGAGTTTATACCGTTTCACCTGAGTAGTTTCAACATCACTCAGATACTGTCAGGTAGAAAACTTTTTCGTTTTAGTCCTCGCCGCCCATAGGTACATAACATAAATCCAAGTATGTCATTAAGAGTTGTGGGTAGGCTTGAGTGTAAGGGGTAATAATAATAAACATGCAAGCCCTGGCTTAGATTGTTTTACACCTATAGAGCCCCATAAAGCACCTTCTATACCCAATACCCACTACTGGATAATAACACATCATATAACAGCATGCAGCCGGGGTCTTAAGCTGGTTGGTGCATACGCACGATAATTATACAAGTATCATATATCTACACCTATAATAATGGTTCTACAAAACTATAGGAAAATTTACAACGAGCATTAAGTTCAATCCTGGCAGTTCCCTCTAACTTGAAGGAATTACCTTGTTACAATTTGTTTCCGTTTTTGCCGCACTAGAATTTCCAGACAGCATGTCAACTTCAACTGTATGTACGGCTGTAGAGGTTCAAAATTATAGGATAATTATTTACTTGTAAAATTCCTAGAAACAGGTGTTCGCTTACACTTGCAGTACATTTGACAAAATCATTTCACTTGAAATATTAATCCTCCGACCACATTCTCTTTTCCGTTACTTGAGTTCATTTGGAAATGTTCCCAACCATAATCCACTCTAAGGCCTCCAACACTGTATTATAAAAATAATCTGCACCTATCTATGTACATGTACACTCCTTCCTGTAATTATAACTATTACAGAAAGTTAAGTTCTTCGAAGTACTATACCAGAACGTGTCCTTATGCAGGGGTGTTACGAAAATAATAAATTCAAGTTTAGAAAACATCCCCAAAACTCGATAGTTTCTCGACTGTCGGATTGTTTAAATAAGTGAGGTGTTGTGTTGTGGATATATTTTTAGCGACTCAATAGCCTGCTTAATAGTAGCAATTGAGTTACGTAATTAATCTACAATGCACAGCAAGCTTCCCATAATGTATCATTTGTAACAAAGTCAATGTCAAAACATGCTAAATGAATTAGTTTTCATGTAAAATCGAAAGGCTAATTTATGCAATTGATTCTGTTTGTGTCAGGAGATAAAAGAGCGTCGGGATGATTTCAATTCTCTGGAAAAAAAAACATGAATGAAGTGAAAACAGTGACTGCACGGCCAATAAAGTAAATAGGATCAACATAACCACTAATGGCTACCTTTTGACAATGCCTGTATGGTTGTTGATAATAATAATATAAAGCAGGGGACTCAAAGGCGAATCAGTAGGACAAAAACAGGCGTGAATAAAGCTATAGAAGATTTGAGGACATCAAAGAATAGCGTGCTTAGCTTTGAATTTATAAAGAAGCTGATACACAGGTGACCGACCTACCTCATGCAAACAATACCAATTCACATACATAAATATGAAGGCCCCTTGTTTTCAACCTGCTGTGTATCTAGTATTGAGTCTGTAGCTAGTTCCAACACTATACTAAATACGGATCCCATATGTGCGATTGTACAGCACGATCGGGTTTAATTTAATTAGCATCCTTATATTGATTTTATCCTCAGGTTTGCGTGCTAACTGTTGAGTCCTAAGCGCTTAATTAAGTAATTAACTTTGCTTTACTGGACTACC
This sequence comes from Allacma fusca, assembly GCA_947179485.1. Taxonomy (NCBI): domain Eukaryota; kingdom Metazoa; phylum Arthropoda; class Collembola; order Symphypleona; family Sminthuridae; genus Allacma; species Allacma fusca. Next base: position 19,960,248 of record OX359250.1, on the reverse strand, counting down.
TTAACTTGTCAACTGGGATGAAGCCATTATCTTCCAAATTGTTGTAATTTGACACTGCTATTTGCAGTCAAAATTTCCCTTTTCATTTATATTACTTACTGAGTGCCACTCATTCATACCGTCAAAAGCTGGAGTGTGACTGCCTAAAGTTAACATTTAGTAGGTTCTCAAGTCCTTCATATTAATTCAAATCTAATACAAACAATACGTATATAAGAATGTATAGATATTCAAGTGCTCGTAAAAAACCCTTGAGGGAATGAACTTCCTGAAGAAAAGACAAAATTGAGAAAAGCTCATAATTCCAAGGTGTAAATAAACTGGACGGCATTATCACTAATAAGAATATCTCAATTTTTTAACAATGAATCTCCTAGCTGTATGCATTTAGGGCACAAAAGAAATTTAGTAAAGAATAATGCACCACTGTGAGCTTTCTTTTGGATTTCCATGTTTGCATTGAGGCACCTTTTCTGGTTCACATTGTACTTCTCATGCCTATAGTTCATATCTGCCAGCTACCTATTATAGATACTCTCACTCTCATCTCCCAAACACGTATTTTCATGTTACAGGTTCATGAATACGTAGGTATGTGGTGGCAGGAACAAGTTGATCTTTATGACACTAACTATATAGAGACTAACTACTGGTCCCAGAGCATAATGCCGTGGCTACTGACATGACAATATTGTAAATTCTAATCCGTTGTCATAGAATTCAATCAAAAGGAGCCTGGATCAGAGGAAACACTTTCCATTCATTGCAGGAGTGCATAGAAAAGGTCCTTTTACAAGTAAATAGTAATCACTATCAATGCAATAAAAGAACAATGCTACGTTATTCATACCAATGTTTCTCCTGCCATTCAGGAGTAAATAATCCGAGTCTCCAACACTTATTATTATTTGACAGACACAGCATGCTTGTATGATTACAAATACAAACATTGAGGAAGTTAAACACCTTTCCTGACTTGCTGGCTTTAGAATTTGTATAATGCACCTAATTACACATGTGGACATGCTAATATGAAGAGCATTGAATACAAATGCTCATTGATTGGTCTTGATCTTGAGGTTTTAACTTTACATCATTTTGGGAGGTGGACTCATTTCCTATGCATGCATTGCTCGGCAATTCTGTACCGTTGTAATATTTGCATTGATTTTTATTTTAAATTTGCAAATTCCATGTCAACATGAGGACAAGGTTCAGGAGGGAAGAAACCAGCAGGTGCCTTTACCTGCACAAGGAAATTCACATTAGTTCCAAAACGAGTTCCTACCCCAATAGAGATTCACATGAAAAATTCTATTTAAAGATTTTTCATACTTGTGACTGTGATTGAATTCCATTCATAAAGTAAAGTATTCGGTGAGTTCTTCAGCTCCTCACACACTGTGCCATGTGAAGTGCATATCTGTAGCACGTTATGAAACGTTGAAATGAATGCACGCGACTCCTTTCTTTGCAAGTGAATTTACAATGATGGGATAGATGCTATTCTATTCTCAGCTGATTGTGAGTATTACATCGTTCTAGAGATACAATGCTGTATAATGATACAATGCACTTGTATATAGGGAGTCTATATATAGGCACGGGGATCCTACATGCAGTTCTCATAAGTAAGTATATATGAGGTTTACGTACGCACACAATGCCCGTATACATAACAAGGACTAGTAAATTTCTATGGCATTATGTTTGTATTTATGCGTGGAGGCTATACGTATGCATTCATAGCACTAAGGACCTTTTCCATACAGAAGAGTTGGCATTCAACAAGGAAAGTAAGTTTTGAGGGAGAGAAGGATAGAAAATGTAGCTCAGGATGATATAATAGATTCACACAATAATCATAATAATGTAACGTGGAAAGTCTACTGAGAGAAAGAATAACATTTAAACACAATAAGTGCATCAAAATGCAGATGCACTTGCTTATACAGAACACCACGCTACCTTTTATCTCCTATTATGATGACGCTCATTGTACTCTCACACAAGTAATCTAGCACAATGCAGGGACTTATTGTTGCTAATATATCTCTAGAAATAGATGTCAATGCATTTCCAAAGTTTTGTTTTGTCTTGAATAGCTTCCCATCCATAATCATTCCACACACTTTGCATACGCACTTTGTTCTACACTATTGATACTCTCCGATAATATAGCGGAACCTTCCGCATCTTCCCTAACGGTGCAGACAAGATCCTACACTACTACCTTTTCAATCCATTATGCAACTACTTTCTAAAAACAAACAGTAAATAGAAACAATGCTACCAGATACTCTTTGCAGGCAGTATTTAAATACAGTATTTAAATGCAGCATTTAAATAAGTTTTTGTCTCTGTACAGTTTCCCACCTGTGTCCGGATTTAATGGAGTGTGAGATGATGAGGGAACTTTCTACACCGTAGTTATCATTAGTACTGGAGCATTTACATTTGCAACGCATGTGTATGTGTGTGTGTCTGTGTGTGTGTGAGTGTCTGTGTCTGTGTGCCTTGTTAGAATTACGGAGGAATTTGTTTGTGTGTGAGCTCGTGAATGTAAAACTGGTTTGGGTGCATGAAATAATACGATTATGTAAAAATATGATGATGATCTATAGGGAGAGAGAAGATGATAATGTACACATCGCAGACTTTGTTGTGAGTGAATTGCATTGTGAAGGTAAGGTAGGTCGTCATCGTAGGACGGAGTAGGTACTAAGTAATCCATTGTATTTTCTATTGCATGCGTATTGCATTGTACAACGTGCTTTTCCTACAACAACTGCTTTTCCTCCTCGGCTACAAAGTATTGTATTGTATTTTCGTATTATGATGAAGGCTTTGTATTCTAGTTGTGAATGGATGCACCTATTAATCGATGCTCCTTTTATTTAGAGTCAAAAGTTTTTTACTCTTCTCTCTCTCTCTCTCTCTCTCTCCAGTCTGCTCTTTGCGTAGACTATAGTAGAATTTACTATACCGTGGACATCCTAAACGCATGTCGCTCTTTTATTTCTTCGGCTTTTAACATCTAATTTGCTTTACATACTACTCCTCACAGGAAAGGTTGCATACAATCAGCAGTTGTACTTAATGCACTGCTACTAGTACTACCAGTGTGGCGGCAATATTGTTATTATTACTATGTGTCAAGAGTACACAAAGCGATTAAGAGTACAAAACCTTGCTTTCATTTATAAATTTCTGATTCATTGTTTGGGTGGTGGCCTTTCATTCCTCTTGGAATAGGTCAAGTTCTCATTTAAATTGTGTCAATGAACTTTACGTGTCGTCTGCCTTGTTAATGGTAAATTCGGCTCCCTCCCATTCAAAACCACAACAAATTTTTCTCATCAAAATTCTAACAATGCACCGAATCACTTTCAATTCCATCAATGCTTCCATTCAATCCAACTTTGCAAATTACTTAACTCTTATTGTTCCGCAATTTAACACAACAGACCCACTGTAAACACTTATTACCTCATATAATGGTCCATTCAGACCTGATGACTCTTCAGGTCCGCACATAATCTCCGCAAATCACGTCCTTTTACACCTTCATTCTCTTTCAACTCAACCCCTTGAATTGGTTCCCTCCTTTTTGTTTGTATTTTTTTTTTCTTCAATTTGTGTACCCAAATGGCAGTCCACGTTTTAGCTAATTACTTTACCAATCCTCTATAAATTCCCCAAGACTTTGGCAATCCAAATGATTAGAAATTACTCAGCTCGCCGGAGTATGAAGACTAAAAGAACTACTGCATCCCGCAATGGGGAAAATTCGTAACGAATACTTTATATTAGAGAAATAACCCAAACTTTGAAAAGGATTTTTATTCTGGTTTATTTCAGCTCCATAAAGGAACTTACTACACTACTATGGAGGAGCGAGTGTAAAGACAGTCGTCCGATTCTTCGGGAAGTTCAGAATTGGAAGATAGACATAAGGATGGCCACTATAGGAAATTGGAAGGTAGTAGTGTACGGACCAAAGGGAAAAAATCAGATTGAACTCCGCCAGTGTAATCTGCATATACGGGAGTGACGGAACGGGGGATATCGGGGATAGCCGCTAGGAAAGCTAGGAGTATTAAAGACTGGAGATGTGAAAAAGAGTGGAGAATGAGAAGGAACAGGATAGGACATCAGGGATTCATAGTGGAAATCCTACTCGATTGACAGGAAAAATGATAAATTATCGGTTGTGGAAGCCTCGAGTCAGTAGAGACGGGATTTGAGGAGCGTGAAACCCATCACATCATAGTGTATTATCATGAATTTTACACAAAATCTATAAGCTTCTTTCCGTCCCTAAATGCTGGCGAAAAATCGACCCAAGCCTCAGAATATAAGCTCTCACTCTTTCTCTTCACTGGAAACTGGCTTAGAAAGGAGAGATTCTCTCTCCTACTATACTGCTGGCTGCTGGCTGCTTAGAATTTAGAAACACGCGGCTCCTGGCCTAACTTCAGGAAGCGAGTATCCAAAAAGTGTACACATAGTACTTGGTTACATACAGTATCCCCCTGGTAGTACGGGACTCTTTCTTTTGCACAAGTATGTATGTATCTCTCACTTTGGGGGACTGGTGTAGTTTGTAAGTACATTTATATACCTACTACCAAAGTATACAGAGACGTATGTCAACTAGACATTGAAAATACATCAGATCAACCCTCCATCCGTCTCAGTCAGTCACCGCTCCAGCTAAATCTATTTTTGATCGGTCATCCTCATCCTCATCAACATTTTATCTTACGATATAAGTGAATGCTGCCGTAGCCACCATGACTGAACAGGGACTACGCTAATGTAACTCCTATATTGTCATATAGGTACTTACAGAGAGCCGGGACACAGGAAGGGAGTATACTTGCATACTATAATTTGATAGTCTCACAGTAGGTTATCACGCTTTATTAAATATCTTAAGTCTGTCTTGTCTACCCTACAGCTTAGTAATCAATTCATACATTGTAAATTTAAAACTTTATTATATCCTCAGTCACACTAATGCATAATGCATTAGTTTTTCCTCACACGAGCTCAAAACTAATTGGTATTTTATACTTGCAAAGTTTCGACTACAAATCCTTCCCTTATCCCTATGTACAGTATAGTTTATTGTATTCCCCGCAAAATTATTCTCTTGCAAATTCTTTAAATTCTGCAATAATTCCACCCATCATCCACCCAAACTGACTATAGATATGATTGCAAAAGTCACATTGGAGTTTCTACGTAACATTTATACATTTACTTGTAAATTCTTCCACCCATAGTCCATAGTTAGTAGAAAATGTATCTATAGTCCGTCCAATGAAAGATATATGAGGAGGGAGAGATACTCTCTAAAAACTGCATGTTAATAAAAGCTAGAAAAATCTTGACGTTTTCAATTCAAGTGATTAAATCATTCATGAGGAAAAACGATTGCACCAACATAACCACACAGAGCATTGGTAATGAAGGTACGACCATGGTTGATTGTGCAAGAGAAAGTTGTATTTCAATGGCAGTTGGCAAATTTCAAAATGACTTTTCTTCCAACCATTGCATTGCATTGGCGACTTCCTAAACTAACAATTAACTAACCACACGAAGTGAAAAAAAATAAATAACATGATTAGATCAGTAAACGCCTGCAAATTCTTTCCATCTGGGATTTTTCCCTTTTCTACGTAGTCTCTCTCTCAACAGCACGAGTAAGCTACTATCTTTTGAAGGCAATTTTCTATGCAATTACGAAAGATTATAGAATCAAGTAAAAGTTGCCCTTTCGAATGGCAAAACTACCCTTCAGGAATGTAGTAGAGTCGGGAACTCGTGCCAACTGAATAATATCTATGGGAATCTAAATAATAATTAAGTTTTTCCTTTGACTTACTTTTTTTTTTGTGAAATGTTTAATTGAAGCGAGTTACGGCAACCCTTGAATGTGCACTAAATGTGCCACAATAGAAATTAATGTTTGAGAGTCGTCGTAGTAGTTGGGGAGGTTTTGTAGGTGCAAGGGATTTTTTTTATTATTAAAAAATCCTTTTACCATTGGGACTTGGACTTTTTAATACTGGGAATCCTATATAATTATTGTCATCAAAGAGCCAAAGTTAGCTCAACCTTGCGAGAGGAAAAGATTGCCAGTACAAAAAGCATCGCATGACTGATCAAAATGAAGGTGTTAAGAAATCGTGCTAGGTAAGGTCGAGAAAATTACCTACTCACTTCATGACTTGATGCATTTCCAAATGTTTACTCAGAATTTAATTCTCTAGAGACATTTCCTAATTGAAGGATGCCGTTATAGCTTAAATACTCACAACCCACCGTGTCTTGCCTCAGTATTTCCAAACAAGTGTAAACAACCGATCCGATTTCAGGAACAAGTGCTATAAAGCTAATCCACGTGCCTTTGGTACTTTTAGAACTATTTTAAATGTAACCTTTGCCTAAGCCCTAGCTGTGTGCTGTGTGTGATGGGAGTCGCTATGAGGCATTTTCGATTTGAGCAAACTCCGCGAATCAACCTAAGGATTTTAATGTTGAAGTTGCTGCCAAGGCGATGAGGTCTATGGAATTTGGTAAGACGCTCAAGTTGTAATGTACATTTTAGGGGACGGACACGCTATATAGGAGAGAGCTTTCATACCAAGACCTTGAGTGTATAGGAATTAATATGGTAAGATAGAGCTTGGGTGAAGGTGGCTTCTCATAGGGTTGTCTTCTCTCAAGGCGTACAAATAAATTTGAGATCCATGGACATCTATACTTGTATGATTAATGATGATTTCTAAAAAGCTACCGGCTTCTTTTTTCATCTGCGCCTCTGTCTGCCTACATGTACTCGCCTTTTCTATAGCCATGTGATTTCAAGTGAACGTTGAGTGAGTGAAGCAGTAGTACGGAAAAAGAAGGATGGATTCTATAACTGAAGGATCAGTAGTAGTGTTGCTGTGTAAAGTGCAAGTTCCTGCATACACTCCTTCGAAGTAGACACACAGTACAAGGAGTGTGAACACACCAAAAGAGAAGACGATGGAAGGCAGTGAAAAATCATGCTACATAATATAATAAATATACTAGGAGTTAAACTTCCACCAGAAGGAAAGGCGGAGTAGATGTAAACCAACTATAATAAGATGACGGGAGTGTATAGTATCCACACACACGCAACTCTCCTAGACATTCACATTATTAGTCATCATAAATAAATTATGCTTCGGTGTGAGCATACCCTTTCCAAATACCGTACACATACATTAGCCCGTATGTACATCATTATGTATCCAGCATGTGCGAGGCCGTAGTCATTTCTGAACTCGATTATTTGGATGTTTCTGCATTAAAAAAAAAAAAAATCCTGACTACTGCAACAGAGGAAAAATGTGCTGGTGCTGGTGCTGGTGTAGTAGATATTTGCTAGTGGTGGGAAGGAGCCTTCCCTTCATGGACACATTGAACACCCTGGTGGTAGTTTACAGTTGAGGTAATTAATGATGCTGGCACATCCTACCTAAAAATAATTCATTGCCAAAAGTGTAATTTGTTACAGATTTACACTTTGAGACGTTTTGCACCTACTTCAAGCTCAAAGATAGGTTCTGAAGGCGTGTTTGACACATTCTTCATCACGTTCGCCCTGAAATTTATCTACCTTCTGTCATTCATTCACTCATGCAAGTCCGAGCGTGAGTGCGATCTCAAGTGAAAAAAGTCTTTGCTGTAACAGTACCGGGGCTGTGCATACATCATTACTCAGTTTTGTAGTTTCACGTCAGGGGAGGACTGTATAGGACAGTAGCATATGTGAGGATGAGGACTGTATAGGCAGAGAATGGAGCTCTCAAGTTGTCTTCATATAAACAGAGACCCAGTCGGCTCAAGGGACGGAGTCAATGGATGGGGTTAATACAAGGCAAATAAATAAATCCACCGGGAGCGGTTGAAAATCTGGTGAGACTCATGTGGAAAATTAAGTTAAAGACAATCAAAATAATGGATTTATGGACTTACTCCTCTCGAGTCAATCAAGTCAAACTAAATCAAATCAAATCACATCATCGCCTCATGTCCCTCACTACTCTCGCATGGAACGTGACTTTGACGGGATACTCGGAGCCAAAACCAATAAGTACATACTAACTATATATATGTATGTAGAGAGTGTCGGATTAATTCCTAATAAAAGCACGCTCAAGTACATACGAGGGAGATATGCACAACGTATGGTCCTGGGATTCAATTTGTTGTATCTATCTATATGTGCGAGATCTGTAAGTAATGTTGTAGACACCCACCTCCGGGAGTGACGAAAAATTACCCAATACTGCTGACTTGTTACAGAGCAAGTGGTAGGACAGTATTTAAATTCTAGTTACAAGCCGAGCACTTTTCAAGAGCTTGTGTGTGTATCTTCCTGGTACGTGTATCTGCTCCTACTTTCCAGGGGCTCGAGTGGTTATTTAAGTTAATAAAATGAATAGCTACGCAATGTAATATGTATACAAAACTCATATCTAACTCACCATTCCAAATGCTTCACAATAGAACGAATCGAATCAAACCATACATATGGGCTGAAATGATGCGATACTCCACTCAACACTATTTCCCAACTTCTCCAAGCCTCCCTTGCCTTGCATAGTAGTGGGACTGTACAAGGACCAATAGGAAGGTATATATTGGGGATCCCTATTATAAAAACTTATTCTTCATTAGTTCTATACACATGTACGTGTCTCATTCTGTAAGCTGCGAACTTACACTGATAATAAATCTAATACTGTTTTAACTCTACTGAACGCAATGTCAACCTCTCAAGATTTCATATTGGGGTTTTATTTTTTATCAGAGATGCACTCACATTGACTCCAAGTTCACCAAGTAGCTCTTGTTAGCTCCAAAGAGGAATCTTTTAGACTGTGGAGCTTCACCACCCAAAGCAAGTCATATGTATTTATATGGGAAGGAACCCTCGTATTAAATTCTTTTAATACTAATGCACAGAGGCCAAAGGCAAATGGAATGAATAGAATTGGCCGACTGGATGAACTTAACTGAATGAAAGAGAATGGACAAAGAATGGAGGCACCCGAGAGGAGAATAACCAGGACAAAAGCCACATTTTATTACATTAAGTGAAATGATTATGACAGTCAAGTGTATATCTTGTCCCATACTCATCATCCTTGTCTCGAATACCATATTTTCTGAATCTCAATCCCCTTTTCAAATATCCTTCCTTCATACCATATTCTATATCTACTTATGTATTTAAACTTCCCATATATTTAAATTCCATATGTACATACCTGGAACGACTGCTGGGTTACTTAAAACTTTAAACAGGGCGACAATACTTGTTTTGGTTAATTTACTTCCTAAATATGTTTGCACACAATCACTTCCAGTAATTTCGTGGACTCAGTGACACTTGTAATTTAGAGGAAATCCCACTGTGTTCAAAAGTGCTCGTGGGAATATTGAATTATTGATAGGGCAATTTCATTCCTCCTGAATGGCTTCATTGATCTGAATGTTGCAGAGCGGGACTAATTTTTGGATTATCGATACAACTACAGTATTGATTGCCCTGCTCAACTCCCTTGCATAAGGATGAGTGGGGAGGTGAGGGTTGTGTCTGGCATGAAATATGAAAATAGACCGTAAAGAAATAGTTTCTACTACCCACCTCAAAGGTTTCGTTACCACATCATTATACTTTCATACTGTAGTTGGGCTTGTGAGCTTAAGAAAGTAAAACTCGGTCAGTATTAAAAAAGGTTTAAGAGTGAATTATGCTTTGTATAGATACATGGAACTTCATATTATCATTATTTTATGGTAGTCGCACATATGGGGAGCTGTGTAGATTAGCCGTGGGAGATACAATGGAGATACAAGGACTGGGGGGAAGGATTTGACGTACAGAGAAATTCGTAATAAAAGTGATAAGAGCGAGAAAAGTAAGATGCATTGTTTAAGTTCCAGTTCCAGTTTATCGCGTCTCAATCACATCACATTTTCTGGCTAGTGTAGAAAAGGAGGCGTTTACAACATTTAATTTTATCACGTACTAGTACACAATGAATCTTGACGTCATTTACATGGACTGCCGAGTCGAGATGCACGAATAGTTGATTGTCAAGTGTGATGATCAACACACAAACAGACAAGCAATGGTATTATATAAAACTACACGTCAACATGAAGAAAAGATGAAATGTCATGAAAAAATCATCCCTCCCTCCTGCCCAACAAATGGTAAAGTAACGTGCGATAGCCTCACATCAAAATCCCTAAATGCTCGTAAGTGCATCTAACTGTAGAGACTTTACTGACGGCTCATATGCTGGTCATTGCGCAACGGTCCTGTAAAGTTTTTGTAACTTGGCAAGTATAAATTGACCCTAGGACTAGTAACTTCGTAACTCGTAACTGAACAAGCATCGGTAAGAAATATTTACAATTTAATCTCAAAAAGATTCTATTTGCCTGTTCTTTGGGGTAACACTAATACCCAATCCCAATTCATTTAAAAACAGATGGCTGATAGCAAATCTTATGTACTGGATTGTTTTTTAACTCCCCTGTTTCGTCAATTGATTCCATATTCGGAAGCAAGGGTACTGGAATGATTCTCAAAGCGTCTTTTACTCTCACAATAAATAATGATATTTGAGATCCCTTTTTGAGCATTCCACATATTTACATGTAATTTTTAAAAAACACTAGCTTTAGATATGTAGTTTACTATACTTTCCTTTGACTTTTCCCTTTCAGCAAACTAGAATTACTACACCTAGACCAAGTACCTATAAAAACGCTAGGCTAACCATAAGACTAGATAATGCACGAATGTCAATTGTTTCCTAATAAAATTTATTCCACTGTAATGTCAACGCATTGGGTTTATCAAGTTTAGCCACAAGTTGTATGTTCGTAGATGGACTTTACAGATCTTACGTACTTACACATTTGAAGCGTATGGACTTTATTTACTATACGATTCCACATTACTCAATTGTTAGTCAGTCTGTCATTCTGTATGAAACGGTATGAAAATGAAGCGTATTTACCTACTAATACTAATACGAATGTGGGCAGGGGAGAAAAAGGAAAGTTAAATATAAGGACTGTGACTATCATTTAGTCGAATGATGTATGGTATGGTGACTGAGGGTCGAATATGAAGGTTCTCTTTGTCTTCGATAATGACAGGTTTCCCTCGGGTAGCCCATGATTAGTGAAACAGCATCGCGTACATTTCATTGAAAGGTCCATGGACACAAATTTCGGTGACGATCACTCTCCTCCTCCTTCCGAGCTCAAGTAAATTACTGTAAGTATATACATACGCATATGCAACTGGGTCCTTGGTCGTCCTGCTGTATGCAGAGCCAAGTGTGCTTTAAGTGAAGTCCTAGGCATCGCTGCCTTTTCCCTTTATCCCTCTCCCTTATTTTTATACAAATTACGTCTCCATTCATAATAATAGTAAAAACCAGCGCACCTCCCTCCACAGTACTATATAATATGATGTGAGTCCAAATAAAAATCTGGCAATTGTTCTTCCCACAAATTATCGATAAAAAATGAATTTTCAATTACATTGCACGTTAAATGTCCCTGTTACTTTCATAAATCCGGAGTGTGTAATATGACTACACATTTATACTTTCATTGAAATAACTCCTACCACCATGGGTTGGACATGCAACAGCCAACACATTTACCAGAGCCCAGACCAACACTGGTCTCCTTGTTAGGCAGAGAACCCTTGAAGACAGAAATATAGACGGGGATTTGAGGGATCCAAGGATAGCATTTCTATTGGGCGGCAGTTACCAGGAGAAAATGATAAGACTTTTTTTTTCAAATGGTGCCTAGACACACACGTTTTTCCACACGCTAAATCAAACAGTAAGGGAACACGTGGATTTGAAGATTATGAAGACGGATGTAAGAGATGAATTCCGGAGACATGGGCGTAGGATAGGCAGAAACCGTCGGAGGGGACCCACTGGCTGATTGTCATAGGATGACACATGTGAGGCCCAAGAGAGCGAGAGAGATAGGAGGAAAGAAAATGCAGGAAAGGAAAGCCTATCCGAAACAATTTTTGATAATTTCAGAGCTGAATAGAGACTCTAATGAACCAAATCGTGCGAAGGACGTCCATGCCACGTTTCATAAAGGCTCCTCACATATGCATCAGATGGAGTCAATTAACGGGTCCGTATAACAAAACATGAATTCATTCTGCATCTATAAGGCAACATTTGGGCCAAGATGTGTATTTGTGCAGCATTTGTTGTGTAATCATACATTAGAACGCACCCGAGTCACTCCTCAGTCCACATTGTCACTCAAGCCCGTTTACTGTCATTTAAATCTAATTGGCAACGTTAGTTTTCCTTTCGCAACGAAATCATCATTACAACATGAATTGAGGTACGATTCTACTTGAATTCACTCAAATTATATTCCTCTGCACATAACACTTGTTTTCCAACTGCTAATTGAATGACTGGGAAAAATTACTGAGGGGTACCTCGGCCGAGGCACCACATGGACCCACACAGTTATTTGCATTTGAAGCTCTGTCGAGATACAAATGTAATCATGTAAATTTTAAACTTAATATTATAGCTTTTGAGTTGAGGATATTATTTGAGCGATTAAAAAGTTTCAATGTCGTCACTCCACTTGTTCAGAGTTACCTCTTTTTTTTTGCATTTAATTACCTGTCCTAAATAATGTCAAGGCTTGGAGCCGTCCCTGCTGACTTTCTTACTCTAAGCCTACTCCTAATTGCTTATTATTAATGCTCTTACCCAGTGCTGCTACTGCACTGGGTACAATAAGCTCTGACTCTTGAATAGTGTAGTTTAGGACCCTTATAGGTAATAATAGGATTTTATGTTCGATTAACAAGGTTGACTCGGAGCTGTTGAGCAGAGTGATTGTATCAGGTGGTGAAACTCGTGTTTATTTCCTACAACTCATCTTTAGAACTTTATTGCTTGATTACCTCTACTTTTATCCAGCCCTTTTAAAAAGACCTATAGTTCCTGAGGAATGTTCTCATGGCGGAATGCAGGTTGATTCTTATGGAGTAGGAGTGAAGGACTATAGTTAGAAATGGAGAGAGCAGACAACGAGAAGGGAATGACGATGACATGGCACTCGAATCGACACACCCACCGAAACATAAATAAGGCATGGACACCGGGTTATTTTTAACAAGCCCAGAGAAGCCAGACCCTTGGGGCTTCAAAACCAACATTTTATTATATTACTAACATTAATACATATTGAATATTTGTTCTGTATCTGGATCTAATAGAATTTTTTTTTGTCCCACAGATATTTAATCGCTCCCTTCAACACTGCACGGAGAGGAATCCCGTGTACCCTATCACCCAATTCCGAAGGCGGTTTCAACCTCGGAATTAACTTTGATACAAACTTGAAGAAGAACGACTACTAAACAAAAGCCAGCAAATTGCATGTAATTTGTGCTAGGGCTGTGTGCATGCTATTCTACTAAAACCATTTAAATGAGACACATTTGCGAAAACATTTTTATTCAAAAATTTTAAGGTTGAATGAGAAAGAAAAAAAAATGGAACAATAGGGCATTAAATCATGAGAAAAAGGTTCTATCCACACGCACACATGGAGCGGGTAGGATTGTCGGCGAGTACGCGTCTACAAATTGTGGAAGAACGTTCTAGTGTGGATGTTTGCGGGTATTTATGTACATCTGTGTTTTCCAAGTAGGGAGAAAAGCTGGTGTCAAGAAAAAGAAAAGTAGTGTTGCAATTCCATTGTTCTGAAAAATATCAATAGGAAAATCCCACCTGAATACATTACCCAATTTAGTGACCAATAAATCGACTGGGAACTTCTCACGGGCAACTGTAACCTGCGTGAATCATAGTGCGAGTGTTCGATTCCCAGTCACGACAGAGAATAAATCCAACATTTTTACAAATGAGTCTCATTTCACATTTGAGCAAAGCTGGGAAAAATTTATGGGAAGGATGTAAAAGCCCATGTACAAGACAGACAAGACTACTTTCAGGACTCTCTCTCTCTCTCTCTCTCTCTCTCCACAGTCCCTACTACAGCAACTCCCGGGGATGCATAACGCCTGATCATAAGCAGAGCGTTAGTTATAGAAAGGCCGTACAAATCCCCACCACTCCGTCCAATACTACTTACTACGACTACTTGATATACAAAAAGGAAGGAACAATTCCAAGAGAGTGAACAATGGAAAGAGCGGGAGGATGTGAAGCAGCCTCAGATGATCGATACACGACAACTTTTCCTACCATTTTATGAGAACGCATGCAGCATGTAGTAGAAAGGCGGGTTGGGTCCTACCTTCCTCTGTGGATACATACGTGCACATCTCAGACCTGAAAGTGCAAGGGGGAAAGGGGGTGAAAGTGGAATTTCATATTCACAAAAGAAAAATTCGTCACCGTCATCATCGAGAAACCGGAAGTGTTATGGTGGGTCGGGTTCGAACCCAACTCCAGTGCTGTATGAGTGCTTCACAGTGATTCCAGACCTTTTTCCCCAATGATTCCCTACTCGACATGCAGTCTCATAAAACTCGTGGGTATCAGGAGCCTTTGCGAATAAAATTGGTTTAAAAGTACGAATTGCATTCAATGGTCTCAACACTCCCTGGCTTCCCAAGCATTAAATACCATATCCAGCTTCATGCATATCTACATACAACATAAAAATATACACAAGTACTGTCAAATTTAGTACCCTGCATTAAATGCTATAATTTGATACCCAAATTTTAAAACCGAGTTGTTACCGAGAGTTCTAAAAAATCCCAAAGTGTACAAATTACAACAACTCCGACTTTTAAAATACCGATGGGGGCTCATAATTCTCATATCCTCCAATAAATCCTCACATGAGCCCTATTTTGATACCCTTCTAAGGAGCTGAAACTCAGAAAATAATTCTGAAAGTTATCTTTTCCAGAGGGTTCTCAACTTGCACAGATCTGTTGCCCGTT
Source organism: Allacma fusca (assembly GCA_947179485.1). NCBI lineage: Eukaryota > Metazoa > Arthropoda > Collembola > Symphypleona > Sminthuridae > Allacma > Allacma fusca. The sequence continues at coordinate 19,945,187 of OX359250.1, read as the reverse complement.
TGACAATGTGCATTGTCAAAGTAATTTTATTTTTGTTAAAAAAGTTACGCTGGTGGCCCAACTTTATCCTGGAATTTTCTGGAGGATGATTTTGCTCACTTTGCAAACAACCAAACTGAAAAGTTGAGGAGGAAATTATCTCTAGGCATCGGAGGTTTTAAAAATGATAAATAATCATGATCATCTGAATCAAATTATTCAAGTTTTGTGATCCGTGTGTGTGTGCCATCGTCACTTCATTTGGTTCCAACAATATAGTCGTGTAGACGCAGGAGGAGATAAATAAGCTGAAATATAACTTTTCCCTCAAAATAACCTATTAGGGCACATCCTTACGGAGATTCATTCCTGTATGTCATCTCCAAACAAAATCACCTTTTTGGAGTACACGTTACATCTGTACAAACAAGATGGGGAAATTTTGTGGGAATCTCCAACATTATAAAGTTTAAATAAAAAAAAAAAGTTACGTAATTATTTTTTCCTGAGAAAATTCTGCCCATTGTAAAAAAGTTGAGAGAGTTTTTTTTGGACTCCGGCCTGGTTAACTAATATGGTAGACAAAGACAAGACCACGTTGTGTCGGAGAAGTTAGATGATGATTTGGTTCATGAAGATGAAGTGATGTGGAAGAGATGTCATAGTTAGATAGGACACGTCAAAGTCCAACTAGCACTCCATAAAATAAGTGACTTATCTTGAGGATCGGGTGCGGTGAATTCGTCTCGGTCTGCTCTTCCCTCGCCTCTCTTAACTTGTAGTCTCTTCCTCCCTCCAATCATATCATCGTCCTGGACTTGTACATTTACTATTAATAAGTATGCACACGTAAGTCTCATACCAGTCTGACGACGTCACGCTTAGTTGAACTTAACCGAACTTTACATGGCTATACTTCTGCAATAGACATTACACGTATGTACTTGGGGAGTTTACTTTGGAAACTTAAAATCCCTGCAACTGAAAGGTGACTGACTAAGTTTGAGTTCTTCACATGCAACTTCTTTACGATCTGATTAAAGATGATTTTCCAAGAATTTCCCTCAAATGTAATTCAACGACACAGCATCAGGGCTCACATTGGATTTAAAATTTAAATAATTACCCATAGTTCAATTAAAAAAAACGAGAATTATTACATGATGCAATGACGTACAGGATCTAATGGGAAAATCCTATCCGAATACCAAATTGCACTTTTTGCCATTAATTAGGAAATATTTTACAATAATTTTTCCTTGAGAAACTCAAAAGTAAATGTTGAGTTAGATGCTCGTGATAAGGACGACAGCCTGCTGTCTTCCCTGTTGAGGTTGAGGGTACACGCAGAGTCATAGATTATTGTCATAGTTTGTCCACCAAACTGTCATCAGCAGACTGATGAGTTGTAGGCAAGAAAGGAAAGTGAGATAATATTGTTGAGTTAGCATATATGAACAAAAGTAAAGACAAAAAGTTGCTAAGTGACTACAAGTTGTACTCCTCCGACTGTCCTCATTACATGAGGTAGACTTGTGTAAGATTTCATCCAGTCCTCCGCCACAGTCATTGTGATCTTTGCTCAGATTTGAGTCTGTCAAGAAAGTCAAGTGTTCGTCCAACCGTCAAAATTTCATTTCTCATCTCCGCCCTGTCCGCTCTTCTCTCTCTCTCTCTCTCTCCCTTCAGCGTATATCATCTGATCAGAGTCATGACGCAGGTTGAAATGCAGGGAGCAGAGGAAACCAGCAGATTGAGTCAACATAGAAATCTTACGTGCTTTTGTAACCATTTAGTAAAATTTCACAAGTGACTAGGACTAATAAGTATGACAGACGATATACTACACCTCACAGAATGCCAAGTCTAGTCATTATGATTTACGTCGGGAGTGGAGCTCGAGGAGCATAAAGGGTTATAGGATGTGTTTATAGAGAAAGTTACCTTATCTGTCTTGGAGAGATATGAAGTTACTGAAGGAGAGTGAGAGAGAGAGAGAGACAGAACCAGAGACCAAGTACTTTGTACTGCCTACTGTCATCTATAGATGCTGGTCCATCATTTCATTTCAGCTAATTATGCTACAAGACCGCATCATTCATTTCACGGGTTTTAATGACAATGCGGCCTCCGTTACTCCCAAGTCTTGACAATAGTGGAGTATGTAACACGTATAGTGAGCAAGGGCTGAGTAGTAGTAGTAGTAGTAGTAGTAGGAAATGAGAAGAAATCTCTCGCTTCACCAATGCTCCGGTAACATGTGACAAGTCCTAGGTCCTTCTGCTCTGATTTATCATTTTGAACCAGCCAGGCTACAGTATAGTCCTCTCTCCCCACTTTAAAACTCTAGACTCATAAAAGTTTTTAGCGAAACGAGAAATATAATTATGTTTCGCCGTACTCTACCAACAACTTTATTTCACCGTGAAAATTTAACGAAACTAATAGTCTTTCATCTTCTTGGGAGTCTGACAAGGCACTAATTTCAAGTGTTCCGTGTCTCTTGTCTTTGTTCCTGGGGAAGAAGAGAACAAGAAGGAAATGTAACGAAAATTATCATTTTTTCTACATCCAACTATCTGTATGTATTAGTGTTGGAGAATTTAAATTTAATTAAAAACTGGCTTTGTTTATACTGTATAATTCAGAGAGGCGTCCTATTCAATTCCCAGCCTTTCCCAACTGGATTTTTGTCCTCCAAAATTTTGTTTCATCATTTTTATTTTTTTTCTGAAGCTTTTTTTTTTCTCAGACCGTTGCATTCCTTGATAAAGACCAGAGTCTCACGTTAGAAAATAAAGTCAAGGTATACACAGGCACACAGGAGTCAAGAGGATCATCGAAAGATCCCTAAAGTTTCTGTGCCTTGAACCGAGAAGCTCGAAGGAGTTTCATTCGTGATTAATTAACATGACCGCTTGGAAGATACGATTTATTCAGGTCATTTCCCAAGAATAAGGCCCAGCTGCTGAGAGACTTCCTACCTCCTGTGCTATAACGACTAGTCTTGTGACAAGGTAGCCGTTTTTTTCCCCTCCTATCCTTAGTCAGAGTTATGGTGACTACAGTAGATATAGACAAGTTACAGGAGCTAGTAATGTGGAACAACCAGATAATCATGTAGCCCTTGACTGGGCATAAATGTCATTTCTTGGACCTAGCTCCACAGAGGCAATTGACATTAATGAATCAAAAATTACTGTAATTATACAAATACATACGTGTTTTTAAATTTCGCCTACATTTACACCCGCCGTCATTGTCTGCCCATGACTCGTTACTATTATGCACGTATAGGAAAGGACTCTCCAAGGTGGTACTTGGAAAGTGATACTAGACGTATGTACATACATACATAGGTTTGTGCCTGCATCCTATACACCAGTAGCACTATTATAATCTGCAATGCCAGCCCTAGTATATGTAGTGATTATAGTAGTACAGTGACAATACAAATGCTTCACATAGCCCTAGTAATTAGTTATAACTACTCCAATGTGCATATGGTGCCCTAGCCCGGAACGTCAGGAATCATTGCTAAGTAATTGTGAACCACCTTCTTTTGTTAACCAGTGTTTACTTTTCCATGTCACTCACCAAGCCACCATTGTCCTCTTCGTCGAAATTATTTCAAGTTTTCGTCTACACACGCAATTATAAATGAATTGCGCACTGTGACTGTCGATTCTGCCCCTGCAAAATAATATATTTAGAGGTGTCGCTCCCCCCATGAAAAAGAGGACATGTGTAACAAGACTGGAGACCACTTCCCACCACAGCCGTAGTAGTAATTGTAACTAAAGGATAGCACCACAAAGTTGAATGTAATTGCGATAAATATTCATCATTACAGTCAGTCTCCATGTGGTCAGGCATTACATTATCGATAGACAGGGAGATATCTAGAAATGATAGGGTAACCCATGGTAAGCCCTGATAATGCAAGTCATACAGAAGGAATGGGATCAGAAATGTACTGTTTCCTGGTCCGACAGTCCTAATAACAAGTTGTATTATAATATTCCTTCCTCTCGGATCACGTCTAATGATTGTGAGTACATGAGCAAGCATTTGAGACATAACAGGGAGAGATATAGATGCATGCACCCCACGTAATAAATTCAGACAGGCTCACATACATACATATGTACATACATGGGAGCACGGCTAATGTCTTTGCTATCTTCTTTCTCGACTCCATACCTCGCGCATCGTGATTATCTGCAAGTTCCATTTCACTAATGGATCTCCAACCATTTCCCCTCTTTTCATTCTTATAATTATGTGCATACACAGCTCTCCGTAGAAAGGTCAGACATGTTCTATCTGTCTCCTCGTAATAAATAATAAATGGTCTGTTGTACAGAAGATACAAGGATATGTAGGGGCAACTGATAAAAAATTATTTTTGCTCTGTACAGGAGCTGCTCCAACCCTCAGCTCCTCTATGATGATACTATTATGGCAAGAGGCGAGGGAGAGGGCTGGATAAAGTCAGGATCTTTCATTCATACTTGAAGGTAACGAAGCCAAATGAGGAATTTTCAAGTGTGGAGTTGCTCCCAATTGAGAAAAAAAAAGTACGACTGCGAAGGTACTGCAAAAATTAATTACATTCTGGGGAAAGAACTCCTTCCTCAGTGGTGTAAATCCGTGGTGGGGAGGGATGAAGAGTGTCTAAACGACAGGTTTTCCACAACATCGATAAATCACAGTGAATAGAGGAGAGAAGGCTGGAGAGGGAAAAGAGTAGACTTCATCATCACATCATATCAAAAATCCAATCAAATATTTGTGGCAAGCCCCAGTAATTTGAAGCTTTCAGGAAACAACTTCTGTTTCTGACGTTAAGTGTTGCTTGCAAGCCACCAAACTACACACCAAATGCAGGATTTCTCCCTCCGTCTCACACTCACTCCTACCCAGTTGACTATATACTGCTTAATTCCTCGTACTCCCGAAAAACGGATTTTTTTTCTATGAGGACCGTCCGCTCTAACTACTTATAACCGCAACTCATACTTGATATCATAGGGACATATGCTCCGCTCTCTCTCTCTCTCTGATGTGGTTTATCTGTAAACTGTACCTCAAGAGTTGAGGGCTGCTCCGAAGGAACATTTTATTTGGAAGTACATGGTAGCCACGCGTCTGGAGCTACTCGAACAAACTAGACCATGTTAGTGTGTGATACGATACCTAATAACATACAAGGCAATCGGCCCATTAGTAACTCTCCTCTCTCCGACATGAACACTTCTTGCAGACTTGCACTTTACTAGATATATGACATAGGCAGTTTTTCTGTATCTACAGGGCTTCGAGTCCTGGGTCTGCGTCTGACTACTACATGACTATATTATCGAGTGGGGAAGTAAACTTTGCAAAAATCACAGCAGGACACACGCCACAAGAAGGTAATAAGTTCTCTCTCTCTCTCTCTCTCTCTCTCTCTCTCTCTCCTTCCTCACTGCTACTCACACCAGCTCTGACAGTGTGGTTGTATGTATCTTCATCTAATAGCTCATACTGACTGCACGCGTGACTCCATAAGGACACTTCGTCAATCCGTCTCCACTCAATTTGTCGCCCATCACAAACACACTTTACATTTCCAGTTAAAATCTAACTAATGCACCCTGAACATGCTAAAGAAAATAAAAACTTTCGCCTCCGTACCCATGCCGTGTTCATTTGACTCCCTTCTCTATCCACTCTCTGCCTTGAATGCTCTTGGGTTATATAGCTACACGCTAACATCTTGGTGCACTCGTTCTCCTCAAAAGAATCTGAAATAATGTTGGGAATGAAATTTTAATAACTTGCAAACTTCCCCGTGCATGCCTTTTCAAAAGAATCATAATTAATTTCCCTGTAGCAGAGAAACTCTCGGGCTCACAGTGGTTCTCCCAAATGTAAACAAAGCTCCATACTTGGTTTCTAAACTAGTAGTAAGTAGTGCAGGTGTATCTATGTATACTCCCTTAGAAAAAAAAATCCTTTCCCTGAAAATTCAATTCCACGTTTCAATTCTCGAAGGTAGATATCTACTTGAAGTAGAAAAAAAAAAGTAGTTCCCTTCTCAAAATATTTTAGAAATCCCTAGCAAATCTCCCTAGATCATAATGTAAAGTAGTTACCTAACTTGTAAAGGGGCTATGGGGCTCATTGTGAAACTACTATATCCCATATGATCCCACAGTTCTGTGTGGAATTGTTACCATGCAATCAGCCTTCTTCCCTGGGAATGTAATTATACGCTGGAACATTGATTAGAGCTGAAGGTCTTGTCTTCCCAGTTGAAATCCTTATTGACCACTGGATATGAAAGTATGTACGTATCTACTTTTATGTCAGTATGTAGCTAATGAAGGAAACTAATTTCTCAAGAAATCATGGTGGGGAATAATCACAGGAGCAACTTAGTGTTCCAGTGGGGGGCGTGCAAAATGTGGGGATTTACTCATCAGTAGTTAAAATCTGTAGTTGGAGAATTAGCTGGAGAGGTATCTATATATAGATACCTATATGCAAATGTAAATAATAGAGATGACTGGATACGTATAGCTTATAGTGAGGTAGTAATAAATCCGGTATCGTGACAATGAACATGAGCACTTGATACAGAGGAGACTCACAGTACGGTTGAATAAGCCACAAATGTGTCAATAGATCCGGACAACGCGGATTTCGGAGCTGATAATGATTGAGGGGAAATATCTCCTGCTTATAAGCTCCGAGTCCATCAAATTGTTAATACAAAGATAAAGCTCTGCTGTGCAGTCAAGTACGGGGATGAGAAAAATTTAATAAACTTGCTCTACTTCCGCTCTTCCTACTACTACAGTATTGGTGTACCGTTCCTCCCAGATCTTCCAATGATTAACTGTTTTTCCTGGCACGGACTAATAATCAAGATGGAACAAGGGCGAAATTAATTACTACAATGGGTCTATCCGGACCGAGTCAACTTGAGTAGTATGGAAGATGATTATGTACATATGTATGTGGGGAGGTGGGTGCATACATGATGTGCACGAATTTGGGATGTACCTAATGCACTAATGTTTGATGACAGTAAAAGGGAAAAAAATGAGAGATAAGCTATTATTTAAATATCAAGGGAGTATTATAGCATAAGTGGTATTACAAATAGGACTCAGAGAAATATTCGCAGCTCGGTGCTAATCAAACAATTTAAAGCGGATTAAAGGCAACTTCCAATAATGTGCCCGTGCAAGGCTCATGTACAACTTGAGTCTAGTATACTGAGCCTCCTGTACCTCTCCCTTGTACATAAGGCTCGGGGACTTTATCTACATATGTAGATATTAAATTCCACATGTTGGGAAGGCTGACAACGTACTCCGCCTTCGATCATTCACTTGAGGGGCTTCTTTGCCATGGTTCTCTCTCATGATGAAAAATTTTGCCTTTTATTATTATTCCACAACTGAAGGGAATAAGGACACACTCCAGCGGTGCACACTACATTCATCTTTTCCCCATAAACCATACTTTCATTACCGTTTACGTGTACATACACACAAGTAATATCGAAATTACAACTCTCCCTGCTAAACGTTGACAGAGCCTATTGGTTTCACAGGATATTTCATAATGTACTTCACACATATGCTATTTCGAAATATTTACACACACACACACACACACACACACAGGAACTCTGTACCTGCTCCAAGACTTCATCCTCTAAAAATTCTTTTCACCTTTTCCCAAGATTAATGAAAAAAGGGATGGATTGATACCTCCAATTTTTTAAAATGAAATAGTTCAGGCGTAGTTTTGAGCATTTGTACAAAAAACCATTTAAGTATGTACATTTATAAAAAAAACCCTATGCACGCATGTATGTATTTATGCAATGGCAATAAATATCTAAGTCGAGAAATATATGGAGTTCCGCTGAGAGTACGGAAGAAATTATGCAAGGAATTAATGCCTAAGTTTTTCCTGGGCTCCTCCAGCACTGCCGGAAGTGGATACTTTCTTCGCTGTTTAAAGGGGCACTAAACCCTCCTAGTAATAAATAAAACATCCGTAATTTGCTATCATTTTATCCCCATAATAATCATAAGGGTCTTTTTTCCAGCAATTCAACCAACTTTCCACTTCCCCTTGCTCAAAAATCAGACTAAAAGTTCACATGGACTTGTGCCATGGTAGGGAGACCACACTAGCATAATATACATAGGGACCATAAGGGGAGGCCCACATTAGCACAAGTCTGTGTAGTCACATGGTAAAGCTCAGCCGAGACATAATAATTCATGGATTTGATTGTGAGGACAAAACCCCGTTATTACAGCGGTCGGATTGTTGGTTTTGTTACACAGTGCATATACACCAGACCAGAGTCCCTGTCTCTCCAATAGAGAATTGTACTGGAGAAGTACTACTGCCGAGTGTTCTCTCAATAACATGATCCCGCGTGCATAATGGTATGGTTGAGTGAAGAAAGAAAGTCACCAAGTTGAAAAACTGTGTTGTTTCCACTTAAAATGCTTTAGTGTATGTACGCTTCTGGGTTTACACTTTGATTTGTATTTTTTGCCTGAGCAGAGTGCGAGTGCATAAATCTCGAGCGGAATCCATCGAGAGGAAAGGAAAGACACATTTGGATCCTTCCAAATGTGAATCGGAAGTGGAGAAAATCTCACGGTGATCGGAGTCAAAAAAGGGGACATTTCGTTCACTCGCTCAAAGATTCACATTATTTTATGCCAGGACTCATGTTTTTACTTGAATTCGTCTCCAGTCATAAATAAGCACATACTGAGTCAATGCTTTACAGTCAGCCAAGTCTTTCCAGAGCAACAGTGAGCAGTCTCCATGCTTCACAGTCCTCTTCACAAATACAGATAGGACTCCAACTCAACTTGACACAACGCTCCAGATAAGGGTGTATCTTGTCTATGCATAGCCATTCATTTAAGGTTACAAAAGCCCAGAGATATGCTCCTAGAATTATTATTATAACTCTCTTTAAATAAAACCCCGCGTTTGGTGTGAGATACTTTTGCACGCCAAAATACCCCGAGCTCACGGGCTGCTCCAGCATCTCCACATGTATCTCTCGTACAATGGTCCTCTCTCCCTGAACATGGACCGACAGTCAAGATTGCCACATAACCTGGAGTAATACTGGGAGAAGATGCGTGGCCAAAGTGCTCCAAGTCGGGGACGAGATGAAAAAAATACGGAAATGCCAACCTACTATGTGATTACGAATTGCTATCACATCCTCATCCTCTCAAAATACACGCTTACGGGGCCTCTCTCCTACGCTCCCTACTTGTGTATAGTGTGTACATGGAGGAAAGAATTGTAATATAAATAACAATAATAATAATCCTTGCTGCCGTGACTACGGCATATAAATATAGATATAGACGTCCCAGTCATATAGAACTCTGAGGGCTGGGAGAGGTCCAACCTTCAAGGAGCAGGGCATTATGCACCGTACATACATACAATGATTATGTAAAGATAGGGACTAAACCCGGACATACATAGAATCCGTACATATGTACATCCTCACTGTGCTTACACTCCGTCGACGACATGACACGGCAGTTCGGCCATCAAAATGTAAATGATACGGGAAGGGAAACCGGATATTGCCACAACATTGCTGATGCCATTGCCATTTTTCCGAGTCAGTCTCCAACAGTTGGAGAAATTTCTTTCTTCCAGCCCGAAGCCCGTACAAGAAGGACAGGAGAGGCTGGAGGAGGGCGTTGGAGAAAGAAAATATATTTTATGCAAGGCATCCTTGCCCAATGAGATGAAACTTAATTTATAGTAGTTTTTCTCTCCTTTTGTTCCCCTCAGAGAAGGAATCAACGCTCGGGAAAAATTCATGTGACTGAATCTCCGGAGTATGTAGCTCTCTTTAGTATGGAAATTCCCCGCAAGTACGACACTCCAGTCCCAGGGACATGCATAAAGGGAAGAAACGGAGATACACACAAAAAGGATTAACTTCCAGGAGTCTCTGTAGCCATTCTCACATAATTCTTTAGATACATTTCCACAAATCCGTAATGGCCCTCATTTGTTTTGCTTGTAATCTTCTTAGTGGACTCATATTTTATGTTTTTCACAGTAAGCATTTTACCCCGCAACTTGAAGCTAGGACTAATAGCAATTAAAAGGAGCTTTTCACATAGCAAATTAGCTGGCAAAGTATTAAAAAAAAACTGGAGTACAAACACATACATAGCTCCCCAGTCTAAATCACACATTCCAATCCCTTTGATTTCTCACTCCTGTCTTTAATAAGTTCCCTGAGTATGAACTCTAATACAATATTTCCCTAAGACATGGATCATTTCAAAAGTCAATATTGACAATTACACAGGATGTATTGATAAAAGGAGAAAAATTGATGAAAAATTCCCCAGTACAGTCTTCATCTAGTGCTGCCAAGTATCTAAGTAATCTGACTGGATCTGTATCATCAAAGAAATTTACTTGCAGACAAATGTACTATACAGAGCTTCTTTCATTTTATTTTCTCTGTCCTTTTAAATGTAAACTAGTGTCTGTTAGAGTAGTTAATTCCGGAAAACATTTCTTTTTATCTCCTGTATACAGTATGCATCTTGGAGTGAATATCAATGAATACTTTTACCTATGAATTATTCGATGATTCTTACTCTTTACAAGAAATTCTACTTTGATCTTCCCTTAGATTAATACGAAATGAATTTTTCGATGGAAGAACTTTAATAATTCCTTTTGAGGAAGACTTTTTCTTTGAAGTGTATACAATTCTTTGGGAGATTCCAATAGATTTTAGTGAGAACAGGGGCATTGTTGAAGGTTGCGATTTAATTTGGGTTCCGTTCATTTCCTGATATGAGAAACCATTGAAAATAATTTGATTTTTTAGCATTACTTTTATAGGGAGAGACTTCCCATGGATTTTGAATTCTCAATTTTTAGGATGCATATTTAAGGCATTATCTGGGAATTGACAATGCAGGAGAAATTTATTTTTATTAAAATACTTCATAATTTAATGAACTTCCAGCATTTTTGTGCATCCTGGCTTTCATTTCAAGTTTACATACTCTTGGGTCCTCCCATGTCAGGAATACAGAAAGGATTTGAGAAAACTTGAGGAGGAAAAAATAGGGAATGTATGGACGGAGACGCGAGGGATAGATATATGTACATACTCAGGCATTTAGCAGAAGCAATGGGACTCATGATGAGACTTTGGGAAATGAAATCGAATTACGACAGGCGGCTACAACAGGGAGGAACAGGGTCTCCAATGTTCATCCCGTATGTACACCTATGCACTAGGGAGTGAGGAGTAAATGCTGTGTGGGTCTTGTAATATGCTATGAGGAGAGTTGCAGAGTCGGGACATATGCTATGTGCTGTCTACCATCCATGTTTACGCAATTTCAATGTAATTAGCTCAATCAATCCCAATTGTTGCTTCAACTTTAACGACAACCAACAACAAGGTCTCCCCTTTAATTCAATTTGCATTTAGGCCGCTGGGATTTTTTTCTCTCCTACAGCCTTAATTCAATCACACATGGAGACAGTAGTCCCTCTCCTATTTTCCACCAACTCTCGATGCTCCACTTACGACAACGACGATCATCATCATGTGAGAACTAGACACACTCTCACACTTCCCTATTTAAATGAACATTTAGCCTTTGGCCTTTACTGCACTCCTTCCATTTACTCCCATGTTTACAGCCTGGATGTACAAAAGGGTTTTGACACTAAATGAGAATTAAGTTACCAAAATATTTGCTAAGCTCCTACAGCTCTGACTGAGTGAGGCTCACGTTACTTTTCTCACTTTCTCCAACTGTTTCCTTTCCAGTTATATCCGGAATATATTAAAAGCATCTTTACGGGGGGGGGGGGAAACAAGGGGTTATATAAAACCATAAATATTCTAAAAATAAAATATTGCCTTCAAATCTCCAATGTTCTCCTCTCCATACAACAAATGTTCAAAAATAGAAAGACAGTTCCGACATCTAAAGAATAGATACTTTCAAAGAGAGTAAATGTGGAATTGGAAAAATGTAAATCAAAGCTAGAAGAATAACCGAAACACATTCCAAACACATTTGTATACCATTGGAAAACATTTACATGAACCACTGCAGTGTAAAAACTATCTGTGAGGGAATTCAAGCTGCAAGAAGATATAAAAATATGATCGATCAAATTGTCACTTTACTCTGGCAGAAAATAATATTACAGGAGGGAATATCTATGGTGGGGAAGGATAATAGTGGATGGTAAGGACGGTCCCTACTCCAAATGCATAATTCGACTTGTACCACCAGCCCTATGTGAAAAGACCTTATGAGCATAAATCATGGGAATTAAACCATTGAAATGCATTGCAACGAATTGCTGTCGATTTTGCATACTTGATATTTTGATATACATTTGAATAGAGTTTATCTTACGTTGTGCTCGCAACTTTTCAATCCATCTTATTGGGCAGGCATGCATATTCATCGGAAAGCTATTTTTTACGAGGGACTCCTTCAGCTCGTCCAAGCTCATTTGAATGTCAATAAAGTTCAATTAATCATAACTCTCTTCTCTCTCCCAACGATCGAGGTGAGTCAGATATTTACGCATAAAAATAAACATACAAAGCACGTAGTAGTATCTACTATGTATACACAGCTACCACTGTAGTTCCTACCAATTCCAAGCATCAAGAAGGGCTCTCAAAGAGTAGCAAAAGGTGCAAGTTGCACCTTCACGTCAACGTCAATAGAAAGTCTCATCCGTCTCTCAAGCCTAATGATTTCACTCACATTTTTGAGCTACATGAATAATAGTCTTACAAGCTGATCGGGAAGGGAAATGTTTCAAAACTCCAAGGTATAGTAGTAGCATAATAAATCCAAGGAGTCACTGGTACAAAGAATTTCTAAGAGAAAACATTGAAGGATAGATTTTTAAGGAGAATTTCAATTCAGAAAAGGGAAGGATCTTCAAAATTAAGATGAGTTGTAGCATTGAGAGTGACGTTGTGTTGTTTTAGTATGACAACACAGGCACGCATAGGGCTACTCCTTCCTTACTAATAGGAATTACTGGGGCAGTAGTGAAACCAGCCTGAGCCAAGGCTATATATTTGTAGATAGGATGAGACAAAATAAGTATGAGTCGTTTGTAGTATTGACACGTTGAGAGTCTCATCAATGGGACCCTCCATACATACATTTCTGCTGTGTATAAAAAGGATATGTGTACCTACTGTTGGAGCATTAGTAGATAAATACGTAGTGTGAGATAAGCATTTGAAAGTTGCTCAACATGATGAAAACAAAATCAAAATTAGTTTTTTGCAGCCCGGGAGTACATCAATGAATAAAAGTATGGAGGAAGAGAATAAAAGCTAAATGATGATATTGGATGAGAGCAAGAGTTCTATACAAGAGAAGCTTAAGCTAAGCTGAAGGTGCATCTTATCTCGAAGATAGGTTTCATAATGGTACATATGAACAGTTGCTGGGATTCAATTGGACATTTCACGTAACTTAGGTAGGGGATTGTCTCAAATGATTGCATGTGAGGACCCGGCATCCGACCATTGTCAAGACTCTCTTACTACTAAAAGAGAAGAGACGGAGGACTAGCCTGTACATAAGTGCTAATCAAATAGACCACCCGCCTTGAACACACGTATTATGCAGTGCTCATCTTTATCTTTGAATTGCACAGGGTGAACTCTATATAACATTAGATGATCCACGACTCGGATTTATTTCAGACCTCACAATGAGAGAAAGCAAAACGCATTAGAGCAGAAATATCAGAGGGAAACCAACTGTCAAATCCAATAAAGTACAAATCCAAACTTTTCCAACATAATTTATGGATTTTAAACATGAAATTTGTTTCTATTTCTCCTCTCCTCCGTGCTCAAATCAGTCATGTTTGCCTTCCTTTGAGCCCCTGAATTCACAGAAAAATGCAGCGTGCCTCTTCATAGTAGTATATATTTATTTCTAGAAAAATAGTTTCAACCAGAAATTACTTCCAACATTTGTAGTATATGCTAACCCCTGAAAATTACTAATGTTCAGAACCTTTACGAGTTTTTATATGAAGAAATAATTCATTGGAAATGGTATTTCATTGAATAAATAATTCCTCCCTGTTCAAAGAAAAACCAAGATGAGTTTATAAAAATAGAGTGAACGTAAATGTAAATCGGAATTATTGTACTCCCAATCATAGAGTCAAAGTTCAGTTATTTATTAGGTTGAATTTGTACGTCAGCAGGAAACAAGTGCGGTTAAGTACCCGGGAACATACATAATTACATATATATGTATGCTTGGAAATGGGAATCATCTTGAGGCTGACGTGGAGCGAGGTCTATGCGAACGGTGAGGAAGTTAATAATAGTTTGAGAAAAGCGTGGGTGAGTTACATAAATATGAGACAAAATATATGATATTCATAAATAAGTGAGTTTGAGAATTTGAGGCTGCACACTTGTTAGATTGGTGGTGATCATGGGACTCATCCTATTATGCTCTTCCAGGGACATCAGAGTTCATTATCTTTTGTAATTATGATAAAATGAACTGTGAGCACGACAACAATACATGAGCAACTTTACAGACTTGGAGCGTCTGGAAGGAAAAGTTTATCGCAGGTCGCCATACCTCCTAATGCCCGCCTACCTACAACCTCTCACAGAGTTTGAGTTTCCTCGTGTCATGTTGACACATACTTTATTCTAAGCTCCTTCTCTCTCACCGAACCTACACACTACCCCATGTTCTTTTATAGGATGAGGATAAAATAAAGAACGCGTGCACACACACACACACAACAAGCCCTGTGTGCACAGACGTAGTTTTGTCAATACCTTGTTTCCTTCAGCCCCCACACACACAACCAATAAGCGAAAGTACAGATACATATGAATTTTACACATAGTGAAAGCCTCGGAATTCACTTGCTCTCAACAACAGTCTCCAATCTACTCTACAACAATTCGCTCTTCCTATTCCTTCCAGATCCAGTTTATGTCCAAACAACCATCCATTACTCTATCTATTGCTGGATACCCTCAAAAATATTGAATCTTGCTCAATACACTCCCCCTCAATACTAAATAGGGTTCATTGAGTACTTTAGTACTTACGGATGCTCAGTAAGTATTCATGGGAACGTTTCCTTTAGAAATAAGAATTTCATTGAAAGTTTCCAGGGGGCAAGTAATGTATGCAAACTCTATCGGTATCTCTAATATACTTCTTAAGGAGGGATAATAACTTACAAATTATTTTTGTCCACGGGCAACGTACTCGCAAAATTTTGAAACTTAAAAATGTTGGTAGGGAAAAGTTGGCTAATGTTATTACACAAAGGGAATAAAATAATGGAAAAAAAAAATCTCTAGAGAGGGTATGACCAAAGTTGGGATTGGAGGAACAACCATATTAAAGATATCTACTTTGTTGGTGTTCCTTCCATTATTCGGAGCACGTTAGAGCTCCACAAGTACATTGTACTACACATACTATCGCAAGCTTGCAGCAGCCCAAAAAGTTAAGTCTCGCCGGCAATAATAATGTTACCCACACTTTTCCCGAGATTCTGTCACGCAGAGAATACACGAGACTATGAAGAAGCCGCCTCCACGTACATTGAACTTTGAACAACCCACAATTAATTTTAAGATTACTATGGCTTCCAACTTGTATCTTCCACACTCGCCATGGAATGAACCTTGGGGTGTAATAAACATACCTACATTGCTGAAATAAATGATTTTTCATAGCTAACTTCTAACTATCATGCGGAGACAGAAAGACGCTTACTCCCACCTTCCCTGTGTATTACTTCCCTCCACGGAAACTTGTACGAATTTGTTTTCTAACCCAACTTCTACAGCTTCCTGGGAGAATGAATCAAATCAAAATGAGACTTGTAAAAAAGCTCCTTGAACTGTGTCAGAACTATGGCTTTGTATACGACAGGGAAGGACATGTCCAATCTAAAAGGAAGAATCCTTACGTGGACTACAGTCCTGAGAACTCAGACATTTCTGTGCAGCCCTGATGACTGCACCAAAGGGAATGAAAATCAGGAGAAGGAATCCACGAGAAACAGTTTATTCAAAGCTGGACTAAATAATTGAATAAATTCACACCGACTGCCCTCATTGGGTGAAAAGAGATGGTGAGAACACTGAAGAACTAAATCCGGGAAACATATTGACCGCTAGAAATAATCCAAATTGAACTGCAGCCTTCAGACTCATTGTAGCCAGAGGTACGTCTAGTCCTCCAGATACTATAAAGGAAAGCAATCCGATTAGAACAGAACTGCTCCTACCACTCTGATGATTAGATTCCCTTCAGAGGAAAAAAAAATCCTATCCTAAGCAATAATACTACTAGTACTGTACATTATATAGAAACTATATTTTTAAGCGAGATGTGTAAACTCTTGTGCACAATGAGTTACAGGGTCTCTGCACATGTACAATCTACTTATAGAATTTTGAAGGAAGTATATCCCCAAACTATAGGACACTGTGCATGCACAGTGTCCGCACATGCACCAAAGTATAGCCGGCCTATCATTTAATCAGTTCCATAATTCGTGCTGCCAAAGCGCCAGAATTACATTCCCATTTTGGACTTGCAAACGCTCTCCCAATATTAAACGGGTGTCATTAAAAGCTTATGTGTGAGTTCCGGACAGATCCTTGCCGACACTGAATCCATTATATGCACGCCGAGTCGGAGAAAATAGTTATATTTTTAGCCTTCAGAAAAACGGTCGTTCCAAGAGCCCTACCACAGGAATCTATTGTTTTTTTCATACAAATCATAAATGGGTGGTCCGTATCCTTCAGTAACTGGAATCCCAGTGGCTACTGAGTGCTAAAGTAGCTGTGATGGAGATGAGTTCCGAACAAGCATACATACATATCTACATATATGCAAGAGCAAGTTGGGACTCACAAGTATTAGCATTCCAGGGATGAGAGTAATTATTTTCCACTTGTGTTTATATGCATGGCTGATAAATTTCCATCACATGGCCATGACTTCAATGATAATAATCACACGTTGAAAAATGAGGAGCCCTTCGAAGTAACAAACCAAGGGTCGTGTCCACAAACAGACCCCGTCGCTGTATAGCTTGCCAAATATGAATAGTACATATCCTATACACTGTGTAAGTTACGTATTCATGTATGTACCTACAATATGTATATGTAATTAAGTATAGATATCTCCATGGACTTTGCACAAGTATTTCAAAATAAAAACGTGCTGCTATTATGAGTTCGTCTTTGAAGCCCCAGAGTTGCAATTTAGGCTGAGCACCGGGTACGTGCATATAAGGATGCACGAGAGTGAGCTCATAAACATTTATATGCGTAAACAGTAGACATTTAGAAGGTGGAGAGCGAGGAGAATGGGGGCTGAACTGAAAATGAAATGAAATTGCAGTTGGATTTGAATTTGAGTAATGGTCGCTTCAAATAGAAAAGGGACAGATGACTAATGAGGATATAAATATTAGTAAACGAGGGGCTATTGTCTCAACCACTAGGGTTGTAATAATTTCCCCTTCTGTGGTCACACACAACTTCCAGCTATAATATTACTATGGCAAAGGCCCGACTCCCTGCCTAAGAAGCTTTCAAAAGATGCTTCAAACTTTACAACGCCTACCTCCTCTTCAAATACTCCTAGTTAGCTCCAAATTTTTATTCTGTCAATACTTATATACTCACTCGAAATTTCCGAGGGGCTTCTACAACCCTTATCTACATATGTATCTATCTAGTCAGCATGTATGTAAGTCAAACATACTTTTATACTAATGCAATTCAATGCTATGCGCATACACACAAACTCTTCCAGAAATATTTAGAATAAAAAATTGGGCATGTCGTCAGTCTTGTATTTAAATCAAACGTTGGAAATTAGGTTGTGTAAGTACTGGCTCATATTTTCCTACGGAATGTCATTACTGTGAGAGATGCCAAATTTGAATGTTTACGAGTCAGATTCCTATTACAGATTACATGTGTCCCTGACTCTGAGTCTAAAGTCAAAGGAAAGCCAGACGAAGATGATTTGGAGATGATAAAGGAAAGAGAGTTTTGGGGACTGTAATTATTTCTTTGAATCTCCACGTTCCTATTTTCCTTCCGTGCCACTTTCCTTGTATGTATTTCCGAGGAGTGATACGCAAGTTTTGCGGACGTGTGGTAGCTAGGAATAATTTTGGGATGCCCGACGCTCTCCCGTGGCAGCATCGCATCCGTGGCTGGGGCCTCAAGTGGAGGAGAGGAACATTGGGTAAAAAGTATAGAGATTGATAGTATATTTAACGATGGAAATTGGAGATAGGAGAAGATAAAATCTGAGCTTTAGCCAATGAGGCAGAATTAAAATTAATCAAGATAATCTGTACTTTTTAATGTACGGAGGTTGTCATCGCGGTTGCAGTTTGTCCTCATCCACGTCCTCATTCTCATCAAAGTTGTCTCTCTCTCTCTCTCTCTCCCTCTATGTGAGATACGGACGTAAAAAGCATGAGAGAAAGAGTGCACTGCAAGTGAAGAGGCATGTGATGAGAGAGGAGCTACAAACAACTCAAAGATAGAAACATGTCACTATTTCTGTGTCTCCGGCGGTAGTAGTTTTTAAACCCTGTGGTATGTACTGAATTAGGAGAGATGTAGTCATGAGTGTAGGTTCTGGTTGGAAGCCATGTCGAAGGAAGTAAAAGCCCCCTTTGGCAAAAACCCGAAATCGGATGGATGGCTTGGAATGAAAATTGGAATCCCTATTAAAGTGAGAAGGAGAAAACCACATGGAGGACAACGAAGCCATGGCTTATCAGTTCTTTAGTTCAGTGGAAAGAGTCCAACCCCATTCATTATGTTTCGTTATGTTATGGGGACCCACTTGAAAATCATTACTTTACTCATCATAGATTACCATTATTACTTGTTCACAAACTCAAGTTGTGAATTATTTTGTGAACCCCTTCCCTCTCTGACATAGCTTCCCTTGACTTGACAGTATGCTTACATCCAATGCTTTCATGACACTCCCAGCCCATGGTGAGAGATGAGAGACACGAGGGCTGAGTGAGCTCAAAACCTAAGTAAATTCCTGGTGAAAATCAGCTCCCTATATAACGACATGTACATATTTACACAGTCATAGAGACTAGACATGTGCATACCTCCAAGTATGCACGCTAGTACACAACTAATGTCACCACACTTATGCTTGTCCCTGCTCTCTCTCTCTCTCTCTCTCTCTCTCTCTCTCTCTCTCCCGCGACATTTATTCATGTTCTTATATGTACACCGCCCTGACATGAAACTTTAAAATGACTCGAACATGAAACATCAATATTTTTCCCTTCAGTATCAACACTGTAGTTCGTACTCTAAAATAAATCCGAAACCGACATATGAAATAACTCACTGACTCACTTACATCATGCCTCAAAAACCGTGGCGAAAGCAGCTCATTCTAAACCGATAGCTTTATCAATCTCACCAAGTCCAAAGTACAGAAAAGCCTGTGCAGTCACACAGTCACTTAGCTTTTTACCAATATAATTAAGCTGGCCTCATGAACATGGAAATCATTTTAAAAGCCCTATGAACCGTACATTTTAAAGACCATTACAAATTCATCAAACACAACAATCACTCACGTTCTACAAATTCTCCCCCCCCCCCAAATCATTTGAAACAATACAATTCTTTCGCACGTCTCAAATGGTTTTATTATCACATTTTTGCCACGAATGTATGACTATATACAATATCCAAGTGTCTAGCTTACATTGTTATAATAGTACAATTTTATAAAATTACAAAAAAAATAGTTATCTACTGTATAATACAAAAATAGCATCTTCCTTAAAAAATATATAATTTTGGGTAATTTTGTACGCAGCGAGCTTTGGTGAGTATTAAAGTCTACCAACCGATAATATAAATAGAGTATTGATTATTTATTTTAAATTCAACTTATCGAGATGAAAAGGACAGAGCCATTGCACTGAAGCAATTTTCCTAAGCTCTATTAAATTTAAAACAAAAATGTAAAGCCGTTCTTCTCGTAGTGAGCACATATCTACGAGCAAAAAAAAAATCTTGCCGCCAAAGCAATCGTATTTCTCCACATCGAGTTTCTTGATTTCAGCTCGAAGTAGCAGTGCTTCCCCCATGGTAGCTCGAACGAGAAGAGATTGGAGTTTTAAAGTGAAAGTCGAACAAAAGGCCATGTATAGTTACCATGGGGAGAGCAAGAAGGAGGAAAACTCCCAGACTTACCACTCAGACTTGGCTGTAAGCTTTGCGTAGTTTGTCTGCAACGGCAAGGAACACCCAACCGGGTTTCTCCTCAAAAGAACTTTCCTCCTTCCTTTTGCTTCGAGAGAGAGAGAGAGAGAGAGAGAGAGAGAGAGAGGGAGAGAGAGGGAGAGAGCCAGAGAGAGAGAAAGAGAGAGAGAGAGCTGAAAAGCACTACAAGTTTGACTCTTGCCATGAACACTATCCCTTCCATGTAATAACTTATACTCGCTTTTATTTCAGTATTCCCAGTCATACAGTATATCACTGTTGGGATTGGAAAACAATCCAGTCATTAAGAACTGAGATTGGGAATAAAATAGGTAAATGTATTAGCTTCCATAGGAAAATAGATTGTAAGGCAAAGGCACGGATTTAGTACCTACTGAATGCCAATCGGATTCTGCATATTATCTTCTCATTGCTTTTCAAAATCCTATTAGAATTCTTTTTGCTTGGTACTGCTTGCTGGCTGGGAGGTTCAAAATGTCAAGGGTGATGTGTACAGTGTTACGTAAACTATTCCCAGCGTCAAATTGACAATAATGGGTTGCAAAATGGGAATTGAGAGGAGGCTGTGTCTATTGATTATCGGAGAAGAAATCAATCGTATTATGCAATGCAGAAGAATGAGGTGAGAAATACAAAGAGGCAGAAATCATGTGTATCAATGGCAATAAAAGAAGCGTATGTGAGATGGATGCATTTCATAATTTAAGGCTAGCTACTCACAAGCCAGTGAGATATGATGAGCCTGCCTGGCAATATGTATGTACATTTAGTTACCCAAAAGGTAAAGGAACTGGAGCACTTGGAGTAGATAGATTATGAGTGCAGTATGTACACAAGGCACTCACGGACGCTTAAGTACCTTTGAAATACATACGT
The DNA here is from genome assembly GCA_947179485.1 of Allacma fusca. Lineage (NCBI taxonomy): Eukaryota > Metazoa > Arthropoda > Collembola > Symphypleona > Sminthuridae > Allacma > Allacma fusca. The sequence goes on along the minus strand of OX359250.1, from coordinate 19,923,925 downwards.
GTGCGTATGTACAGACACAGACACAGGGTTACATGAGTAAGTTATACACGAAAAGTTTTTTCTTTGACTGGCTCTGAATGTATATTGTGTCTCCCTGTCGTCATTGTGCGTATTATATTCAATTCTATTTAGATGTCTTGTGTGCTATCCGGAGTCTATCCATCGATACAGAGCATAAGTGAAAAAAAAAAGCTACTACTCCCTCACCACGAAGGCCCCATTGAGCACTATGGAATGAATAAGAAAAATTGGCACGAGCAAATCTTATAGATTGTAAGCGTGAGTGTGTGAAGTGTGTATAGAAAAGGAGGAAAAGAGTCTTCTATGAAAAGAGCCCTCAAATGACACCGATTTCTTTCGTGAGCCACTGAATACGCTGACGTTGCTGGGTCAATGCCACTCACCCTTTTGTCTGTCCAGCCTTGACTTCCAAACAATCCCAGCATTTTTGCTGCATCGGTCATTTCTAAAGTCAAAAGTCTTGAGAAATTCTTCCCATTTATTTTGACCGGTGCATACACTCTTTTTACTTTTTTTTATCCTCCCTATACAAACATCTGAAAAACTAATCCTCCCCCTCCAAAACTCTGTCGTCAGACCTTTTCCAACCGACATTAATAATCCTTTTACTTGTGTAACTTCCACAAGTTTTGCTTGGATATAAAAATTAATCAACAAAAAAAAACAAGCTCTACTCTCCTACTACATCATGTTTTGCAATTATTACCAACTTCTGGTATAATGTAACTTCATTTTTAAAATGGTAGCTTACGAAGGAGGAATGAGATAGACACAGGGATCTTTTAACAATGTCATTAATTCCTGGAACCCTTATTTCTTCATATTGAAAATAAAAAGAACTGAAACACAAAAGGAGACTCAGTCAAGTATAAATTAAAACAAAAATTTGGTATGTCTGAGTAAACGTAATTACATACCTTGTGCTTTTAAATATATTTTGAATTATAGGTCTTTAGGTCTGAGGAAAAAGTATTTGAATTATGACACACGCAAAGCAATACAGTTGTAAATAGGAAATCATGTTCCAGCATTAAATTAAGCATTCATTTCCGATTCTACTTCAATTACACTGCTGCTAATTTGTGGGAGAGAGATGAATACAGATGCATAAAAACTCACGCTCTACTACCCAACCTTTGAAGTTGTAAATACAAAAGATTTAACTGTGCTCATCATTTTTCTTTTGCATTCTTCTTAATTTCTGCATTAGGTCTCGGTATGTATGCCCACTGAATCCAACAACCAAATACTACGAACGTAAAATCATATGAATAATCTCATTCACAATTCTATGAAATTACTGGAATTGGATTGGAGTAAGTTCCGCATATGTACATATGTATGTTCGAAAGGAAAATGAGACTACAGTCACGCAAGGCATTGGTTTTGCGAAGCTGTGAATGACAATGTCGGCTAAACAATGATGAGTGCATAGTGCACCGTGTCAAGTGTTATTGACTGAATCCATGAATAGCAATTACTGCCGCAGTTGCAGCTCACCTATTAGGAAATTAAATGTATAATGGATTTTGGATGGAGCTCTGTGACACTCCTGCTTTTGTCACCCCCGAACTATATGTGTAGACCGTTGTAAATAGTGATAATAGTTTTACCTTGTAGCAAGTTAGTCCATGATGGAAGTAAAATAGAGAAGTAATCAGAAGTTTAAATTAAGGAGCTATTTAGGAAGAACAAGTGAAGAATGTGACGGTGCAAAAACGGAATTGTCAGAAAATGCGGAAAATACTTTAGCGAGGAAGAGACAAAAGCAGGTTTAGACAGATTTTCTCGTCACCTCCAGCTCATTGAAGATTTGTCACGCGTTTCAAAATCACGTTAATATTGTTCAATGGTTCAATCCTTTTCAAGAGATGAGCGAGACATTCGCAACCTCAGACAAGTGTGTTGGATTTCAAGGGGAAATTATTGTAGCCAAAAAATTAACTGTGACTGCTCTGTGTGTATCTTCGACTGTAATTTTTTTTAAACTCTGTGACCTCAATTATTTACGTTTCTGAATTTAGTTTCCAAACTGCCTCAAGGTTTCTCTGGAAATTGAGCTTCAGCTTCAATCTGGGGATGTAATGCGGATACATGGAGGTTGGCTGTGCATATATTCTCCGCAGTCACTTTAAAGAATTGAATTAAGAGTAAGAGGTTCAGCACGAAAGGTCTTTAAGAAAGGTCTACGTTGAACTCTTGCAAGGGGAAAATCAGAGCAAGAATAATGAGATTTTTGAAGGAAAAAAGCTCACGACCCAAAACTGAAATGTCAAATGTTGGTTTGACGAACTCACGAGAACATGACAAGTCCACTTATGTAATCGAGTATGGATAATCAAATTAAAGGTGGGAAGAAATTTTTTATTTTCCACAGGATTATTTTTTCCCTGGGATATTATAGCAGGACTGACTACACAGTGTGGGGATAGGTATGTATATCTATATACACAAGTGCGCAGATGTTGAGCAGGAATAGTCATGGTCTTGAAGGATTTATCCTGTAGAAATTTTTTCACTATAATTTCGACATTAAGTACTGAGGGATTATTTTTGAGGGGTACAATAATAATTACACCTATGTATCTAACACTGGTTAATACTAAGGCCGTAATGACTAGCAATGACATAGAATTTTGGTAATTTTGATTTTGGAATTCAGGAATCATTTTTCGTTGACAGACTCTCAAGTCGTTGACCCGTTCTTGTTCTCCGAGGATGGAAACAATACCAATGCGGGGAAAATGTGTAGTTCGCTTTGGTTTGGTTCCTGAAAAATATTATGATGACGTTTTTAGACAGCTGGATGGCAACCATGGCATTGGCATTCCCTGAACTGTGTTCTAGTCTCTCTGTCTACCATTGTGTCGTACACACAATAATGGTTTGACCAGGCAATCATTTCATTCATTTCTTCATAATGATGGCAGATTCGCATTCTTCACGGCTACACATTCTTCTCTGGTGCATCCTCTCTATCTGCTCCTGCTTGGGTTTCTATGTCTCTCTTGCTTTTTTTATATTTTCAGTTCTCTCCCGTGGGTTACCCCTCCGTTTAGTCTACAACATGGAATGTCAGCTTTCAGTTACGTCAGGGAACAAAACCGCAATTTCACATTTTTCACGCCTTGTCTTTTCATGTCCCCTTTCCTGATAACACTGGTCGAATCAATAATAAGCCTTTGGTGGAATTCCTCTCCGACGCTCGGATACAAACTCATTTATTTACACTGCACTGGCTTCAATTTTTCCGGGGACTTTCCGCCGACACAATTTTTATTGTAATTGATTTCTGCAAAGCAAACGCATGATTATTCATTTTTTTTATTAGTACTGTACTCTACACAAAGTCATTCTCCACACACTGCTTTGCCTATCACTAATTCCATAACTAAGTCGTATGTACTTGATACGTTTGATAATAAAAGCGCTTTAAATAATAAGCAATAATACCATTATTTATAATGTTTTTAAAGATTATTGAAGTATAATTTTGCATTAACTCTTCCATCCGATTCGAATTTAAATCCTAACGGAAACAAAAACGTATCCTCAATTTATTGTTAGGTATGAAATAATTATTTTTTGGGCCATCCCATGTATATCCAAATATCCCACGTAAAATTCCATTACAGCTGGTTTATATGATTTTATTTAGGATGAAAACAGATTTAATCTCTTGAGGCATCATTTATAAAAAGTTTGTGAAGAAGTCCAAAGCCAACTGGTACCACATCTAACAAACTAAATATAACTTGCGGAAAAAGTTTTGTACACTCTGCCATTCAATAAGCAGCACCTACAGAACGGTACGAATGGATCACTGTGCAAGGAAAGATAAAGTTTGAGAATACGATCCATGCAGTTATACAGAGGAGGTAAAAAAAAGAAGAAGATAAAGATACTTTAGTACTTGAACTGAAGGATGTCTCTATTAAGTGTGACCAGTGAAGTTCAACATCACAATGACTAGTTATTTCCAATTACTCTCCAGCTCAGATTCAAGTGTGTGGAAAGGAATTCTTGGGATGAGGAAAGTGAAACAAAGGGGGGAAAAGTTCCCAAGACAAAATTCTTGAGCTAATTCACATTTGACCTGAGTTGGCAGTTTTGAGCTGAAGATGACCCGCTTTTGTCTACTTTCAGTTATCTTTTTTTTTTCTTGCGGTTTCCTCCGTAAGTTTCATCACCTTATTATAAAATGTTGCTAAAAATAATGCAGCCCCATTATTGGTGGATGCGATTCCATTGAAAGTTTTAGCAACTGCCTAAAGATGCAATAATTCAATTTAAATTGACTAAACACTACCTCTTTCATGCCATGTTATTATTTATGCTGTCAGATAGACACGTGCGGCCTCGTATTCTTTTACTAGACGTTTTACCTAAGAACATTTTTGGGTTTCTTTTCCTAGCTTTATATAAGTATACGAAGAGTGAGAGACGGGGAGAGAGAGAGAGGGAGAGAGCAGTTGGTTGTAATAATGCACAATGTAGTGTGTCTATACTTGGTGAAGTACTATAGCGTAATGAGTATTTTCTCCATCTTGTAACCCAGAATATGGAAAAGGGTTAACGAGGTAGGCGTAAAAGGGTTTTCTACCCAGACAAACTACGTTCAGACACGAACAATGCTCCGACAATTGGTTGTTATATTTTGTGATATACTATGACTTGGTCAGTGCAAAATGTCAGGAGAATGGATAAAAGCAAATAAGCTGGGAAATTATATGTTTGTTCCAGCCATTGTATCCATTGTAGTGCGAGTAACTCCACTATTATTACAGTCTCGACATCCTTCAAGAGTACTAAACGTACAACTACTATAGACCAGGGCTGGCAATCAGGCGTCACACATGACACAGCTTAACTGCTTAAGTCATTCCAATTCCCTCTTATTATTTATCGTTATTAGCTCCAGTTTAAACAAACACACTTGAGAGTTTCCAATACAGTTCCCTCAAACTTATTGATTCCCATCCCCGAACTCCCTAACTCAATACTATACCCTTAACCTCTAGTAGTATTAATTCAGACACTAGCAATTCTTCAATAAATTCCGTCCCGAAGTCCCACTAATGATAGTTCTCCCTTAAAAACACACTTATTAAAACCCGCAAGGGAAATTATATAATTTGACAAGAGTCTCACGTCAAGTCTCAGCTCCTCCAAGAAAATGCTGACAGGAGGGATGTGTATGAGTCTCCATGCTAATAATTATATACGAAGTGTGTTTTGGAGCATCGTATTTAAACGGTTTTGGAATATGGTACACATTTGAAGCAATTGTTTGAAAGATGGAATTCTTCATGAAGTGATATGATGTAAATATTGTGTAACAAGCGTGCAGAACCCTCAAGCAAGGCAGGGAAGTCGCTCGGAGCAATGTACATATTTGGCTGTGTGGATGGGCTGGAAGACCCAGTGAAATGATAGTTGATATTTGTAGAGGATTGGATGACATGTGTTGGATACACGAATCGAGACAGACAGTGAGAGAGAGAAGGATGGACGGATAGATGAACGGACATTACAAAAAGTTCATGTTATCATTTTCTCATAGTATGCACAAATGCATACTCATAGGACAGAGTCGACAGAGGCAGACTATGGAGTTTTGGAGGTGCCATGACTATTTATGTGTATGTTGGGATGAGGATAATAAATAGAGAAATGTAGATAGCACGAGGAATTATTCAGCAGGAGCAGCATCCACAGCAAAGATATGAGCAAAGATAGATTCGTTGATATTCATGACTGCAATGTTGATACGGAGGATTCCCAAAGAGAAAATAGTATCTACATGTTCACGTACTGCACATCCCACTAAAATTACATATGGAGGTGAACCTACAACAAGAACTGTTGAAAATTGTAGAGTACTATTTTAGAGTCGTCTTCTCGAGCCTTGGGTATAGATATGTACAGTTGATGAGAGGAGAGGACGCGGAAAAACATGATCATGTTGGTGGAGTGCGTAGAATGGAAGGAAACATGTGAAAGATTACGAGTATAAGTTGCTCTCCGTATTTTCAAATCTATACTTATATATGATTGGAGACTCGAAGTTTTTGAAAAAGCATGAGACTGCATTTCCTACGAACGATCGCATCGTCGATGCTCCAACAAGGACTGTGTCTGTGGACGTTGGAGGAGAGTAGCAATCCAGCAATGTAACAATGTCTCTACACTCAAGTCGAACTAACAATACAATGCAGTCAAATGACTCGGCAGTTTCCTTCACATTGTACCATTTCATTTTATACATTTCTAATGTTACACCACGACGGAACCAAACCACGACTATTACTAGCATCAAACATCACACTTTAATTCTTCCTTGCACTGCATCCTTATTTTTAAAACTTTTTTATTTTAGTTTTTCCAACTTCAACCACTCTATCAGGTATCAAAACATACTTATTCTGATTACTACGTCTGACTTGAGTATATTCTATATATATATATATATATATATGAGCACCAGCACACACACTCACACATCAAGTTATATCCTCAGTACTGTAGTAGTAGTAGTGTGTGGACCCTGTACACTGAGCTCCCACCTATATCTACATATTCAGAGCCGGATAAACTTTCGAGAGGAAAAACTACCCATTTGGATGAAACTTAGCCAAGCCACCTCACAAATTACATATGGGCTTGAGTCAGTCAGCATTTTGGCATTAAGAAAAATCAAACTCCCAACATTGCGCCTCGGCCTCTCAATTCATTACCAACCGTATTTTTTCTCTTCCCTCTACATAAATACTTAATACGGGTACCCCAAGTTACCAGGATGACTTCGTAGAATTAATAAAGTTACTTCTCCCTTATACACAGGTACGTCCTGAGACCCGTAAAAGTGTGTATCTTGGGAAGATGTACTTAAAGGCTTCCCTTCGGATACAAATGTATCTTTGAAGGAGAGTATATACACATTAACTCAAGGGTACTAAAATATATTTGGTGGGAGCAAGTCATAGGAGAGTAAACTAAACTACCTATCCGGTAGGAAATCTTCAATTTGAAGTGTTAGATTAAAAACTATATAGGACTGTCATTTCTTCAAAAAAGTTGCCATTGTGCCTGCCTTTAGCTAAATGCATGTATACATTCGGGTGAAAAAATCCTGTACATAAATAAACCTGGGATGCGCTCATCCTCTTGGGAAAGTACAGTCTATAAAGGAGTATAGGCTCCCCTTGGGATGTAATAATTAATGTCCCAATGTGTGTACATATGGAGAGACCCAGCATAAGGTGCCTCATTATCATCCCCTACACTAGTACACATAGAATGGTACAAGAGTAAACATATAGGATTTCAAAACCTGTCCATACTTTTCCCCCTCTGAATCCTCCATAATTTTTCTTTCTCTCTCTGTCCGTTCAAGAGAATTTTCAACAAGTCTTGGCTTTTGTTAGAAAAATTAGACAAATTCTTCAAGATGGTAAGTGTTCTCGTTAGATCTGTGGAGCTTCTATACAGGAGTACTTTACTTAAAGATACTTCTTGAGGACGGGGGGAAAGAAACGGCTTAGGATCCTACTAAGAAGGAAGTCCATGACGAAAGATCAACTTACTTGATAAATTTCACTTAACCCGACATTGTTGGAGTGTTTTATATGAAAAATAGCCATTGTCAGATGGAATAATTAACTTTCTTCTTCAACTAGTACCTCAAAAATTACAGTATATTAAATAAGGGTAGAAGTTCACTTTTTAACACAAGGCTTATATTTTATTCGCAGCAACGTTTCGAGCTTTTACTCTTCGTCAGGCAAATTATATACTAGTAGTAACATTCAATATAATGCATACTACAATCAATAAAAATTGAAAAATTGAAATTATTGATTTTTCGATTATTTAAAATAATCATAATAAACTATTTTTTAAAAATATGAATTAGTTAAGCCATTTAAAAAAATTTTGGCTAAGATAACCCCGGGATTGCCACACCCGTCGAACTTTCGTCCTGAGGTTTCGATGTTTCCTTAATATGTAAATTTGATGTTTAGTCCAGGTAATGCATTAGAATTGAAGAAATGGATCATTCGGTTTTCGGTTTCAATTCTGACTTTTTCATCTCTTGAAGCGTACTTCAATCCAGTAACTAGCATATCATCCACACTATGTCCAGTTAGATTAAAATGTTGGGAAACATTTTTATACTGTTTATTCAACACATCCCTCCTGTGTTCCGCAAATCTATCCCCAAGATGTCTTTCCGTTTGCCCTATATATATTACATCAGGGCATTTGTTGCATTTAATAGCGTATATCAACGACTTTGATTCACATGTAAATTCTTGTTTGAGATGTATTGTCCTCTTCAAGTTTGTCACCGTAGATAGTTTCAAAGTATGTTTGCAGGTGACGCATCGTTTACCTCTTTTGCATGGAAATGTGCCTGGTGTTGTTAGTATAGGTGCTTTGGTAATTGATGTGCGGACAAGTAATTGCTTTAAGTTTGGGGCCCGGCGAAAAGATTTCATAGGTGGCAGTGGAATAATTTGAGAACCGGTAGAATTAGGGATTATTGACTTATATAGCATAATAGCATCATAGGCTAACACACGTGCAAGTGGAGAATAGTTAAGTACTAAAGGAATTCGTTCTGTTGTTACATTTTGTCGTGGGTTGGTTTTGTTAATTAATTCTTCTCTCGAAATTGATCTGCATTTGTTTATAGCTTCTTTGATAAGGTTTTCGGGATAATGCCGATTAATAAAGTGTGTTGACATTATTTTAGCTTGGTTTTCAAACTCATCAATTCGGCTACATATTCTTCTTAAACGTAGAAACTGTGAATAAGGAATTGCATTCAAAGTAGATTTTGGATGATATGAATAGTATGACACATACGTGTGTGAATCTGTGGGCTTCGTATAGATGGTTGTTTGAATAGTGTCACTTAATTGGTCCGGAATAATCAATACATCGAGAAATGGGGCTGATGTCTCATATATTTTAAATTCAAATTTTATAGAATCATGTGAAGTTGTAAACTCTTGAATATACAAATGAAGTTCGTCTTTGGAGCATGAAAATAATTTGAGCAAATCATCAATATATCTTAAATCCAAGTCCGGTTTAGCTCCATGATACGCCTGATTAAATTGTGCCTCCAAATATGCCATGAATAAGCAAGCAACAACTGGGCCCATCTTAGTGCCCATTGGAACACCCTTGGTCTGTTTGAAATACATCGAGTTGAATTCAAATTCAGTGAGGTCAAGGACAAGTTCTGTGAGACGTATTATTACTGAAGTTGGAATGTCAGTATTAGGAGTTTGATCCAAAAAATATTTAATGGAAGTAAGTATATCTTGATGTGGTATGTTTGTATATAGTGCGACTACATCCATTATTACAATATATCGTCCATGTCCTTGAAATTTAAATTGAGCCAGTTTCTTGAGTAAATCATTAGTATCTTTGAGATAAGTCGGCGTTGATTTCAGTATAGGTTGTAAAATAGTATCAAGAAATGAAGAAATTAATTCTGTTGTACTATTTACTGATGAGATGATTGGTCTACCTGGATTATTTGGTTTATGGATTTTTGGGAGACAGTAAAATTTCGGACACCTTGGCTTCTTGCTAATCAGATTGATTGCTTCCCTTGGAAGTTGTCCATTACGAATCATTTCAGAAATTGTTTCCGTTACGATGTCTTGGCTTTCAATTGTCGGTTCTTCTGTCAATGGAATGTAATACGATTGGTCAGATAACTGACGCATACATTCTTCAATATACAGATCCTTTCGCCAAACAACCGTGGCCCCACCTTTGTCGGCAGGTTTAATGACAATATCATCACGTGATTTCAGTTCTTTGATAGCGTTGGATTCTTCAATACTGATATTTGATTTTACTCTAAGTTTTGAACTCACTTTTGTATTAACAAGTGTTTTAACTTCTTCGATATAATGTGCAAGTGATGGGTACTCCGTTTTAGGTGGATTCCAAGAACTTTTTTCACGGACAATGTTTTCCAGTATACCCGCAACGCCATCTTTAGGATCTGGATTTGCGTATTGGTTGTTGTGAAAATGCGATTTAATATTAATTCTTCTAAAAAATGCTTCAAAGTCTTGGTTTACAACGAATGTGTCTACGTTTGGTGTTGGAGAAAATTTTAAACCCTTTTGTAAAAGTTTCATCTCTGCTTTAGAAAGTGGCAGATCCTCAGGAATGGTTACAACTGATTTCTCATTAATTAAAAATTACAGGATTGTCCCGTGTGTAAGTATCTACTTATGGTCTGAGGGAAATGAGATGCAATTTTTTTGATGGACAAACTGCATTCCATAAAATATGATAGTGTAAATATAACTTCGTAGTTTCTTATGGAGACTCACATGAGATTCATCTTTGGATGTGAGTGAAGAGACAAAAGACTGGAGTTTGGAGAGTCTCCTGTGCATATTTACAATACATAATTAGTTGAAACTGTATGAGAGGTTTCGATCGAAAATCTCATATGTATAGTAATATGGTTGGGGGTAGGATCCAAGTCCGTGGTAAATTCAGTTGGTGTGGAGAGCTTATATATGTATTTGATGTGTTGGTAGGAAAAGAATAAGCGGGCAATGTCAACGCCGAGGGAACTCGAATCTGGTTGGATATCCGTGGTGAATTTAACCGTGAGCCCTTTTTATATCAAGAGTATGATTATTATACATGCATGCTTTAACGTTAGATAACCCAGCTAATTTATATCGTGAGTTGTCCTACAGGCATCCCGATTTTTTTCAACTATCTCGTCTCAAGTTTACAAAAGAAAAACTTGGTTCAAGAAAGGAACATTTTTTGACCCACAGCTATGCACAGGGACTGGGTTGCAACTTCAGATGAATTGATTCACATGCATATGGAACATAGCAATGCATTTGCTTTAAATAAACCCTTCCAGCTTTGCGATCTGTATACATACGAAACTCCTGACCAAATATTTCTAGCTTTCTTACTGAATATTTCCCTTGAAATTGAATGTCGAATTTTACTTCCCATTCATAAGGAGGTTTTGCCAGGAAGATAAATAAATCTTGTGTGGGCATTAAAAAATACTTGAGGCACAAATCATTTTATTTTTAAAAACAATACAAGGAAATCAAGAGAATAAGAACAAAAACTGTAGATCCAATATCAGCTGGATTAGCTGATGTCATAATAGATACATAATAACCCGTACCATTATCTATCGCTACATTATCTATTTCGGGAGGAATTCTAAAGGAGCAGTTTTGAAGTCTAAAGGGGTACTAACGACAGCTTTGTCTGAATAACAGCCCAGGATTCCAGACATGATCTTTTATAAATAAAGATTTGCCTTGAGTATACAGCCGATGGCTGTATCTTTAAAACCAAATCAGTATGTGTGTGTACTTAACGTCTAAACAAAACGGTATCATTACTTTGTTTTATTTGTTCAGCGAACCAAATCAATTTGGTGATTATCTTGAGGATGGTCTATTGTCAGCTATGCCTTGTTAACTATATATAGACTTGGGAGACTCAAGATTCCACAGCTCAGGCTGCTCTGTAAGTGTACAATATGTGTTTCACGTATCACAGAAATAATTTCTATGCTAAAATATTATTCAATTGATTATTCAAATTATAGTTCCAATTCCAATGGTAAATCTTACTACTGTATTTGGAGGGAGAGTACTTAGGAGCACAATCAGAATGACGACATGATTCGAATTTTTAATTCCTATGGAAGAAAAAATATTGAGCTGCTTCCAGGTTCTTTTGGTTTGATTCATTTTCATGGTAATCCGGATCAGAAAGTTGTATAAAAGAATGACTGTAGTGATGGTACAGAAAGGAGCTTCTGTTGCTGAACGAGTGTGAGCACAATGTGAGCAAATGTGTACTTTGAATTTTTATTGCATTGGAAAAGGGAGGAATAATATTATTTAGTTTGCAAATCATGATGCAAGAGGCAATGTGTGCAAATACTTTGTGCTCACCTTCTGCCATTGCTTCTCCCAAGTTTTTGGTACGAAATGGCAAAGTAACGTTGAATAAAGCTGATGACATTACGTGGAAATACTCCTGGTGATTTGTAGTGTCATTTTATTTTAGCAGGCGGATACATACATGTGGATGTTTGAGTTGGAGTGAGGGAAATGCAAACTGCCTCTACACGTTGGAGGATATGGGTGTCTAGGTTTGAATAAGATGGTCGATATGATTGCAACACAAGTTACAATCTTGGAAGGAGAAGAGAAACTGGCGCAATAACATAGGTTGCTGTTGAATTGTCAAAGTTCTGGTTGCGTTATCCTGCGACCCCGTCATTACCATTTTTATGAATAACGTACTTATTTACAGAAGTAAAGATGTACGCAATCACCGAAAACATGTGTGTAATATAAGAAACTCCTGAAGGATTTTCCAAGGGAGATTTGTTTAGAAATGCGTAAGCGTTAGGGCTTTTATAGCACGTGAACAAATTATATTACGGAAAAAGTATTGCACAACGTATGAGTTATGTATAAGGGAGTTGGAGGGAACTACAGATAGATATATAGAGGCACACACATACATACAAGTACAACTCCCAGTGTTTCTTCCCAAAAACCAATTGTACATATACTTACAAAGAGAACTCAGAGATCTACTTACTCCTCTCATCTCTTCTTTTCTCTTGCAACTTCTAAAGATTTTTTTCCGAGGGTGAAATCTTTTTGTGTTCAAATTCAGGAAGGCACAGCCGTACTACTCGGGAGTGTTTGTCGGTAATACATAATTCTAGCCTGATACCGATTCAATGTACATTTGTGCTTAGCTACACACAACTTGACAGGGTCCGTATCACATAAGGAGTAGCTTCCCTCCGTACCCTCCCTGTATCTATCACCATACATACATAGATGCAGGATGAGGGAAGAAGGACCAAGCTGCAAGTAGGTACTAGTTGTTGTAACTTCCAATCTGCACAACTCAGTCATTATATAACGTATCATAGTAAGAAAGCCTCTTTACCACTGTGACGAGTGGATGTGTACGTAACTACGAAATACAAGGGAGAGAGATGAAATGAACAAAACCAAAGTAAGGCACACCTGGTCTTTTTCTCCATCTCCATGTGGAACTCCGTAGCTTGAGCAAAAGTCCGACGGACCAAATTCATCACGATTCAAAGACCTCATCAAACTCTGGTTGATAGTAGTAATAGCCGGAGTAATATGTAGGACGAGTTACATCTTCTCCTTTCTACTCCAGGCTCCAAGGCCGGTCCACATGGTTAAAATTTTAGATGCTCTGACGATCAGTGTATAAAACACCACTCGTGTTTTTCTCTCTCTTTCTCTCTCTCTCTCTCTCTCTCTCTCTCTCCATAGCGCTAGACTTCCAGTGCGTATCCGTAATGCAATCTCAGGTTTAAATCCCGCAAAATTTCCATCGAGGGGGCTTTTCATCCACTTTTGCAGCCGCAGCTTCCCTTTAGCAGTTACAGCCACAAGCTTCAAGTTTTGTGTGGATACCTTAGATTTTTGAGTTCCCACTTTTGCAGATTCAGATCCAGATTCCAATTTTGCAGTTCCAGCTCTCCTACTTTCACATGTTCATGTTGTCACTATTCCTGTAATCAAGAAATTCCAATTAATTTCCAACTTTCATCACAAACTGCAATAGGAATGTTCGCAAGGAGAAATAGAAATGTACGGAGATTAATTTCAAAGGCGGGATATATTTCTCTACTACATTTTGCATACCAGAGCATACTACTTTTGAGGGTACAGCCGTTAAAATATTATTCAATATTTCACTAGACTTGTGAATTGGGCTGAGAGCACGAAAGCGTTGCAGGCATGTATTAAAATAGTCGTGGATCATCGTGATAGGTACTTACTACCATGGTACATAGGTGTAGGTATTGGCCTATGTATGTACATACCTTGTCACACTGTACATACTGATGAATACAGCACATAGTCATGGTAACGCTTGTTTTTTTTATGACCGGATTGATTCGGGGGTAAAAACCCTATTAATACTTAAATCTATACGAGGAGCTGCTAAGGTTGTGGTGGGAGCTTCCATGTTGCTCATATAGAAGTTGGCCCTAATATTATGACGTATGTTTTTGAAATTTTGTATTTTATATAATACATTACATCTCAGCCGGTGGCGATGTTTTTCTACATCTTTGGTTTGTTCTTGCCCTGTGCCATGCTACGGCTCCTTGCTGTATACTTTTAAAACGGGGAGTTGAAGCAGCAATGGGTAAGGTATTTTTTTTCCTGCCAGCGTAATAAATAATAACGCTAACAACATGACGCTGAGCTGAGAGCTTACAGAACTGTGATGATGAGACCGTGAATAATTCATCTTTCGACGCTAAAATACACCACGAAAGATCCACCATATATTATTCACTCCGGCCAACCAAGAAGTGGAGAGAACTCTTTCCTTTTATAACATTATTCCATCTCTGTGTGCAGTAATAAAGCTACCTTAAATTGATGTGTACCAAACAAAAAGTATGTATACTATTAATACCTAGCTTTGTCAACAATATCCACCTTGCCAAGGTACACTACACTACTCACAGGATTCTGAAGAAGATGGAGATGAGGACGAGTTTTTAACTCATCCTTCCCAAGCACATCATTACCCACACCCACAGTAAGGTTATACATACCACCTTACATAATAGACATACATACAGTTGGCTCTGACTCTGAAAATCCGCCTGAATCAGTGCTTTATTTTAAAATACACATGTTCACATTATATGCAGTCATGACCTGATGGTTTTTATTATGGAAGTCTCCATACCTACACGACTGCCTCTACTTTTCCAACGGGCCTGTGTCAGACTCGAAATATTACAAAACAAAGGGATGACATGGGCTACAATCTCAACACTGTTTTAAACTCCTATTCACACTTATAGAAAAAATTGTACATCATATATGCCTGGTTGCTGATATAATTACATGCAAAATTATAGGCCTCTTGGATCGTCAATAAAAATTTTATTCACAAGATGATACTATATCATTTCAAAGTCAGAGACCACATGAGAATCACCACGCTCAAGTTCTGAACTCATCATTCAAGATCATAATGATATCAAACGTTACGATAATGACCGTGTCTGTTCCCTTGTAATTCTATCTACTCAGTCAGACTTTTAGTTCACCCTTGTCTCCTGCCCAGACACCAGCATGATCCCAGGGACATAATACTTCATCTTAAAATAGCCAGTCTATAGCATACATGACTTGAGTCTTTGTATAAAAAATTACTTGTTGCCTCCAAAGAGCGTAATGGTGAAAAAACTGGAGATGTGCAGGTGTTAAAAGCAAATATCTGTCAACAGTATTGAGACACGACGGTAATGCTCGAGAGCAGCAAATTCCGAAACCAAACAAGAAAATACGTTTGTGCATAGTAATGGGAGAAATTATGAGCCCAGAAAACGAATAGTTTAGCACTGTGTTGATTTCATTACATCTCAAGACTCAGACTGTCTGATGATGCTTTTTTTTCCCCGAACGTAACATACTACTTTATGAGGAGTTGAATATTTATACAATCCAAACCGACACATTACAATGCGTTAAGAGCCTGAGGTGGTTCATGAATCAAACTTAACAGCTCATAAGGTATGAAGATGAGGCTGTATGGAGAATCACTGGAAAGGAATGATAAAACAAAACCGGTAGCTCTCTTAGTGCTGTGAAAATTGACAGCTACGATCAAAGCTTATTAGGAGGCCCAAAATATTCATCAGCTCCTGGGAGTACAGTATAAGCAAGGCGCACACAATTTATTGTGCACCACACTGAGCTAGTAACAACTTGAGCCTCACCTAAGCCTTGATCGTAATAACTCTTCCACCTTCAACACACAAATGCATCCATATGGACAGATAACATAACTTCAGTAGTGCCTGTACACAGTCAAAGTTTCTAATATTCTCAAGGCATTCGATTCCAAGCAAATGCTAAGCAGCGGCAGAAGAATGCACTGGTAGGTGGGCAAGAGCCAAATCCCCTTTCAAAAATCCAGGGCTTTTTGGTATAGTTTTAAAAGCCCTTCAAGCACAAATTATTGTCCTATGAAAATTGCAAGACTTACATTTTCGTTTCTACTTTTTACGAGAAATTTAACTTGTAATTATAATCGATCACGCTTGTTTTCTTATTAGTTATGAAAAGCTGTTGTCATGTTTTCGCTGGATGAGAACAACAACAAAGGTTCATATGCGTGCTTGTATTCCATTAAGGCCAAGATGGTTCGGGACAGGTAGCATGAGAAAAAGAGGAAAATCCTGAGAATCTTTCACGAATTTACATTTACCCACCACTGAGTTCGGCGTATTGAAAGGTGATTGGGAAAAGATGCAGTCTAATTTTCAAAAATTTTTAATGGTTAAATAATAATTAATTCCGCATCTCAGATACCACATACGGAATGAACCCTTGGATACAAAAGAGCTCAAAACAAGGTTTTCAACACATGAAGAAATCCATGATATATACTTACTATATAATTACATACACTCACTCACCCATGAAATATATTACACATTGAAATTACTAACTGATATATTACACTGTCTTGTTTTAAGGTAGCTACAAACTCTATATAGAATTTCTTCTAATAAAAAAAAATTGAAGGTACAGATAGATATATGAAACTCATGCATATATGAATCTGGCCCAAACTACTACAATGTATATTTCACATACAAGATCATTTTAAGGGAAAGAGCATAATACTTTCGGAACTTTTCATATATTTAGGTCTGACCTTACATTAACCATACCTATATTTATCAGAAGGGATACCACAAGATACAATTGAGTTGCGGACATATGTGTCCCTATATACATACGTACATAGGGACTCCTTCTCCAATCTGACACACAAGGGTACCTATCGAGTGTATGAAACCACAGCATAAGTTTGGTAAGGGTCTTTGGTGATCCATCCATCCATCGATTTCTGCTGAGTCGTAATTGCTGAAGCTGCCAATCAGTGTCTTGACAGCGGCGAGCTTCTCAACACAGCAAGGGGTACCAAATAAATAGACACAAGGGAAGAAATATACTCGAGTATATTTATATAAACTCCCAGCAACGGAATGCCTATTAATGGTACTCACCCTGGCCAAGTAGCAGCCGATCCTACACGGAGTAGTGGGAGAACCACGTAAGTAAGTACATGACCGTCTGTAATTGCTAATGCTACCCACTTGTATTCCAAAATTTATTTACCTCAACACACATCATCAACACTTGAGCTGGATTTGTATTGAAAATAGCACTACATTTTGGATGCCAGGAACATGCTTGTGCACGCTTATTTAAGCATTATGCCATATTTACGCTTTGTAGTAACTAACAGTCAATTTTCGTGTTACAAGGGAGCGAAATTCGGTTCACTAAATAAAATTTTCTTTAAACACTTGATAACAATTCAACCCCTCACTCTCCTTTGCTACCCATAGAATAAGAGGAGAACGCTCTATCAACAGTATATTTTTGTATATAAAAAAATTCTAAACAGTAGGTTGGTTGCATTCATTTATTATTAGGACAACTGTGTGAGTGCATCAGAATTTAGTGTATATAAGGATTTGTACTATAATCGAATTGGACCATTCTTGACTAGTACACTGTACCCAGCAGTCTACAACAAGTGTATCGTTTTTAACTCCGTTTCGATTCAGGAGTTTCACGAAACCAGGGGATGAGTCGACGAAATGCACTAAACTAGAACGAAAGCTATCTTTCCAGTTGGAAATTCATGTACTTTATTTTCTTCTCTTAAATTATCAGGCTCTTGTTGAGGTACATTCTATTAACTCATCATTCCCTACTCACAAAGCACCAACTCGTTTAATAAACACATGCTCTTCCTTTGGAGTCCCTAGCTTTGTTTATAAATTGTGAAAGCTCAATATTCAAAATTATTATTGTCGGGAATCTGGTGCAAACTAAGGAACCGACTGCATATGTAAGAATATAAACAGTTTCAGAAACTTTAAAGTATATTTTTGAAAAGAAAAAAATCGTCTAGAAAAAGCACTGTGGATGAATTATTATAAATGGGTATGGAGATGTAAAGTTGAACCTGTAAATGTGTAACTTATTATTAGGGGCTCATAAGTAGAGCAAAGAAATATTTCCCCAGAAGTCTGCGTAGGCGTCACAAAGTAGACGTAAGAAATTGTGATTATTGACAGGTTCTGTAACAAGTGTATTGAGGGATTCCAGGAATAATTGCAAACATGAAGTAATGGAATTCTGCAACTTAATGGTAATTTAGTAGAGAGGTATTTGATTTCTCTAAAATACAAAGACATGGTGTCACATACGTTTTCGCATAGGAACAATCTCCTTTTTGTGAGGTAGCTTCAGTAGTGCTTTATATGTTTGACTACACTTGTTGAAGAGAAAACCTGTTGAAGTTTCAAATACAATCAGACTTGTGAACAAGTGTTGTCTCTATTATTTGTAACTCTGATTTTCAGACTGAATAGAAACACAAAACTGGGTAAACGTTCTGATATAATAGGTCTTTGTGAGAGTTCACGTTTGGATACAACGTAGACAAGCAATTGCAACTTGCACACTCTGCGAGATCCCAATACTCAAGCCTGGTGAAAAGGCTCTTGCATTCATGAAGCTCTATTTTAACTATTGCTAATTTCCTTAATATAGAGTCAGAGGACTTCCCTACATAGCGTACCTTTTCTAGGAACAACAGCTGCTTGAGTCAACATCTTAAGTAGCAGACACCTTATATACTATATTTACCTTTTCTTGGAACAACATGATCCCCGATGCTGCATGACCATTAAGGATGGGAGACTTATGTGAAGAGCACTACAAACCTTTTGACACGATTCATAGCCTTTCGATACGTACCTTTCGGGAATTCCCCAACAAAAGGGAGAAGGTAAACATAAAAATATTGTAGTGCAATGAAATTAACTTTAATGTTGATTCTTCACCTCTAAGTTGTTTACATTTAGCAATATAGCTCAATTCAAATTTCTCATAGGATAAGCACTATAGAGGCATGGACGGTTGTTGGAACTGATTGTGAGCTCCGACGGCCCCCTAAAGTGTACCTTTCAGGCTCATAAGTTCAATCAGGCAAAATGGACACATTGTGCGATCAAAAGATTAGCATTAGGAGCGAAGGCGAAAGTGAAGTAACTGCCACTAACGAGGCAATATCATGTCCGGTAGTTTCGATGCACAACTCCGAAACGACTGTCTTTATACACTCCCTGGTATCAGACGAGTCTCCCGGAGATCTCCACAACACTCCGACATCCCTCTCATCCCAAGTAACTAAGCTCTTTTACTACTCAGCCCAAAACTACTGTCATAACATTGCATGACTCCTCCGTCAGAATTGGGCCTCACACACATATACGTACACACATCCGCACAGTGTGTACACGGTCGAGTGTGAGGAAAGTCACATATCGTTGGAGATATGCACTTATTCTGATTTTAATGCGGTCGGAGTGTGTCGCGTGTCTCTCACTAACGGAGCAAGTACTAGTATCTATAGCTACAAGCTATATACTTACACTCATGTGCTCAAGCAGCTCGTAAATATTCACATTTTATAATCTCGTTCATGGGTCTCAATTGCATATGGGATGGGTCTCTAACTCACTCATGTTTGTCAACTTGAGTCATCTTAATAAAACTTGTACATATATGAGCCATGCCATTTACAAAATGGCTAATTGCTCTTGTCAAACTTATCTGTATCTTTCATACCCCCATTGTTATGATGGAGTCCCTCACTGCCGATATGTATGTAGGTCCGTGGAAGAGGTAAAACAGTTTCCTAAAAACTGCTACATCAAGGGACACATGACACTCTGGATTGATGTCGTGGACGAAATGTTACCACAAACTGAACAAAGTGCTGTCTCCGAAGCATCCACGTGTTCTCTGTGTGCACCCAGTTACGCACCAAGTTATACTTATAGATACACCATTCGCCATAAAACCTTGAGGGGTTATTACCGATACTCAAGTGGTAATAACAATGTTCGTCCCACGCAAGGGGAGGCTAAGTAAAAGATTGACAAGAGATCGCTGTCAGAATGTATTTGTACATGTGTTTACATCCACTGTAATTATAGATATATGCAGGGTCTACAGTACAGCAGGAGTCAGATGGGATGGTTGTGAGAGGATCTGCAACCGAATCTACAAGTTCCGTCGTTAACCTCAAATATGCAAGTGCCTGGGGATGGGCTATATCCGTGGAGTGGAAGGTATGGATCTCAAAGAGCCTCTCCTCATGTGTGATCTGATGGTATACCACTAATTAGTGCACTTTTCCACGCCATAAATATCAATGTCGACGGGAAGCTACCATCAAGTGTAATGCACAGAATCGGATCAGTTCACTGTCTGCTCATCCATATCATTACCACTGAACTGATATCTGTCGGCTCCGGCGAATGATGAGCAGCCAAAGAATCACAGTGCATTGACGCAATCCCCTACTACAACTTCACATGTAGCCACTCAGTGTGCTATACCCACCAACCGTCATAGTCCTGAGATGGCACGGGGAAGAGGAAACATCGCTCTGGGCGACAGCATCAAAAAATGACATTCGTTACTTTTGTTCCCGCATTGTGGGTAAACAATAATGAACTCTCTTATTACAACCTATTAGTGCCTTGCCCATGCATTTATATAAAAAGACCTGTTTATTTCATTAGCTTTCAAAATCCTCAGCAAAACTAGTACATCCACTCTCTGTTACAAACAACCCCACTCTCATCTGCATCTTCCTCCAGTGAACTGTCAATGTCAACTCCTCTGCTCCTTTTTCATGAAAATAATTAAGTCAGCGATAAAATTCAGTTTTTCAAATTCAAGTTTTGTAATTATTCAAAAACGAATTACACGAAACTGACAAAAGACAGTGGGCTTCACTATATCTATACATACTCTACATCCAGCAATTAATACAGCTATGGGTCTATGGGGTTACATTACATTAGACATTTCACTGGAATAATCTGAGATGCTGTTACTAGATACTGCTATGTCAGTAGCGTGAGAACGAAAACCACAACGGTATAAGTGTATTTCAAACATGAAGCTATTATCTGGACTATTGAGTCGAAAATAGACACATGTCCGCTTCCTCTATCACCTTCCCTTATTAACTAGGCGGATGGCATCCCCTTTGGAAAGAAGTCCCAAGTAAAATTTGAGAATGTGAGGTAGCTCAGTCACAGTGGGAGAGGGATATGAGCATTCGTGAAATTTGATACTTTGATAATTGCAATGGAGAAATCTTAGCTGATCTGTCAGTTTTTTCTACCATTTTTGTTTCCTCATTGTTTTGGATTTATCAATGAAAGATAAACATCAGCCCCAACCTGTGTCATAATAATAGCCGTATCTCCTCTCACGCAGCAATCATATTTACTTTCTTCCTTTACCCAACCCATGCTCTCCATGAGCGTCGATAAGTATCTACTATGTATGGAACCGACGCCAGTATATAATTTCAGGATTCTTGGGTGAAACAATAATAATTCCAAACGGATTACTTGATGTTCTTTTATTTTGAATCGAAACCCACACAAAAAGAGCAAGCATCAAACTAAAATAGAGGAGAGACACTCCATGTCATGTAACACAATAGTAATGCTCCTCAGCTGATGTTTCAGAGTTAGCCCACTGTGATTTACCACTGAGATGCGTCAACAATAATACCAAATCGAGGCCTAAACCTTGGTTTTCGGCAAGTTCGCAAGGAAAGATGAGTAAACCCATGAAAACGGATAGGAACCGTAAATGTCTTTTGCGCTAGATAACATTACGTCACTATGACAAAAGGAGAAAAACCCACAGAGCATTCATACTTAGCGAGCATCTCCATGATGTCTTATTGTCCTCGTGTTAAAGTTATAAGGCCAAGCCCAAAGTACAAGGAATTGTGCCTGTGTGACATAATAATGTAGAAATTTTTCTGAATGCCGACCCACCTGAATGGGCATCAAAGAAAGGAAAGGAAGTGGAGTTTACCCCTAGTACAGGACAAGTTATGTATTATTTTTCTTGAAACTCATTCAGAAGAGTGTGGGGAACGGTTAAAGGTGAAAACCAAGATCTGCCCAAAGTTTTGGGAGAATCCAGGCAAAAAAGGAAAAAAAATAAATAAAATGGACACTTTGCCGGAGATGAGACTCTCAAAACTTGAACCCTTGTGTACGTATACATTTGTATACTTACACATAATTACATATGTACATATCTAAATATCTCCGTTCATATCTTACTCAAGTGCCTACGCAGTGCTCCCCACTACGTACACGCATGTACTACGTTTGTCTCGTATATTAAATTGAGTGGAAGACTATTATGTAAAAATTTAAGGAAATTTGATATCATCTTGGCTATTTTCATTCCTTTTCTCCATTGATGAATCGATGATAACAGCAATATATATGTATAGCTTTTATAGTCAGGTAATGACGGTAGCTTTCAAGGCGCTCTCTATTTTCCGTCATTGTTCCTGCAAAGGAACACTTGCACCTTTGAGTGAAGCTCAGGGTTGAGAATCTTTCTGGAAATCCTCCTCATGTAGATACATAAGTACATAGATCCAGGCATGGAGCACGGCGGAGGAATGCGTGTGAATATTATTACTTAATGGTCCCTCCGTCCTATGTATTTGTTGCTAGCTACATATTTGTAAATACACAAGGGGTTTGGGAAAGTACAGTTTCTGCTGACACTCAAGTACTCTGGGAAGGACTTTCGGGATGAATTCGGCGAAAAAGAAAAGAAGGGCTAGCCGGTACTTGTAGAAGGGCGCAAGAAAAAGAAGAAGACATGTTAGTTAAGGAGTAAGATATATGACATGGACGGAAGGATGGTGAAGTGATAAGACCGTATCAGTGGTTGTATCAGTGGGATTCAAACGAGTTTTCTCAGCAAGGGATTTCACATCATCAGCCGGATCATAATGACGATAAGGAGAGGAGAGGGTCTTCCAAGTTGAACCTCCTTCCAGGGAATAAACTCACCGACCAACGCATTACTCACTTTTACATTGCTATTAGTATATTACATTGCAATATTCCAATGGCATCCCACCAGCCTTCCCAACACTTGCTTCTCCTCTCTCTCTCTCTCTCTCTCTCTCTGTCTCCCTAGGCACACCACCTTTTCTTTAATTTCTAACAAGACATCACAACAAAAATCCTATCACTTCCTTCTCTATTAATATTCCCGAATATAACTTCACATAAATTCAAAAAATCTCCCATACAGACCCATCTTCATCTTCATAGTATGTTTTTAAGTGCAACAAGTCAAGGCATTGTGATGTATAAAAGTACCAGGGAAATGATGGGCATTAGTGCTACAGAAATATTAAAATGTAGCGCATAAAAACCTTTGTAATTTAGCTTCACTCTTAAAGTTGTGGAGTCAAAAAATGTGTTGCTGGAAAATGGAAAATAAAAAAATAAAGAAGCCTTCTGCACGGAGTTGAGCACAAGGATGAAATCCCAGTATAGCCTTTGAATACACGGCATTGCAATCCACTACAAAATGCAGGCACAATGTAGTCCATGTATCTGTTGGCATGGCATTGTGATTCTTAACACACTGACATATCCCTCCGGTCGGAAATTAAATGTGTGTGGAAAGAAAGAACTGCAGTCTATTACGCCAAGCTGAATCACGATCACGAGTGCATGATCAGGGATGAAAGTGCAGTGAGATGATACGAAGGAACCTGGATAAAAATAATGGAAATTGAGAGTGACCAAAGAGAAAATGAAGCCATCAAGAGTTGCCGCAAAACCTCTACGAGAGTGACGCTTGATCGGTCACAAATTAAAGTCCGGAGATGGATCTTAACACGGTGTACGTGCGTCTCAAAACACTTCGCGCCACAACAATGCCAATGCTTCGGTTACTTCAGTCTATACGCCAGCTCGTACACTCATCAACGCAAAACTGAACAAAATATTTACCTACACATTCTAGTAATGCTTTCTATTTCCAAACCCCTCAACCGACCATGCAGCTCAAGCCTTGCTCAAAGCCAATAAAACCACCGATAGGATTAACTTGTTGTCTTCCCTAGTCTGGAACTTGAGCTAGCCGTGGATACTAAATTATCTTACTCCTTCCTCCCATCAAATTAAATAATCCTGGTAATTGTGTCTCTATTCCAGCAGAACTGTTTTTTCAGCATCCTTGTCTTCCACTTGAATTAACTCGCACCTCTAAACTTTCGTCGCTATGATAACAATAATTTTTTTAAAAAATCTCATTTTTTTCAAATGAAATTAATCCATCAAAAACGTATATTTTTTTACCCTTAGTTTGTAAATTATGTTGCCAAAAGAGAGTTTTATAAGCAAATTATCAAAGGCGTGCAATTGCCCCAGGGATCAAATTGCAAAAGTACTATTTGACGCATTTTGAAGTTGCGTGGGATCATAAATTTGGGTAAACCAATGCAGGTAAGGATTGAGTAAATTATTCTTGGAAATTAATCTTATTCAATAAATACTGCGAAATAGGGATGATAATTAAAATGTCGAGACTTCAAGTCTGCGGCATATGGCAGCAAAAAAAAAATATGTTGGTTGTGTGGAAGCATTCATTTATTAAATTAGTGCTACTGAACTAAAATCAGTAAAGTAAGCTATTTCCAGTTCGAGACCAGCTGGAGGTTTTGTCAGTAAGTAAATTTGCAGAGGCAGTGATAACCCTGACTGTGTGCAAACATCTCTTTCTAGAGACGTACTTTGGAGTCACGTTACATTAAGTTCCTCATAAGTAGGTAAATAAAAAGTGGTTAAACAATGCCCAACCCCTGTGTAGGCTTTGCTCTAATTAATTCGGAAATCATTCTTTTCAAGGCGCCACCATTAACACCAACATTACAAATCATGTAAACAACCTCTATTTATGTATTTACTATGTATGCAGAGCGCGTAAAAACACATTTCTGGGTGAAATTTGTTTACTCTGTAGACAGACTCAGTTCTCCCTCATTAACCAGTGTAGGGAAAGTGTGGTTTAATATGAAGCAAACAATTTTTCGGTGTTTGGCTTGAGCCCGAGACTACAAAGCGGAGCACCCGGTTCCTGTGGAAAACCCCTTCCGGCACTCGATAAATAAAGAGTAATTGCCAAACAATAACAAAATATATTTTCGCAGTCCGGAAACAACAAGGCACAGCCAAGTGTTGATGAATGAGTGATGAGAGTGATGACAAATATTAGGACATCGGTGATCAGCCATAAGTCACACAGGCCCCAGATGGAAACCAGCCCGGTGTTTCTCAATTAATCTCTTGTGAATGTTGGGAAGCCTTTTGTCTCTCCGAAATTACTAGTAAACAATGTAATGCGGGATCTACTTATTGAACCTTCAATAATATTCACCTGTCAAAGAAATGTTATCACACAACCCTAAAAACTTGATGACAATGACTGAGCCAAGCAGGTCTTACATTTACATGAATAGTCATAATGGGAAGTAACAATACCAAAGGGGTGGGCATAAAGTTGATCCACTCCATGAAAATTCATTCCAAATGTTTCTTTTTACATATGTATGTACTACCTTTGTTTCCCACTCCGATACGAACATTGATACCTTTCCAGGGGTATAGAAAATAAATTTATGTATGTACATCCATAGTCTCCTCTGACTCACCAAAAATCCACTTCAACAAACGGACGGTTCGCACTTGGCTTGTATGTACTCCCAGTATCAGATCATAAGACTGGACTATGACGAGGGTGAAATGAAACATCAAATACGTAAATAACAATGAATTATTTCCCTGTATCCATGAAAGACATCTGTTTGCTTGGTTGCATTATACATGTGAAACTGTAACCAGCTTCAAGGTGCGACGACCACACAAATACAGCTGTGAAAATACCACCACCGATGTTTCCCGTCCCAATCAATCCGATTCGTACCGTATCACGTTATTTATTTACTCTGGTCCTGTCCCAATAGAGAAGTTACTATACTAACAAATGCAAAAACTTACCCGAAAATGATACACTCAATCTAAACTAAACCTATCTAATTATACCTTCGGAATTTTTGTTGTCCTCATTCTGGACCCACAATAAATTCATAAAAAGTCGCTACACACTGATCGTAATATTTTTGTTATTGTTCAAAAAGATTTCCTCCAATATATGTATCTACTACGAAGCATAAACTTGTGTTAACTTAATTACAAAGTTTAATTAAAACTAAGAAAAAAAATCATAAAAAAGACGAATGTATCTTCGTTCAGGAATAATTAGCATTTGCAGAAGTTCTGAATGAAATTTGTAACATATAACTTAAGGCACTGTAAACTTGTCAAAGGTGCATAAAAAATTAGCAACCTGGCAGTCTCAAAGAGGGAGTCCTTGAAAGAAGATGCAAAAAGATTTACGTAAAGAGCAGTGACTAACAATAAGTGACTATGTATAGGGAAGAAAGTGGATGAGCACAAAGAGGAAGCTTGAAATTACCCGAAACTTGTTAAGAATTTGCGTGGAGTGAGTGGAGCCAAGGAGGAAGAAAACTGGTGGTTAAGTAAGGTTAGAATTGTTAAGGGCGTTCAATTGGAATTGGAATTGGAATTGAAAGCAACATGAATGCCTTATGAAAATTTCAACACCCATTCATAAGGGCCATAAGTGGTAATGTAATCAATGAATGTTTACATCAACTTGAAACCTGAATGCGCTCCGTGAAGTGTACAGAGGAGAGTATGCATACACACACACACACATATGTACATGTATGTATATTGACGCCAGAAGAAAAGTGATGCACTATAGTCTACTATTACTTTTACATTGTGGGACCCTCAACTCGATTATCAAAAACTCAAAGCGCATGTATGTGTGGAGCATCAAAGCCTCGTAGTTTATATAGGACTTTTACATTCACGAGATGCATCTCTTTTCTTGTCAACTAAGGCACACTGTACATACATAGATACATACTCACACACACTCACACACACACACACACGCACAACACAATCAAATCTAAACAACTTTTGTACTACAACAAGTGCACTTTTCAACGCTGCATATTCACCGTTTGCTAAAAATTCAAATCGTATGCAGATTTCATTGCGTCTCTATATCCGTCAAATATTTTCTTTACACGCATATATTCTAAATAGATACACTCACGCATACACGTATTACAGTACGAACTCTATACTTTCAAGTTAACTCTCTATGGATGTAGCTTCAATACAAGAGTCAAATCCTGAGATTGTATCAGGAAGCCAGGCTATCATGGCCTATCATATTCCAAAATTGAAGCATCTATACGGGTCCTGCAGTTTAATAAACGATGAGCCTCCAAGGGACAGGGATATTTCACCAGCTGACTATGTAAACTTTGCCGAAAGAATTCTCAAGAGATTGGAGCAAAAGCATTCATTTCGAATGAAGGACCCGGTGATGAGAGGTTTATTTGCCTGTGGGATTTTCCCAAATTTCATCATTCACATTAAGACCGAGTTACAGCCGAGCCACACCAAGTGACACGACCTTTTCCACACTTCCCCGATAACTTCTCCCATACGGAGCCCATAGTAGGCTTCCATATCTCAAATTCGAAAAGTTAAATTCATTCTAAACCCTTCCATTCCAAGTTAACACTCCTTCCGTGTCGTTTCCTCCAAAACTCCTCAATCCGAACTCCTTCCCTTCATATTGATTGCTTGTATTGTTTTTCCCTAAAATATTTTGGGACTTTTCATTCACAAATCTACGTTACGTTTCACATTATTTAGCGTACATGAGAGCTTCCTGGGAAGTATCTAGCTACATATATAAACGTCCTGCAGTTGGGAGACTGAACCCTTAGTCATTGTCTGTGGCATGAATGAACCCTAAAAATCCCAGGAGATGCTGGGTATGAAACCGAAGTAATAAAAATCATAGAAATTCCACACTAACTCCCTAATTCTGTAGCGAGAGCCGAAAGTCATAAAAACAGTGAGTAAGCATCAACTCCTTGTCTTAGCACCGGAGATATATATCTCGCTTCATTATTACCTTCCTTCTCGTTAAAAAGTAAGCACTTATTACATTCATGTTTGCATAATCGCTCCAAAGAAATACTACTTCACAACTACTTCACAGCTTCAAGTCTTCCTGCTCTCATGATATATTGACTTTATATAACTTCACATGATCATATCACCAAGGGATCTTGTACCGTCAGGGAGGTTACGCTACGATTCTAAGGTACAGTACTATACTACAAATATTCCTTCAACATGCCAGTTTTTTTACGAGGAGCTTAACTTACCTTCCATAATAGTTTATTATGGAGAGCCATTTATAGGATGCTTCTAAATGTTAACGCTAACTTTAAAGCAACCTTGTCTTTGAACATTTTAGTACACAAACCTCACATATGTATAACTATAGTTAAATCCAATTACACAACTCCATCTGTAAATCCTGTGTATGTCCAGGACGAGAGAGAGAGAGAGAGAGCAAAGGATGATATATAGCAATGGAAATAACATATCCAAAAGTCGATTGCATCAACACGGCAATCAATACTGTGTAGAAGTTGAGAGTAAATATGAGGAAATTTATGGAGAAGAAAAAGTGAAGAAGCCAGTTATCTTGAGCTGATTTGAATGAGCAAAACTACAAGAGCGTAAAATGCAGTTGAATGGAGACTCCCTCTTTATTGTGAAGGAGCGACTGGGAAAGTCCTCACTCAAGAGGTTTCGTGTTATAGTCCCGCTATAATATATGTTAACTATTTATGAAATGAAAATAAAATAAAATCCACATGAGAATAAAACTTTTATGATCTTCCGCTCCAAATTTACGCGTCAAATCGATCTAAGCTCTTTTCTTACTTTTTATAGTCCTTCTAAATCCTCGGATGACTTTACGGTCGAGTCGGAGTCTGAAGTGAGTTTCCCTCTCTGAAATCCTACCGGCGGTCAATATTGAAACCAAGGGTTTATTTGTATTTAAACAAAAAGTTATATCTCCTACATATACTATACTTTCCACACCACTCCATTTGTCCAACGTACAAAAATACCTCCAATTTTGAATCCCACATACATACTTTCATCCACCAAATGAGACATTCCGAACTGCTAATCCTGACTGTGATTGATATCCAATTCAATTTTGGGATTATATATCAACAACTCCTACTGCCCCAACACTCTCAGATTATTCATCATCATTACTATTTAGAATTTATGCTCAATGATCCCAACATATGTTCCGTCTAATTTTTATCACCACTCCTGAGCATTAGTGCTGGCAGTTGTCTAGACATATCAACATCATATTACCACTAGTTCTCCCCCCGAAGGTCACTCTATGATGAAATTGCTAGCCGGGTTACATTACAATGGGCCTTGAAAATCTGAAAGAGCCTTTTGGAAACTACTTGAAGTGAGTACGTACATGGGATGGAATATGGAATCCCCGACTCACATACCCGCACTCATTTATGGAGCTACACATTGGAGATACAAATGGGAGGTTAGATTAAAACTAAAAAAATAGGGAAACGTGAAAGAAAAATAATCCATACAATTGGAATATTGAGAAAAAGTTACGTTCTTCTTGCGAGTGCATGGGTTCCCATATGGATATAAGCATAGCATATACTAGAGGAGTACTTTTTGAGTGCAGCTCTCATCCCTGAAATAGCATCATAAGTGTTTCATTTCCATGCGATGCTGGAAACCATGACGTATAGTATTTTAGAGTTAAGTTAGCACTTGGTAGTACTCAAAATATACACACAGAACTGAATGTTACCATGTATAAGTATATGGTAAGCAAATGGGAGAGGCTAAAGATTTCCGCAGAGAGAGAGAGAGAGAGAGAGAGAGAGAGAGAGAGAGAGAGAGAGAGAGAGAGAGAGAGCGGAGCTGCAGAAGCAGTACCAGCTGAGTGAATCTCCCTTCGTTGAGTTGGTTCGTTGGATTGGATTGAAACTGGAATGAACTCTTGAAAGTACTAGAAGATTAGAAGCTGTAAAAGTGGTGGTTGGTGTAGCCAAGCCGAAGAGAGTGGGAGAGAGAGAGAGAGGATTCAGATTTCACTTTGAGATTCGAGTCTCGCTCAACTCGACTCACTCGGCTGAAACTTTTCAGATGTTCCTTCTTTCCACTTGCATTGCATCTTCGGTCTTTCGCTCACTTACTTGATAGATGCGGAGTTCGGGAGCTCTTTCATTTTCACAGATTTTACACTGGGGGGTTGTGCAATCTTACGAGATGAGAATGAAGACCTATCTTTTCCCTGTGTCTACTCCAGACTCCACTCCTTGTGTGCCTGTATGTATCTGCAGACGCTAAATAGGAGTGAGTGAGAGTGTGTGTACATACGTATACACATTTCTTATGTGTGTACTTTGTATAGCGTTCACAACTTCACACACGTATTCCTCCGATAGTCTCACCCATCCTGCATTTACATGCATTTCCTAATAGCATCACCGAGCTGGATTTTAGCATGAACAAAGGATTACCATCATGATGGTACACGCTACACACATACCCGTCATCCGTGCCTTGCTATAAAACATATTTTTTCTTCCCTTTATCCGTACACTCATTTATTACAGCCCTTATACTTTAAGTCACAACTACAAACGCGAAACAACTTAGCACAAATAAGTCACTCCATATTTTCATAGCCGCATCTCCTTTTATTTCACGTCCATGTAGTACTTCATAAAAACAGCATTTATGCCAGAATCTGTGCAACGGTTGGGATGAAGGTTCATTAAACCGTTAATACATATCCGCACCGTACCCTACATACATACATCCATAATTACGTGTATGATATCCTGTGTGAGATTACCAAAATAAAAACCAGATGCATTTTTTCCTGGCAGTACTTTTACAATATCCAGCATAGATGTACATACATACACAGTGTCAAAGTGAGAACTGTGACTCTAAATACGTGCAAGGGTATTCTTCTCCTTGAAATCAGTTTAGTCTTTGTCTCAAGGACTCTCTTTGTTCCCTACTGCCACAATGAAGATGCTCACACTTTTTAATTTAAATCCATAGAGCTGTACGGAAATTCATCATATAATTTTTTTATGCATCGTCGTTTCTCAATTACAGGGAAGATAAAAAAAATTACCGGAATTGGCATAAGATTTTTTAATTTTAACAGTCCAGATAGTGTGGAAATAAAAAATAGAAGGGAGAGTTGAATTTTATTGCCTGAAGATGATTAGAACCCTGACAAATGAAACCTGGGATTTGAGATCAAAAAAGGTGAAATAGGAAAAGTTTTTTATGGTATAAAATGCCGTAAACGAATGTTAAAATTTGTAGAGACAGTTTTTGTGATAAGTCCCAGTTGAAAGAGTTTTGGATGACCGTGTCAACTCCTTAAAAGGAAATGACATGATACGAGAGGATACTTCTTGCGTTGAAATAATTACTCCATAAATTTCGTATTGGGAAAAATTGCACGGCACGACAGCTAGAGAAAAGGATTCCAAAGATTTCCAAGAGAAATTGGAACGTATTACGTTGAAAAATCTCAAAAAGCTATAGGGATATCAGGTCTGTGCATAAGTAGTAGCAGACAAGTGAAGCTATAGTGGATACTTTTACTACTAGTAGAGCAAGGGAGTCTGGCCATTGCCAACCATGACGCACAATAAATATCTTTCAAATAAATGGAAGGAAGAAACCAACTCCTTCCTTTTAGTCGACTTAGAAGAAAACAGACAAAAAAATGGTTTAGTACAAAAGTAGAGCACCCAAGCCTGTAAATTCGAGAGTGCTTGTTTTTCCCAGTAGATTCGGATTACATGGCAACTACTACCCTCAAATGTAGCTACACTTCGTGATAAAATCTTCCATCGTTTCTGAAATATTTCTGTATTTTATAGAATGACTACCCAACTAAGTCCATGATATTAGCTTGCTTTTTTATTTACGAAGAAAATAAAATCCTTCGGATCATCCCCATTAATAGATAGTCCAGTGGTAATAACATAAGCAACAAATTTAAATAATGTAAATTACATCAAATAGAGACTCCTCAACAATTTGAAATCTAGTTCAGAATATTTAACACTTGGTAAATAAAATAGAAAAAAAATAATAGAAACGGAGCTCGCACGAGTTAGAAAATTATGTTGAACCTCCCACAAGCCACGAGATTTGGGAAATAAAAAAAACCTCTAGTGGGAAATGTGTAATAATAGAATCACTACGGAAAATAATGTCAGAGCCAACAAGGTAGAGTACATAGAGAAGAAAACCTATGATACCTTATTTGAAACGAGAATCGTGCCAAAGAGACATGCATACAATAAAATGTCATATTCACGTCACGAAGATGATCCTAAAGTTCGTCCATCTTGACTGATATAGGCGGACCTTGCTCACTTACAACAACAGCACAACTGGATACGAAGAATATCTGAATTTGAAATGAAAATCGTTCAAGGAAAACTCCTGACTGATCCTTTCTTTGTATCTGACAGATGATAGATACAGACGTAATGCAATAATACCAACCTCAGCCACACTGTAGGCATGACGTGCGGTAGGTCTTTTCCTTCCTTTTATCACAATATAAGTCATTTCATTTTTATACGCAGACCATATATTTCCATCTACTCCTCCAACCTCTTCAAACTTAAACATGAGACTTGGTAGTAATGCAGAAACCCGCATCATTATACAATACACTCAAAGTAGGTATTACTTACTGGCTATACACACACACAAAAAAACAAACTTTTCCTAAGCACTGTAACTGGTGCATATTTGATGCATACAATTTACTTCAACTTTTTATTATGGACTTGAACTCCAGCATTCAACCTTTAGTATAAAATGTGCCTTTAGTATATAACATACCTTTAGTATATCATGCATCTTTAGTATATAATGTGCCTTTAGTATAAAATGTACCTTTAGTATCTATATAATGTGCCTTTAGTATAAAATGTACCTTTAGTATAAAATGTACCTTTAGTATATGGTCTACCTTTAGTAGATACTGTAACTTTAGTAGTACATAAGGTGTACTGCAACACGCCTTAGCATTGAAGATACAGGGCCCTGACTATCGACACAAGTCCCAAATCCAAGGTCCTCACAAACAACTGTAAGATTTATTCTAAGGAAACTCACGGTCATATCATCATCATAATGACAATAACAAAACTGTAGCCCAAAACTTACCTCTCCTATTTACTCCTTCCTTTTACCTCCGAAATAAACTACAGTGCACGTACTGTGTACACTGTACCCCTACCAGCCCAAGGAGCTAATCCCAAGGAAGCTCCCTTTAAGTAGAAAAATCAACACGAATTTAAATTTCCTATGGATTCTGAGCTCTCATCACGTAATTTCCCTTATCATGTCATCATTTAGTCCTAATGTGAAGATTAGATATGGAGTTTGATCTCCGGACACAAAAAGCTGTACCCTGTGACTACCTTAAAATAATGGGGCTCCCAGGAAGGAAAACTATATAAATTAGGGGGAAATACAAGACCAGGAGCTTTTTGATGTTAAGTCGGAACACGTGTGTAGATGGAATTGATGGAACTTGATAGTACTTTTTCCTTTGATTTTTCTCAGAAAATGCCACAGTTCTGGGAAATTGATACTGGAGAGTATCTATTTATAATGGGATGTAATGGCTGCAAGTAAGGGGATTCTGAACAATTTAGAAATGAGTTAGAAGAAAAAGGAAGAGTTCATCATATGAATGAAAAATTAAGACATGCAGTTGTTGAAATGGACAACTCATTCAAGTAATTTAGACGGTATAGTTGAATTTCTACAAGTTGTGGGTAAGGGACTCTTTCTTCGGAAAAGATGAATGTGCTTATTTTTCTTCGTAGAAGTCAATTTCTGAATGAATGAACCCAAAGGAAGGAAAAGAAAATAGATGGAATGAATGAATACCGTGGAATCGGTCATGTAGCAATGTGAGTTCGAGATACTGACTCATCTATCAAGGTATCACGCTTTTGGGCCAGGTAATAACTTTTCAATAGCCAGGCAAAAACATTTTCACAAAATAACATTCATAGGTCTCACCCATAGGTATTAGTTACATTACTGGAGACTAACTTACATACTTGGCCACAGAGCGGGAGAGAGAGGACACATAATTTATTTGGTCATAGTTTATTATAGTACAACCAGAAGTACCCTGAGAGTCTCAAGTCGATGGTAGACTGAAAGGCGCATAGGAGTTTGCGAGAGAGAGAGAGAGAGAGAGAGAGAGAGAGAGAGAGAGAGAGCTAAGGGAAAATGAAAACCATGCCACCAGAAATGAGACTCAGCAGGAGAGCTTCGGTTTCACTCAAGAATTCAATTGAACCAGGAAAAAATCCTAGTTTGGTTATTTCCACGGCAGCATTAGTAGCAAGACCCCTATACAATTCGAATGCTCCGTCGTGTGACTCGATTCTTTCAATTTCCCAACTACACTGTTTATTTGCCTTGTCTTTCTTCCTGAAAATCTGCTCATGTTTGGTTTGTATTATTTCATCTGTGTGTCTACACACTTCACTTCCACCCCAGTCACTTTTAATCATTTCAGTCTCACCATCAAAAACTCCCAGCTCTGGAGTTCATCTGTTTGTGATACATATGCTCTCTGAAGTACCGTGTTGGAATGTATCCCGGCTCACCCCGCTCTCCTGCTCTTCCCATAGGGATCTATCTGTATTCCCTTTGACAAGGAAAAAAAATCTGCGAATCCTTTTAGTACAGAGGGGCCTCTCACATATGTGCGTTCTAAAATCCTCTTTGAGGTATAGACAGTGTATTGGTTGGCTCTGAGATTTAAACCTTAATTATTCAAATGCTACTTTTACATGCACATCATTGTTTTTTTTCTGAGGGGAAAGAAACGAGAAAAAGTTAAGTTTGATTAGGAGGAATGAGCAGAGAATTTGTTTACTGGGAAGGAATACAGTTGGCATTTGTGACAACTTGTAGTAGTACTACTGGGACTCACAATAGAGTGCCTTCTTGTACAGTAAGAACCTCAGTGCGACCGTAAGTGTAGGTAGTATATCCCGTGCCATTCTTATTCTTGGCTTTTGTAAACGGATGGCATTGTACTTTGCATTGTGTCCATTTAACCTCATTGAGAAAATCTCACCTTACTTATTTATGAATGAACTGAACCTTAGAATCCATAAAGCTCGCTCAGAACGCAACTCTCAAGGAGTCGGGTAGTCTTTTTTCACTTTTTTCCCATTACAGCTTCTTCCTATCCCATACATATGCTGCATACCTAAGTGCACATCTCTCCCTTGATTTTATTAGACTTCTTCCTTCAAACTTTTATGCACTTCCTTTTGAACTGTGTTTGTATGTCATTCATGTTACAGGAGATTTTAAACGATATTAAGCACTGAACTTAAATGTTACTTACGAACTTACAGTAGAATCTATTTTTTTTCATAACGAGTTATTTGTACAATAATACATTTGAAACTAACTGTCAGCTTGGAATAGTCCCTAAAATCAAGTTTTTCCAAGTAAATAATGTTTCTGGGTGAAATTAATGACATATTACGAGTACGGGCAGAAGGGTATCTTTGCTCTGAGACCAATGGTAACTAGCATATGCCTATAGCCTAATAAGAATGCTGGGAAATCGTACCCACTTCCTGGAACGGAACTGATATGCCGGCCTATTGGAAAATATTTACTTTGGAAACCTGTGTCCCTCAAGTGAGGGTAGACATGTAGCTGTATCAATGCTGTCCCACAAAGAGAGTAGGGAGAGAAGTGTTATTTTTGAGCTGCTTATCGCTTCGTATTTTTAGTGCGGAAAGTACACTCGAGGTGAAACACAGCTATCGGAACAACTTCAAACACGTCAAATTCTCTGTGATATGAAAGGTGGGATGACAGAAGACAAGATATCCTCGAAGCGAGAGCAACTCCATCACTAATGTAGCTGAACTACAGTCATGTAGGTTGAAGGAAGTGCATTTCATGAGGGACGTACCATAGGTGAAGAAATAGCGGAGGATGTCAGAGAAAATCCAGGTATTGAAGTGCTGTCATTGTCACGTCAATAATTTCCCAGAGTGTTAAGGCTTCAAGAGTTGAAAGTGTGATTAGAAAGCTGTGCCGGAGGAGAAGACCAAGACAAGGCAAAAGTACTGACAGGAAAAACCTTGCTAACATCCTGTACACCTCTTTGATATCAACCTCCAAAGACATTTTTACATGCTGTAACATACAAAATGTCCGCCCATGCTCATCTTTTCCATTCCGATTTTTTTCTTGGAGCTCAACAAGGAAAATGATACTAAATTCTCCTGTCGGGTAGAACAAAACCTTAACAAATGACATTATATCAACAATTCATAAGTCCAAGGCATCCACCTTTTGCTGGCACACCATCACCCAGCAAATATATTTTGTACAAAACATATACTTTCCCATTCTCCAACAAACTGCTACAACTATTGACAATCGCACAGTCAATTACCAGAAGGAACTTCATGGGAGTGAATGGAACAATCAATATCAAAACTAAGCCTTGCAGAGCCATTTTCCCCATTTCACTAAGACACACACACTGTTTTGGCCAAACATAGTCTAGGAGGAAGGTATGAAGCTAAAGTCGCTTGATACACCGTCCTGAGTAGTTGCAATGAATGTAGCTCAAATAGTAGCAATAGCAAGAAGTAGTCAAGCTACAGATGGAAGTAGTGGAGATGGTTCGTTAGACATATTTGAAAAATATATGTATCTACGTGGGAAATACAGGGCCCAGCCGTGAGTGCAGATATAGATTATGATTAGACGACAGGCCATGAGACAGAATAATGCACGGAGCAGAGCCTTCATGTCACCCGGTTGCACGCACGAAAGACCCGCCTCTCAGGTGTCTCTGAAATTTCAAGACTAAAAAAGTTTTTCCGGTCCAGGTGTGAAAGGTATGACATTTTTCACGATTAATGATGGTCGGGTCCCCTTGTTGTACACTCTCTCAGGTAGAGGAAACCATGGTCTGGGCATAGCATACATAATTCAAGGAACCTTCGTGTGTGTGTGTGTGTGAGCGTGTACGTGCATATATAGAGCTCGCGTCGAAAAACAAGCTTGTTACACAAGCACCATCAGTATACGTCAAGTCTAGGAACATTTTTCTAAACAGTTTTGTGGACAGCAGGGACGCTCGTTTGTCTCCCATTAAAATGAAAAAGCAGTGCAATATAATGTCGCGAAGGAGCCAAAACCTTGGAACAAGTAGCAGTAGCCAAGCAGTCTTCTCCATTCGTTATCTCCCGTTAGTACGAGACATCCCCCCCTATAGTACATAAATACTCCCATGCTATGTGAACCCAAACCTGGGCCGCCGAACAGTCACATACATAATTACGGAGAAGTCACATATGTATGCATTCCATCCACCCTCCTCCATCATTAAGTATGTACATAAAGGCTGCAATTCCAGGCGGTAGTGAATAAGCAAAATCTATATACGCTGGGACAGCAGTAGTAGTAGTAGTAGCTCCAGCAAGCACTAAGTTTTTAGCTCCAATAGAAAATCAACCAGCTTAGTCTAGTCAGCCATATATTTGAAAACCATCCAGTACATTGGCCACAAGGAAAAACATACTGGGGAGTAACGTCAGGAAAATGAGCCTTTTTTTGCCAAAATTTCTTTTTTGGCCACATGCAATAAACCTCCGGGG
Source organism: Allacma fusca (assembly GCA_947179485.1). Lineage (NCBI taxonomy): Eukaryota > Metazoa > Arthropoda > Collembola > Symphypleona > Sminthuridae > Allacma > Allacma fusca. Next base: position 19,886,134 of record OX359250.1, on the reverse strand, counting down.
CAGTTTCCAGAGAGAAGCAGAGATTTAAGCTCAATTCATTAGACGTCGACATTTATAATCCCTTCGTTTTCGTAATTTCACCAGCACATATAAAAACACTGACTATACAGTCTTGTTACACTGTGTGACTAGTAGCTATAGATACTACTACCACCACAGGATTTTTTATATGAGGAGCCTCAGACTGAAGCCCTCGGTCCACTGACGTTACATACATACACATTCCCTGAGTATGCTCTTGCATTCTTGAACATTGGTAAAATATGGTTCCCGTAACGTCAGATGTACGCACACGGGACGACCGTCGTGCATATACTGCTTACATATGTGAGTAGCTCAGTTATAAAGTTTCCCTTACATAAAATTGCTCTCACGTATTTTTCAACATCCGCACTTTACCATGTTGATGTTATGTTGTTCCCATGGTCTATCGAGTCCGTAAGAGCGGACTCGGGCCATGAATATGGGAAGCAAGACCCTTCTCTCCTCTCCTCCATGTACGTTCCTCTCTTAAGGAATTTCTTTCGGAAAAAGCTTTCTGGAGCTAAAGACTTCCTCCAAGAGGTCTGGCCTCCGTGAGTGTAGAGAACAGAGGAAAATTCCATATAGTCTGAGCTTACACAGTACTATGCTTTTTTACACATAGCCAGTTTTCGTGATTATGTGCCACATACTGATTTACGTTGATGCATTCGTCTATATTGTCTTCCGGGGGGAAGACAAGGCTGCTGGCCTCCGAGCCGGGTAAAACTATTGCTGAGACTGATGGAGGTATACATAAAATTGTAAAAAGACAAGAAAACGGGTATGAGAGATCACGTACAAGATGAAGCTGACGTAATGCCCTGGATCTTGATTTTGATGGGATGCCATACCACAAGGAAAATGTTCTAACTCCAGCAATGCGATACCAATATAAAATGAAATGAAACGATTGAATCTCTACGGCCGAGTCGTGGCCCCTATACTTTACTGCTGGCAGTTTGCTCAGTCGCTAAATCATTGTGCATCGTCTCTCTCTCTCTCTCTCTCCTCAATGGATATGGAGCATATACGGACATAATGACAGCATTACAACTTGAGCAGATGAAGAAGAGAAGAGTCTTGAGTGCGACACATCCATAATTCACGAATTTTCAGGCAATTACACCGACCCCACCAGTTCAGCAAACCAAGGAGTTCTACTGTCTTTCACGAAATTCTACAGCAGTTTCCCCATAGTATTCAAACACAAATTACACTTTTCCCTCTCCGGACATTCCTAAACCCAACATTCCTACTTGATTATTTTTGAATAGTTTGAATTTTTTCGAATAGGTTGGGCCTTTTCAAAATCCTCCAAACGCAAACTACATCTTACAATTTTAACGGCATACAAAAAAAACTACTAATCTAAAATTTGAGCAAAAAATTGTAGCTCTGATTAACTATGTACAGTATAAGTAAGGTACAAAGTGTGTCTTTAATTTAAAATTTGCCTCTGCAATAATTCTCTGTATTTGTATCTATTTTAGAAACTTATCATACATTTAAAAGTCTATAATATTTCCAGTTTACCAGTAATACTGTAGCTACCGCTTCGTAAATGATTTGGTTCTAAAAATAAACCACTTGCTCCGGGATTTTATTCGTAGAAATTTGTATGGGCAAATGTTTGTACCAATGAGGAATTTGCGTTAGAATGAGTTATACAACGGTAGCTGCATTATTCATGGGTCTCTGTGTATGCACATGTGTATTTATATGGGAATGTGGAAATATATGGAACAGGCAGAGGCTGAGTTCCAATGGAAGCTTCTGAGGGAGGCTCACCCGTCGATAATTTTTTTGCAGGAGTGTAAGTATGAAATGTACGAAGCGAAACCGTTATTATGAGTTGAATTTCGGATGATATTTTCGTGAAAAGTCTGTAGAGTACACAGCCGAGAGGGTAAGGCAAGTGGAACAGTGGAAGCGAAAGAGTAAACGAAGAAGACGTGAACGACCGTATTTTCGTTCAGAATATAGAATAAGTATTTATGAGACGCTGCATATTAGGTATGCAGGCAAAGTAAACCGTACATATGCTGTCGCCTTTTTACCATGGATATGGTATGGTCGGTCATGTCATCATGGGATACCATGTGCTTCGTCCGAGTGGTTGGTTGCGAGTCGAGGCGTTCATCCGTCAATTGTGAATTGTTAGTTATTTGCTAAAGGCACTTTTTCCGCACCATTCTCCATTTGATCTGAACAAACATTTCATCCAATATTAATACCTTATTTCCTACCCACTTTTTTCTCTCTCTCTCTCTCTCTCTCTCTCTCTCTCTCTCTCTCTCTCTCCTCAACCCTTCCCCGTACAACTACATACAGCTAGACAAACTTACTAAGTTATTCTTTACTTTGTACACTCCACTCAACGAGTTCCTTCTCTATGTGTCTTTCTAGCTCTCTTAACTCTCAATGATCCGGTACATGAAATCTGCTAAAAAGCCGCGACAGAAGAGCCAGCCTTTCAAGTAAGCTCCCTTCATACTCCTTACATGTGACATTTACAAAGTCTGATGAAAGTCTATTCTCTTTTTTCTCTCCTACCTCGTACACACACACCAATTAATTTCACTTTTGTTTCACTCTCCTGCTCAAGCCTCTCTCATTCTAGTTCCGAATCTCCCGCAGGAAGATGCAGGAAGGATCAATTTCCATTCTTTTCAAGGTAACAGAAAGGAATTTGGTGAGGGAGCATTTCTGGAAATACTCTTTTAAAGGATGGCTCATCCTCCCGCTCCAATAATTGCTCTTCCCATAATATGACTGATCATTTTGGGGGTGGGCAGAGGAAATAAAAGTCGTCAAGGGATTGTAAAGGGTTGAAGACAAATGTGTAGGGAGGATTAAAAAATAATCCGAAACAGTAGAAATAATTATTCTGCAATGATCTCGACTAGTAATAACGAGGCTACTTTTCCATCCTGCCAATAAGCGTCGGGGATTAGTACCTGGAGAAAATTTCTTACAGCTCTTGTATGACCTTAGTCCTTTGAAGCTCCTGCCATGATGTCGTGTAAGTTTATTAGTTTATAGGAGTGAATTATAGAGTTGGGAAAGTGTTTGGAAGAAGTTCGGGCTCGGAAAACAGGAAGGTGGGTAAAAGAGTAAATAAATAGGAAGAGGGACAGTTTTAAGGCCATGCCATCATGTCTGTATGCAGGCCGGCTACACTGCAGTCTCTGTAATTATGTAGAGTAATAAACAGCCTCACGTAAGTCTTCATGGGATAATATATCCAGGGAACAATGGGGGGCACGAAGACCCCCTACAGGTGAGTAATATTAAAAGCACGGTGACAGGCCAGCAGCAAATTCCCAAAATTTTTCGACAATTCCAGGAGCTCAACAGACCTAAACTTACGACTGAAGGGATACACGCTATACCTGCCTGAGCCTTCCTGTTTGTATTGATAGGTACATGTATGTATATCGTAGTATGTACTTTAGAACTTCGTAGTACGGAGATAACAAATCTTAGCAATATGTTAACATTTAAGGTTCCACCGTAGAATTTCAGCATTTGCAGCAACAATGGAATATCATGGCAGTGCTTGGTCTACCATGGCCTTTGGGTACATACGCTTTTATGTATGGTTCGTATGTACTTGTGGGCCACTCGTGTACATAAATACTTGTATTTGATTTAGAGTAGCAATAGATGTGTAGAAATGGTTTACACCTCGACAAAGTATTTCATAAGTCGAATGTAAGTATTGCTGGAAGTAATGAAAACTCAAAATGACAGAAAAGAGCTTCGACCCTTGCCAGGTGTGCTGTGCCTTACGGGAGCTTATGAGTACTTGCTAAGTACGAGCTGTGAGATCGCAATTTAGCTTTGTATGTAGAGTCTCCACCAGGAAGATAACTGTCGGCTCTAATCAGTGCCCAGTTGACACTGACACTTTCTCACTTTCATTAACCAACCCCCGTCACATCCTTAGGTGGACTCAAATTATGTACTCATCTTTGTCCCTTTGCCTGACGGAGAGAGCCTAGAAAGAGACTGAGGATGTAGAAGTGACTGCTCTGAGGAACAGCTCACAATTAGCATGTCCATCAATTTTGATAGACAGAAGGTATAAATTTTGGTTAGGCCACCCGTAATTTCTGTCCATCTTGTTTGCCAAAGTGAGCCTCTCTCAAAGAGAGGAAAAACAATAAATCAAGTCCTGCCAAACATCGGTTGTTTTCCTCTCATTACAAATATCTGTAGATGTATGTATGCAACGAGATCATTAAAATGTCCTACCTTCCTTCGCGCCCTTCACAATCATGTTCCTTTAACCAAGGCGTCAGCTCTCTAGAGAATTTGTCCGTACAGAAATGAATCAATCAAAGATTGCGTTACTGTTAATGTCATTACGACAGACTTGAAACTTCAATTTTTTATTCCGTGGGCCGTTCTAAAAAAGAGTAACTTGTTAAAAAGATAGAGTTAAATCTTCCCATCAAATATGAATATGTATCAATCAAGTTAAAACCCGACCCATATCCAACCATTGGGTAACATTTCTGAAATGAAGCATTGCAGGCTTTTTGTCAAAGCATTTTGGATTCTGCCACAACAATACGGTGGTGAGAAGTGAGTGGTAGCAAAATCCCATCTGTCATCATGTTTTTGAATCGGAATAATGAATCAAGTTGAGCACAAATGTTTTCATCTGCATGACTAAATTCCATCAAATTATATATCTTCTTCCCTGCCTACTCAAATACATAGTATCAAATATACAAAAAGCATATCAGGGGGGGAAATCAACTTGATAAATATGCTATTTTGCTTGTAACCTCAGATGAAACCAGAGCAAACGGTTTTTTTTTTACTTCTATTTACCTGCAAAACCATGTCACATTTCTTTGCCAATGCCAACAACCCCATCGGTTCCTAGATCAAGGCAACTTATTTGGTATTCAAATAGTCCTCATGACTGTACTATACCCTCTTCTTGTCATTGTGTTTCAAGTTGCGAAAACATGGAACAACGGATCTGTGGTTCAACCTTTTCCCAGGATACTAATGCATACAGCGATTAGCTAAATAGCTACACACGACACTCACACACACAATTTCTGTCGGGATGATTCAATTAATAAAACGACCTTAGCCTGTATCCTGTAGTACTTCTCGAAAGTCTCTTACTACTGTATGCATGGGAATCGTATCTATAGACATAGAAACATGACTGTAGATAATGGCAGTCTGCCGGGTGATACATTGTGCGTTCAAGTGGAAGTAAACTTGATAAATGCATACGAATATCCTCCTACCATTCTCCTATTTCCACCATGGTCACGGTCATCTTCCTATTGTTTGCTCTACCCTGTATTTACTTAGCTACAAAAATCCAACACTGAACTTCAAAATAAACCAGAGCCCACGTGTTCCCAGCATTCCCTACGCAATGCATACAATCAACAAAGGCTGACGTAGCTTTGTGAGATCTCTCCGCATCGACACCTACATATATCCTACAACTGAACCCAATAAACCATTTCTGGTAGCAACTGCATAAAAAGAGAATCGATGATGGAGTATGTAGTGACAGGAAGGGACAAATATAATAAAAACACTACAAATATGTATCTACTTCCATCTAAAAATAAAACACCAACAAGAATCTATTACAAACACTATCCCGAGGTAGCAATTCTGGGCAGGAAAAATGAATAATTTTTCTTAAGAAAATTATCATTCGTCGTTTGTAAATGAGCCGAATGACAGAGGTAAAAATACTAGGAGGAGCAATCAATGCACATAAGCTGACGTGTTTTACAAGTGTTGAGTGACAAAGGAATCACACCTTTGACTTCGTATGATCTTACGCTTCTCTCATCGCCACGCTCTACTTCACATTTCCAAGATCGATGGAATCTACAATGGAGAAATAGTGTAATAACTGAAATTCTTGTCGCCTAACAGGCCTCTGAAGCTACTGCCGATTAGACGTGAGCACAAATGTCATAAATTCATAACCTGGCTAAAGAAGAGCCGATGTCTTTCCTATGCCAGTCTTCCCAACTGCAGGCATAAACACTTGCAAGCTCAAAGGATGAAAGGTGCATATTTCTTTGACACAAGTATATCAAGTGTACATATCTATATGCATATAGTAGTAGACTGCACGATGTAATGCAATGTAATTGAAAGTACATATGTACAGCAAGAGCACAAAAAAAATAAGCATGAGTATGGACAAAGTCAGGTTACGGAGCAGAGTATGAATCCATGCTGATGTAGATATAGATATGAGGGCACTGGTTATTATAAGGGACGTGATAATGTATGCCAAATTCTTGAGTAAATGGTTCGCAGGAGCCAGCCCAGGCGAGCCTAAAGAGGAAGTCATTGGATGCGTTTGTCCACGTCTCCTTGAAGTCGTCTTGTATAATAATTTTCAAACTATAATATAATATCGAATGGAGCTGATGCGTCTTGGATGGTAAAGAGCAGAGGCATTCCATCATCCATAAAGTGAAGTGAAAAGATGAACACGGAGTGTCATTTTGACACAAAGGAGCCCTGGCATCAGAATTCTGAGCTTAAGTCGAGGTAACGCCTCGCCATGTGGAATGGAATCCCAATAATCAAATAAATACGTTCTCATATACTTATGTATGTGCATACGGAGCTCCACTTCTGCACAAATCTAATCTCGTCTACAACCCAATATAGCTATTTCCTATGCATTCATCCCAGTCCAATAAATCATCGTACCTACAGGAATCGGCTTAGATTCATCTTTCCCCGGAAAATCTCCTCATTTTGACAGATGAACCCAAGAAATTAATTTCCAAATAGACTATCCCGTCCTTATTCCAAAATTTCACACTCACAAATATTTTCGGACTGGAGCTCCATTAATTAATTCACTATCAAAGTTGCACTTTTAATAACATTACTCTGAGGCTCATGGTCGGGGAAGGAAATTGAATTAAAACATGTAGAAGAAATGTTTGAGTGGCAGGCACACACGTCCACAGAGTACACATACAAAAAAAAACCCATCTAGGAAATACTAGTCGGGCATTGAGCAGATAAGTTCATTGAAAAGCCGGCAAGGCAACCAGGACGGGGCTGTGGTGGGAGAAATGAACCACGGGCCTGGAGTTACAGTCGGCAATGATAATCACATCATGATGGTACATGTTGTTGCACTTGTTCCAATATCAGGCAGGCTACCCACCCATTTACAGACACAACCGAACAAAATATATGCGTTTGCTCTATAAGGGAAAAGTGAGTGTATGTATATGTGTGTGTGTGTGTGTGTGTGTGTGTGTGTGTGTGTGTGTGTGTGTGTGTGCGAGAGACTAGACGGAGAGAGCGAGTCGAGGAAAGTCTCCTCGCGTGTGCCTATTATTTGCGTAGATACCTCGTCGGTGAACGTAATAGTGGTGTAAATAGATGGTGAACTTTGGCAGTGTCTCTTCCTCCGTATTTCTGTTTAATCAGGATCCCTGGGATGATAGTGTCACCGTCACCAGGCCTGATATTCGATATGAAATTTTCCATTCGGAATTCAGTCGAGGGTGAAAATTCAATTAAAGAGTATCTTGCGATTATCACCCAGTCTGGTTGACTTATACACGGCCAACTTCCCCTTCTCTTAACACAAACGCCATAATTTCAAACTACTTACATACAGCATCCGTCTCCAAGAGAGAGAGAGTGAGAGAGAGAGAGAGAGAGAGAGAAAGAGAGAGAAAACATATCTAGAGTGTACACACGTTCGTAGTATTGTAGTCACCGGAACGAGAAATTTAAGTATCTATACTTACCTTTAGATACGTCAGACTCGGAAGCATAGCATTTGTAGCTGAGAGTCCATCTTAAATGCAGAGCATCACCCAAAGCCAATAGCAAGAGCAATAGGAACTAACAGTCAAAGTCAATCTTTTCTAAAGTCACTTGGAATTGAGATTCAAATAAAATGTCCCTCAAGGGACGTACTTTAATAGACTAAACTTTTTAAAAATCTCTAATCTATATTTGAAATCGAAACTGAAACTTGAGACTTGGAATTTTATTTTCCATTTTTTACTCTCCCCTTGCATCCTCCGCACTTCCCGAACCCAACCCTGTACAGTCATAGGTTTTGCCACAAGCTAATATAATACCAGAGAGGACCGGGCCAGAGATCCCGCAACGTTTGATGACCCGTAATGGAATGGGTACAGGGGGAAAGGTACATAGTTTTTTTTTCAGTTTAAAACTCTAGAGTCATGCACACGCGAGTCATACATGAAGATCTTGGGAGATAGAAATTCTATGACTGTGGAAAAAAAACCAGTTAAGTTGACTCGCCAACAAATGCAATCGTTGCAGAAAAATAGTCAATTCCGTTCTCCACTATACGATTCTTATCAGGGAGGGAGTAGGAGGAAAAATCGAAATCTCTCAGCATTTTTTAAAGTGTGTGCAGCAAGTATGAGGAACAAGTCATTTTCCATCCCTTCCTAGTGTAAAATGATAAGTTGAAAGGCCCATTTGTGCAATGGGGTGAAAATACATCAGATTTCTTCTCTTCATCTTTTTTTCACGTCAGATTCAGAGGTGGAGGAAGAAAAAAATGCAAATCCTCACCCTCTCCTCCTCCTTGCTCAAATCCTTGCTCCAACATAGGACACCAACTCCAGATTAAGATATCAGTCTACTTACAACTCCCGAACAAACTGGAACATATCCACCGTAAAGAAATAACTTCCCTGGAAGCTTTCATCCTTAATTCTGAAACCTGAACTCAACTGTGAAATTCCAAATCCACCCTCTTACCAATATCATACAATCAACTGTCTCTATTTCTAAACAGTCCCGCTTTCTAAACATAAACTAAGATCCTACTTGAAGCCCTCCGTGGAAAAATCAAAACCAAAGCTTTGAGAGATGTTCCTAAAAGGAAAAAAAATGCTACTATAGATATCCATAATGGCTTCAAAAATCAATACAGTGCCAACTAAATACGGATAAAAATTAATCCTAGACCATCACACATATTCAATTTGCTAATTTCCGTTTCCTCATGCATCACAATTACACAATGTCCTCCGAGCCACCCCATGGTAAAACGTGCTTGGACTGAATGCTAATATTTAGTAACCCACACTTCCAGAAGCGTCCTGGGTAGATACACATTAAATATAGGGTAAGAACTTATTTTATTTTGTATGTACATACATAGATACACATCCGTATGTAACTGTAGCCCCAGTGACTACACATTATTGACTACTACAACCTGCACTGAGAGTACTTTCATCATTTCATCAACTTTGGCTTTCACATCCGCTTCGTTTTTCAACTCACCTCTATGCTCAGCCTCGGACACTTTGAAGCTCTCAACTTTCGACAGTTATAAATTAGCTCTTTTCCCTGAATTTATCTGAGGGGAACAGTTGCCAGCAAAAGTTTTCGTCCTTGTCTTTCTTTCCACCAAGAAGTGCTGGAAAGTTAGCAATAGTAGTAGTCTATACCCTCCTTGATGCATGCCTCTTGAAACGTTAAAATTTCTGGAGCAAAAAAATAAATTCAGGCAGGCTACTCCAAATCAACACATTGATCAACACGATGATACATTTTTAATTAGTAAAGTAATTTGTAAGATCCGTACGTTCCATGGAAATAATTTATGTGGGGGGGGGGGGGTTTGCGGAGAGCTGGTATTTCATGGCAGTTTTTGTTGTTGGAGTAATAATTTAACATTAAGGGAAAGCTTGCTATTTCTATTTGATTGTTTCTAAATAAAAATGAGAGCTTCAAGTATGAATTAGCAAGACACATAGGAGTGACGAAGGTAATCATCAAAGTAAGCAAAAGAAAGCTGAAGGATCGTGAGGGGGCCCATGATACAAGAAATGAACAATATACTAAATGTAAGAGGACTCGTAGTTTAATTTTGGAGAAGATTGTATCCATGTGGAAAGTCTAGTTTTGTGTGTGAGTGTACGTTGAGTACGAGTGTGCCACAGACGTAGATATGTAAGTACGAGTGGGTTCCGTGTGTGGGGAGATGGAGGGAGAGGAGGCAAGTATTGTAAGTGGCGTACATAAATGCGCTGCGTACATTAAAGTCAGACATATAGGTGGTCTTTGTTTTTCGGGAGTTCCCAGAGTGGTTACCCTTTGTAGAACACCTGATTGGTTCACACAGCTAATCATAAAGGCGTGACTTTCTCGATTTTTTTCTCCCAAAATTCCGGACTTTCCGTCTTGCGCCCTTGTTCAACCTCCAAGACATACCATTCCATGCCCTACCACCTTTCACCATTATGCTGCCTTTCTCAAGCAACAAACATTGCCAGTGAGTCCACATCTATAAGTACACACACATAAGTCCCACATACTCCCAAGTACAACATGAGGGAGACATATATATAGACAGTATTTGAATAAGACTAGGTCCTATATACTTCAGACACACACACACACACACACACACTACCGCTAACACTTTTTTTTCTTGTGCAAAAAGGAAACTTTCTTTGAAAACCTAAATGTATTACAAAGTTCTCTTTACCTTTCTACTTATTACCATTATTAGTCTACTCGAACCTTTGCCACTTCTCAACACACTTTCCGTCACACATTTACTTGTGCTTTCACTACTTTATTCCCACTCCTCCGTACTACATACTACTTACTCCTCCTTTTTGTCCCGGTGTATTTACTCGGAGCTTATAGCTTTTGCTTGAATGGAAATTTTAGTCATTTTGCTAACACCTTTTGTTTCTGTGCAATTACTCTCCACACTCTGTATTCATTCCCCATTCAATGTAATTAATTAATCGAATCAAATGGTTCGCACAATTGTGTTCCTAGTATTTTTCAGACTTTCCCACCCTTCTCTTTCTTTCTCGCTCTCTCGCTCTCTCTCTCTCTCTCTGTCTCAAAAGCACTCCAACGAAGCAGATGCAACCAAACTTATCTGTCAGTAAATAAATACTTCATAACTGTATCAAAATATTTGATTAGACATTACATGATGGGAGACGGGAGATAATAGCGTGGCGATGCTTAAATGCTAAACAAAGATGAAAGCCTGAGCTGTCCAAGAGTTTACATACATTATCCTAATAATTCTTGCACATAATCTAGCTCAAACCATGTGGAACACAATGGGAAACCAAAAGCTTGATGAGCCTTAAGTACCCAACAATAACTATCAACTTGGTCCATATTATTAAATTAACTACCCACACTATCCCAACTGCTTACTTTGCACTTGAAACCCAACATTAAATTAAGACGCCTCGCAACCCCAATGAAGTAAAAGAATACAAAACCCCTGTCTGAAACAAGGGAAAAATTAACTTTTTTGTCCTTTCATGAGCCTCTAATAAGTAAAAGCACATTAGGACGACTCACACAAATGTCCACGCCACTGTGAGTGAGAGAATGCTGAGGACTCGTACACACAGTCTCACTCAAAAACTACCCGAGTGCCTAATTATCAAGTGTATCTAGGTAAAATAAATGAAGTGTCGTAAGCATTCTTCAACACACTCCCACTTTCCTTAATGGATGAAGACATTCATTGTTTTTACACTACAACATTACTTAAAGTTATTTACTTGATTAAAACTTTTCATCTCAACGCGCAAAATGTAAACAAACTTGATGGGAGAAGGTACTCAGGGTATAGAAAGACTTCAGAAAGGTAGTCTTTCTGTTATTTAAGTAACTTGTAAATTTAATAGCAACTTTTCACATGTCAAACTTCTCTATACATAATTACAAGTACTATAACATCCCATGTCATTTCCAGATCCGACCCTTTCAGCAGAGTTCTAAAAAGAAGCAAATGTGAAATTGGTCAAAGTAATTACTCTAACGGAGGGTGGGGGGGAGGGAAATTAATAACATGATAAAATAAATAGCCATTACACAGTCCGGGCTGAAAGGGGGATGCGTGAGAAAATGTCAGAGTTAAGAAATTTTGGGTGAGTGCTATAGAGTGGAAGTTGATGTAGCGGTGGCAATGGTGGTAGTAGGAGCAAAAGCAGCAGCAGCAGCAGCAGCAGTAGTAGTAGTAGTAGTAGTAGTAGAGGGAGCATGTGGAAGATATTGTCTCAAAGAAGAATATGGTCGAATGGAGGAAGGAGCAATAAGAGTTATATGGTTACATGAGACAGGAGGCAGGGCTTTTGGTTTGAGTGTGAGAGGAGAAAAAACATCTTGGATTTTCTATTGCGCAAACTTCCTTAAAAGACATCCTCAATTTACTGCGCACTTGGAGCTGCGAATGTATATCGAATTCCGATACCAATCAACAACTACTCTCCGTTTCTACTACCATGCTGTGTTTAAAACCGTGATTTTGTCATGATTTCGAACTACCACTGTGAACCATGGTGATATCAACGAGGTGATGTGATGTGCGAACCAATTCACATCTCTCTCTCCTTTTCTTTGGCAGTCTACCCACCTACACCATCACCACAACCGGCACCGGTCACTACTTCCTCTCTCTCTCTCTCTCTCTCTCTCTCTCTCTTTCGTACGCATTCAATTTCCAATTCCATTGCTTCAGGTCACATGCAGCCATCAACCTACGCACAGTCCCTGACATGACAAAACTCCGGTATTCCTCCCACTCCAACCTGAGACTTTGACGTTCAGCATTGAGTACCCTCAATTCTCAGCGTAATCACAAACTAAACCGACAAGCAACATGATTTTGAAGTCTATTATATTTTTGTACTCTCAAATTATGTCCAGTCGGAATGTCATAAATATGAACTTATCCAGCAATAGAATCCAGGTTATTAAATTAATTAAAGAGTGTATACTTTTTGTGAACAAGGCCCAGGGATTCATTCTCGTTCAGAGAGGCAGGTAGTTTTTAAACAGCTATTAGTCTAAAGGGCTGGGAGTTAAAAGTGTGCATTAAAAATAGGATAAATACTCGGGAATCATTGTAGTGGGACTTGGGCTGGACTCACAAAACCTCTGGAGTCTGGACTGGTAGTGTCCATGAGGAATGGTAATGTGAAGACGTAAGTGTCCGGAGGTACAGTGCTAGATGAGCAGTTAGAATTGAAAAATTTCCCTGTTAGCCTTGTATATAGATACAGGGATGGACGGGGAGAGTAAAGTGACCGTGTGGCTACTAATGTAGCAGTAACCGCCGTAAGGGAGAAATAGTTTGACATTATGATTTCCTTATAATTTGTACCATACGATTACTGTTGAGGCCCAGAATAAATGTTACATAATTGAATTAAATCTGAAGGACAAAGTAAATTTTTTCCGCGTTTAAAGAAAGGCGAGTCAATGCAATGGGTCGTAATGTTGACATTACGGTAATGCTGATTTTATTCATGAATTCATAACTTAGTACTTATGGGACTGTGGGACTTTTGTGCCCGGAGCATGGGCATGCATATGAGAGCCATGGCGAAGCAGAGGAGAAGCAGGAGCCGGAGTAGCTTATTGTGAAAATTGTAATGTTTATCATAATTGCATGACTTATACATATGTCCTTCCAGGGATCTCCATAGAGAAGCTATGGGAGAGCCTTTGCAAAGGACTCTCAAGTCAGAAAATTATCAAATCACGTGCATTCTTTCTGAAAGCTTGTTACTCCGAGCAACAACACCCGACAGTTTCCTCTTAATTGCAACAAACCATGTCATAATTCATGTGTTAGTTAGTTTTTCCGTGTCCAGTAAAAATTTAGCTGGAGCTATTCAATTCATTTGTATACAAATTTTGTGACGTAATGTACATACTCACATTTGAATTATACCTCCGGTTATGTAAATACACTTGAACTACATATGTATATCGTCCTGTGATTATGTACATGATGGTGGGAGTCACGTCCGCTTAAAGCTTCAAGTCAAACCAGAAATTGTTACAATTTACACTGCTGGACTACAGGAACTAAAAGAGAAAATCGCATGTTACACCAACCTGGAAACTACCGCAGTGCAGTATAATTCACACAGGGAGAATGACTGTCAAGCATTTTTGATCGACTGGAACCCTGTACGGGGAATGGGAGCGAGAAGCAAGGCATGAGGAAATGTCGAAGCACTTGATTGTTTCCGTGTTTAAAAACGATTTCCAATTAATTACGGGACAAATTCGGTTTAATGTGATGCGTGGCTAAATGTGAGTCGGGCTACTCCGCTCATTCAGGATGGATGGAAGGGAGGGCAACAAACAGTCTCATTCGAAGGGACACTAGAGATACACTGTAAATCGAGACATAATAAAGTAAGTGCATGATCATGACATACGATCCAACCGTACCGTCTGCAAAGCAGGCCTCAACCCACTTGCCCTCATACATACATAACAAATGGGCTACACGCGTTAATTCGAGAACAATAGGTCAACCGTAACTCAAGGATCGATCATTAGCTTCCTCCAACAGCATCTAATGTCCTATAATGCTCATTAAGGCAGATACCCCCGATCCCGTCCCATCTCGTGCTTTTAGCCATCAACGGAGGAAAAACGAGAACTTTTATACGATCAAATAAATAACACACTTTAGGTACACATGAGTAGCTGTACACAAACTTCCCCTGGCGATAAGTGTACCGACGTATGTATGTATGTACATCCCATCCAAGGCACGCAAATCTCTAACCATCACTAGGAAGCATTACTCATTTTGCCCCACGTTACATTACCAGAAATATTAAAAGGATCTGTGCTTTGACTCAACCCACCAGCTCTCAGTCAACTCATACATTTTTACCGGCGATTGAACACTGCTAATGGTAATGGTCAATATTCGTAATAACACGGAATGACAAATTATCTCCTTGCATTAGTTCCAACGCAACGAAAGGAGAGAGAGAGAGAGAGAGAGAGAGAGAGAGAGAGCAAAAAAAAGGCACCTCTTCATAACTAACATTTCGCTCAAGTTACTTACTCAAGCATATAATATTAGTACTAACTAATGTTCAATTTAAAGGCATTGTTAAGAATTTTTGTGTGCAAACATACAATTGATTTCATTGTCAGGTCCCAGCCGTAATGCATGTATAGCTAATTCCTGTACAGCTCATTATCACATTCAGAAATAATAATTACTATTGCTGCGTTAGCTCCAAATTGTAGCTCAGCATTTAACAACATACTATTTCTTGCAATTAGCATCCAGAGTTTCGTGGGAAGGCAGAAGGCAGAGGCACGCTCCAGCTCCATTTGTACCAAGCCTTTTAAAGCGTATGAAAATAAAACAGCTTCACATTAACAGTAAAGATTTTTTGTAAACTTTTTAAGTTTGAACATTTCACCAGGAAAAATATTGAAAGGTTTGAAAATCCACAGAGGAGAGTCTTCCAAGATGGTAGACTATATGAAGTGCTACAAAGACTATCAGCCAGGAAATAGTACTTTCCTGATTCCTTGTTTCAGCAGGAACCCCAGCCAACCACACAACTTCTCCTACCCAGACTCAGTAACGATCGGGATTTATAAACAGCGTTGGGCGTGCCATCTAAGAAATTCTCGACATACTACTAATGCAAGCAGCTGTTGCAGTAGAACACATTCCAAAAATGTACAGTGTGTAGGTCCCAGAACTCCCAG
Organism: Allacma fusca; assembly: GCA_947179485.1. Taxonomy (NCBI): domain Eukaryota; kingdom Metazoa; phylum Arthropoda; class Collembola; order Symphypleona; family Sminthuridae; genus Allacma; species Allacma fusca. Next base: position 19,870,555 of record OX359250.1, on the reverse strand, counting down.
AGTACACTGCCAAGTAATTACTAGCACCCCCTAGTGAACAAAGTCAGAACCTAAGCTTCCACTCAGACCACTCAGATCGAACTGCCTCTGCCTCTATGTCAGTCCTGTCGAGGCAGTCTCAAATTTCGAGGGAGAAGTAAAGCGGGAAAAGGAACCCGATAATTTTCTTCCGTGAAACTTTTTTTTACTACCACCAACGCCCTCTAGTGAAGCATGACTGAACTGCCAATTACTTTGAAATCACACAAGGGAGCTCTGACAACTTCAGGAAAAACTCATTCCTTGCCGGTTGGAATTTCCACGTGCTACTTGACGCATTAAACATTTAGAGCTACCTTTATTACTGGAGGGACAAAATCTGAGTAACATGGATGGCTATGAAAATATTATCAAAATTTATATAATACCCCTAAAAACTGTCCTCCCGTTAGAACATCTCCCTGTGACAGGAGTATTCAAGTGAGTTTTCTTTAGAAAAATAAAAATAATGTCAAATCTCAATTTATTGACCACATAAATTTTAAGGGGCGTAGGAAGGAAATGCGATGACTAGGATTTAGGAAGCACCGAAATCAAAAAGCTGTGTATGATTCCTTTTTATTAAATGTATTAATTGCGAACTTAAGTAACTTGTTTTATTTACGAAAACAAATTTACATCTGAATATAAAATTTATTATTACAGTCTTCTCAGTCTATGTCTTCATTAAATTGTCCTATTAATATTTTAACAGTGGGAATGTAGGGGCCAGGTAAATCATCTCAGGAAACAAATTCCATGAACAATGCTGATAAATCGTCATTTCATTGTTTGAGTATCTTATGTATAATAATAGCATTCATAAATAAAGTCGGATAAAATAACCTTGAGATTTGGTTCAAGATAGCTCCTAATGACTGTACACTGACTCTCTATTCAAGTGGACGACTGAAAAGCTACGAGACCATTGTTACACAAAGCAAAATATCTACATATAGGTATACTAGGTGAGCTCTAAGAAGGGAAAAAAAAGTGAAATGACAAAGAAAGAATTGTGTTTCATACCCAATATAAACTGTCTTTAGCACGGAGAACCGGTGAATACTATTACGTTGGTGTTTTACTTTCAGTTCAGAATGGAGACCCCTACCTACATACGTATATATCTAGAGAATATATGCGTGCAAGTAATATGCAAGTAGATTTAGATAATAGGTGTCTCATACCTTCATAATCTGGAATTCATACTGGATGAAAAGAGAATGAAAGAAGCAAACACTATAGAAATTGTGAATAGCTACATACGAGATACGATAATCATAATAATAATCATATAACCATAATATCACGTACTATCCATTCATTCCCTTATTATTCTCTTCTCTCTTCAATTCTCTTCCACCACAAATAATAACAACTACTGAAAGAAGGGAAAAGCAATAATGGTCGCAAAGTGTGAATAGGAGAAAAATGAATTCGACTACAAAAGAATCTCACTGCTTCTTTGCGTCTTTTAAGTGCAGTTCATTCTGTTCTATGTACCCGCACACTTGCACACATATATCTACCCAGGATATTATAACAGCAGCGTCAGTCAGCAACTTATTATTTGCGTCCAGGTCTCTCTAAAAAAAACTAAAACCTTAGTTATTATGATAGTCCAAGCATATAAACATGAAATACATGTTCCATGTTGGAACTTGAAACTTCCAAAGGAGCCAAAACTCGTACCCTCCTCCAACCAAACTTTCCTTCACGAACACATGCACTGGAAGTAGGTGTCCCTAAAATATCCTCAAAAATATTCACCACAGTCGTAGAAACTTGTCGGGGAGAATCTCCAACCAATAATCTAGTTTTTCAAGGTACTGCAGACCATTACATTGATATATGCATTTATACGTGTATTTATCTTGCATTAAATTCACTTAAGAAAGATTAAACATTTCACACTTTCGAATTTCCGCAACCAGTCAAGTTTCAACTGACACGAAAAAGTGAAACCTACTGGAAATAAGTGAATATCCCATTTCTCAGGTTCTCACCAGTACTTGGGCTGCTCTCAGACACTCGGAAAAATTGAAGTAGCTATACATATATGGGAAGGACAGCTTCATTGTTAGGTATTAGGGATAAAGCAGGGATGTGTTTCTAATATAAGTCAGAAAAACCAGTTCCGTTTGGGGAAAAAGCAAGTGTAAACTCTGACGGAGGGACGAGGGTACAAAAGTAGTCACTGGTATTAAAATTTGGTAAATGCAAGGTTGATTGAAAGTTTCCTTTGATAAAGATCATATATACATATAATAGAATCAAAGTTTGTGAGATTTTTTTCCTCCCTCCATCCCTCCTTCTAGTTATGACAACCTGAAAGAAAAACCACGAGGCGAGAGCCTACAGAGAAAGAAAGATGTAAAATACGACGGAGAATAAATGTTGTCTACATCTGAGTACAATGTACATCTACATTGGTAGAATAATGGCAGTGATAGAGAATAAAGAACTAGATTGACAACAAAGTACAAGATTAACTTTTTCGAGGAGGAAATCAAAATCAAAAGTAATAGAAAAGGAGGGGAACAACAAAACGAAACGAAGAAGAAGAAGAAGAAGAAGAAGAAGAGACGTAGGAAAAGAAAAGGACTGAACCCTTTCAACAGGATAGAATAGGAAATCTTCTTCGTCGTCTTCCATTCTCTCTCGCACTCACTCCCTAAGCATATACTATACTTGCTCTTGAAGGTATGTACATCCCTCTGATGTTTTAGCCTCATGGATGTTATTGTTGTACTACTTTGCAGTTCAGTTTGATGTGGTGTCTGTCCTTTTGAATTTGAGTTTTTCAATGCATTCATTCAATGAGTCACTCGCTCACTCAGCCAAAGAGTGAATGAATGAATGACCTTTTGATTTTTTCCAGGAGAGAAAAATCCATTTTTGCACCAAAAAAAAAGAAAATTCCGTGCAGCTACGTATATACAAGCCCATTGCTATACACATCAAAACCCCACATCTACAGTCATCGAAGCTTTTAGCCCTCAAAGTTAGTCTCACACTTCCACTATATAGGATATACTGATGGATACAGATACCACTACAGAACCGTACGGGAAAAGAAAGAAACGTGACAGTCAAGTGGAAGTCTCGGATTTTTCCCCTTTTTTAACTTCGTATATCTACCTACATTATCTACTGAGGAGTAGTCAGTCAGCAGTCAAGTCAGTCCGTCCATTTAGCTTTAATATTTTACTATTATTGTCATCAACTACAAAACCTTAACAATTATTTCATACCCTGTCTAGTAGTTGCATTCCTGGGTGTAGCTATAGGTTCATTTCATACAAAACCTTGTGGTACACATATGTACATAGATAATAAAAATACCATTGTCACACTGAAATAAGGCTTCTGTAAAAGACATTGATCATCCTTCCCTATACACTATAGGTATTTATAGAACCATTAGTTTTCTCAGTGCAGGGATCATTGGCAAATGTGGAATTATTGCAGGTACGGGTACATAACATCTTTTTATTCTGTAGCTTGGAGCTGGGCACACATATACATACATACATAGCTATGAATTATAAAGCGTGGGTGATATTCTATATTAAATTTTGAGCAATTAAGGTATTCCGTTCATTTTGATTTCCTACGCTTTCCTTACGATGATGAATGTTATGAAGATGCTTTGAAATTTCAGGTACAAGAGATTCATGGAGATAAAAAAGCAAAACAACAGTCCTGGAAATTTGGAAGAATAATGGTTGCAACTACGGGTTTTAAAATTACATATCACATCCCCACAAGAACATATGATTCAGGGTGAGGAAAACAAATGTGAGTATGACAATTTATCAATAATCACAGAAGACTCAAGGTATGAACTGAACTGAGCAGGATCGGTGCTACGTTCTGAATTTTGACTAAAATATGAACTAGGCAAATATGTGACTGTTCCGGGAGAAATACACTTGGAATATCTTCTTCCATAAAAATATTCACAATTTTGATCTGCTGAGAATCTGATGAAAAGATTCTCTTAAGAAAAGTTTGCATACTTATGCTGACGGCTTAAAAAGCGAGACTGGCGGGTGGAAAGGGTGACAGCATGAGTTTTAGTAAAGTGGATGGTTCTCTACGTGCGTCTAGTATAAATATCTAGACGTTGTAATAAGTTATAGTGAGGGATATTCTGCAGTGTGCAGAACATACCTACATGGATGCATGGTAGTATAATAGGCATCAACTGTGTACTCGGTGAATAAAGAGACTTGAGAAAATAATGGTGCTGTCTATGGCATTCAAGTGCACCGTGGTCACAAAAAGGGGGGTAAAATAAGGGGGACTCATCTTCGTCTCTCTTTCTCTACACACACACACATACACACACACATACACACACACACACACACATACACACATTTCTATAGCATTGAAAACCTCAGATTCTCTCCCGTAGCCATAGCTATATGCTCTGGTCCTTAGCCATCAGAGTCGTCAATGTCGTCATATCTTTTATACACCTAGTTCAATATACAGAGGGTAGACTGTCGTATCGGAGAGTTGCAAGTTTCATCATATCCAGCACAAGAAATGGTTTTCTATGAAACTCTGTTCTTCTCCAGCTTCTATTCAATATCAATAATAGTATGAGAGAGCATTCAGGACCAAACTATAAATTCAATTCAATTTCTAAGCCTTTACAATCTGAGTCTCTCTTCAACAGTCAGCAGTTCACTCAAAACTCTACGCTCTTCCTATTTCCTGTATAAACATACTCCCTGATTTTCCACATACGCAAACACACACTCTCTCTCTCTCTCTCTAACACACACACATACACACATACATTCACACATGCACAAACTTTTCGCTCATGACATTCTATCTGTGTACACACAATATAGGCATTTCCATAATAATCAGGTATGTACATCCCAAGCTAGGGACAAGAGCTTGATTTTCTGCATTAGTTTACCTATTACATGATCTCTATCAAATCAAATACATGAGCATGGTATCCTCTGTTTTGATCAGTCTCTCCTTTTCACAAGTTTTCATTTCATGTACTTTCTTCTTTTCCTTATGTGTAAATAACTTACTGTCTGGGTTGTGAAATTATTTCCAAATTACTAATTAATCACCACCGGAGCAGTTACTACTCCCCACAAAGGCAACTTCTAGTTTAAGCATATAAAGATCCAAACAAAACTAACCTCTCGAAAAGAGATTCCAGTTTCATTTCGTCAACACATCACATTCCCATGGCAATGACTCCTACGTACATCCAGCGCACTCATTTCACAATCACAATTAACTGCCGACTGGCTGGCCTTCAAATCTCTTTGGTAACTTTTTAATTTCTGCCAGTAACATTCCCGCGTGTACAAAAACTCCCGAGAACACATTATATAATACTATAGCACTAAAACAGTGAACTGTTTACTTCCAACAGTTCCAACTCAATCAATCAAACATTGTGGGTCACTCCAGGTTCTTCTTTGACTTAGTCTTGTTCTTCCAGCAGGAAATGAAGCTCTTCCGAAAAAAATACGTTTTTCTCATACAACTTTCTCCATTGATAAATGACACTCTCAATGCATGTTTACATGAGGCACTGTCAATATCCTATTCTTCAAAGTCAGGTCCAGTTCCTTCAGTCCCAGCTGTCTTCCTGTAACAGAAACAATGCAAGACTTTATCCTGGTTATTTAACAACAGTGCAAATACGCTACAAATAATATTGAAGACACTATTTATGGATCTAGGAACTTCAAATTCTTTAGCTACACTGTGTTTACAAAGCATTATGTAAAGCCTTCTGAGCACACACAATGTATTTTAATTGTAATGGTAATTGTTAGGTTTTATGAAAAGTTAGGGGGACTCTGATGAGAATAATTTGTATTTGTATTAACCTTTTTAAAATAATTGTGGAACCATGGGAGTTCCCAGTAATATTGGTAAATACAGAATAGACCGCGTGTGGAGGAGTCTGGGGAAGGAAGCAACAACGCAGGGAAGGTAAACCGTCTGAGGCCGGACCACGACTGATTTGAAGGAACCATGTGCATTGAGAACCAACTCGAGTTCCTCGTTGGTGTGTGTGTGAGTTGTAGTAGTAAAAGAGAACCTTTCCAATTCTCGTTACGTACTTGTAGTAGGAAGATTCGTCTTTTAACAATGCTCACACTCAGTCAGTCGACGAGAGGAGCGTTGATATTTCAATAGCAAATCATAAGCTCTCCATACCTTATGCATGAAAAGAGTGCATGAGAGGCCGAGAGAAAAGACAGAACTGTGGGTTATAAAACGAGCATTATTGAACTCCCAAGCCTGGCTGCTGTTGATCGTCTATACAATGCTATGGTGCTGTGTGTACAAGAGAATTGAGGATTGAGCAGAATGATTTTGTGAAAGAAGTAAAGAAGAATGAGCAAAGTATTAACTACTAGTTTATAGCTTATCATATATATGCTATATATAAGCATAAAGGAAAATAATGAGTAGCGAGTGAGCTGCACTATACAGGAAACAAGTGAGCATGGTTTATATGGGAAGGTCCTATATGTATGGATCCAGTGCACACTATATACATACATATACCCACAGTTCATATCATATAACTCAGTTGAATATCCCCTCCATCCACCTATTAATCTATTCACTTCAAAGCAAACTGAATGTGTGCCATGGATGTAGATTTTTTTTCATTTGCACTTGCTACCACAACCACCATCACCGTATAAACTTTTATATTTTCAATCAGCAATCTCATATAGAGTGGAGCTAAAAAAACTTATTAAGCGAAAGAAAGGGGTTTTTTAATGTATGGTAAAGGTACTATACAGAGAAAAGGTATGCACACACGTAGAAAATGCACACAAGTTATTCTCTATTCATTCTTTTCCACTTGTCTTACCAATGCCATCAACACACCAAAATATTAGTCCTTTTATCCATTTTCAAGCCCAAAACACGTACTCCCTACACATGACATTTCTAATTACCAATTTTTTTTTGGTCGAGTCAAAGCCCCAAAGAGTTCACCTAAATTAGTTCAGTGGTGCGGAAATTTAGAAAAATATTCATATATTATCCCTCCTTCCCCAGCAATCATTTATTCATTGAGTCATTAGAGGATTGTCAGAACCACCAAATTGAGCCATTTTTCTTCCTCGAACTAATCGTAATAGTTCCTTCATTAATTGAAATTCTGTTGTTCAAACCCAAATATGCTGCAATTTAGGGCTCACTCACATTGCCTTATAAGCTTGCTTTAAATACTGGGGCTATGTCTGTCTAATTGTAACAGAGCCACAGAGTCAATTGTAAGGATCAGTGCTTCAATGACTTCCAAACAAGCTTAGCCTTTTGAATTCCATTTGTAATTACCTATATCATATCCGTACTAAAAATTAAAGTTCCGTTTTTTTTCCCCGATAGTAGCTCCTCAAGTTGTGCCATAACATTTGCACCCACATCATTCTTGAGCTGGAACCTGAAACATAATACACAATTGGACTAATTCGCCTGTCTCCTTGTACTTTCACATACCATTGCGTATGTATCCCTGTGCATGTGTAACTTGTGCAAGTAAAAACTTGAGATCAAAAACCTCAATTCGGAACTTGCTTGATTTTCTATTGATCGAGGTTTCTTACTACAGAAGGTGGGATCCCTCCTGGAATTAGCTAATTCAATTCTAATTGTAAGTAGTACGAAAGAAATCATCAAATGTCACTTATGTAAGTCGTGAAGAGAAGTAGTGCTTAGTACATGGTATTGTATTGACTTGGCTTGTTTGTATGAGTTGTCAGAACTACATAAGGTTACAGCTTGACGCAGCTTCCTCTCGTCCCTTGATACCAATTCTGGTATAGTCAATCACTTGATATGGATTCACTTGTCCTCAACAATATTGAACCCGGACAAGGACCTATAGACTCGAACCGGTTGATTTCCCCCTACCATGGAGGCCTCCTCAGGAACATATGGTACACACTTATAGTCACAAAGCCGAATCGCGAAGGATGAATAGTTTGTTAAAAAAATTTGCAGAATAATAAATAAATAATTTCTATTTGTACCTGTCCTGTTGTGCAAAGAATTTGAGGATTCCTCAAATCCTTCCCTCATTGTTGGATTATGTTTTTAAGAGGACTTTGAAATAGAAATTAGACTTTGTGATCGATTTATAATTCTTTGCATGATTGCAATTTGCATGCAGAGAGGAGACTCCTAGCTATTGAATTGGAGGAGAGCGTCCACGTCCAGGATTTTAAAAGATTTTTGAAAGACTGATTTCACAATGAGAAGAAAACCCAAGTAAACGAACGCAGCCAATGGCTATCATGTCTCCCCGCGTCATTGTCAAATGAATGATAACAATGCTAGTGAAACCATAATAGCTGCACAGACAGGGAGACAAGTGCACGCTTATGAATGCATACGCTTTGCTAGTTGAGCAGAATCTCCGGCGTACATATATAGGTATTTGAAAGGGATGTTTTAGTTGGTAAACTATAGAGAGAGAGAGAGAGAGAGAGAGAGAGAGAGAGAGAGAGAGAGAGAGAGAGAGAGAGAGATGAGAGGGAGAGAGAGATGAAAAAAGCTGGAAAAATAAGCTGTAGCTATAAGGAGACTCAAGCCCAGGATCTCATATACTTATAATAATATTACGAGTTTAACACACAACAACCACTATTAACATGGCATACGGACATTCTATCCGTCTTTGGTAGTTATATGTTTAATGCACAAGTTCCCTCGTCCCAGCTTATACAAAGGAGCAAATGAATAAAGAACCCAAAGAAATTTCACACAATACACCATAAATTGCACTGCATTATTGCAGATTTCAATTCCATTTGGATTGAATTCTTCTTTCCTGATGCTTCACTTTCTTAAGGTATACATTATGACTGGGATATGGGTATGTGTGTGTGGAGCTATAAGGGACGGGCCGAGAGAGCTCATAGTTATATAATTCCACATTTTTCCAACATGCAGACACATACACACTCAGCCCTGTAAGTGTACGTACTTATCCTACGTAGCATTCAGAGAGGACTCCGTGGATGAAAAAAAAACACAATCGGCATAATATAAATGTTCTTTTACAAGGAAAAAACCAACGCATGTGACTCTCATGTTTCTCCTCCCCTCCAAAGAAATAACACCGCCCCTCCTTTCTTTCATTTACTTCTATTTTTCTTAAAGAATATCAAATGAACAATTCATTCATTCTCGGCCCCGTACGTTATTACATATGACTGTAACATTTCACAGTCTCAACTCCAATATTATATTGTCATTATCATCTTCCTATAATTTCATCGTAGTCATATTTGCCCTTCAGGGATCACACTTCTCTTTTTTTAGTCCTCTATAACTCATAATTAGTTTTATTTGTTGGCTCACAAACTTGCCATTGTGTGATTATCGTCCTATTCGCTCACTACAAATTTCCATTTGAGCACATGAGGCAGTCAGCTCTGCATCCGTCCACAAAAACTCTCCGTCGTGAGTTATTTCCTCGATCAAAGCTGGTAACATGAGAGGGAACGTTTTTCCACAATTGTTATATCATTTTCAATGTAGCGTTACATCATTTAATGTAATTCGATCCTACACACCGACAACACTCCGAGTAATCTAAAGTCATGTAATTCAGGCTAGGTCCAATGCTCAGCTAACGCTTTGACCGAAAATTGAAGACGCTACAAATTCAATCACATTTGGGATTAAAATAAATATTTAGTGGAAGTTACTCCAGGTCAAGTATACTATTTGTAACATTCCCCCCCCCCCAAAAGGGTTAAACAGCTAAAGTTTAGTTTTAAACTTACATTTTTTTTCTAATTACTCGATAAAAGCTAGAGTCATGAGAGAGCCGAATCAGAAGGTGAAGAAAGGTCTATGGAGTCCCAAGTGAAAACAGTCTTTCCCCATTGACTAAATAATTAAAAAAGAGGGAGGATATCTCCTGGAAAAATCACGGCTAGAGTAATATGTCCACTATGTGGTGCTAATGGTTAACCCCATCGATCAAAAAATAGCCCAAGTAAGCAAAAAAAAAGGGAACAAATAGATAGAAACAAGATTGTGCAGCATTATATATAAAAGGCGAAGCGGTAACAGTTTTTAAAGCTGAATATGACTAGTAGTAGAAGACTAGTGCGGAAATTTGAAAAAAAAAACTATACCATGCGGGATGGGACATCAGCAAGCTTGTCAGTTTCATTGTATGGTAAAGAATTGAATAGAATATCCGAAAATGAAATATGTGTCATACACACATAGACAGAGTCCTGCCTGTTCAATACAAAATCCAAGTTTGTTTTGTATTGTAGTCTTTGTGTATAAAACTAATCACATTGATACATCAACAATGAATTTATGTGTCCACCGCCAGCCATGGGTAGCCTTTGAATACTGGGGCTATATATAATAATTATATGTGCGTTTTTCTTCCCGGTTATCGTTCCGTCATATATTTATTTGGGGGGTACATACAATGAACCCTCTGTGTGTAGCTATATACACATGCAGGGGCAAAGTCGGAGAAGAAGAAGAAGCAGGTAGATTGAGAGAGAAGTAAAGTAAATCAAATGGAATAGAGAAGGTGAAATGTAAGCAGGGAGAATGAAATGGGGATTGGATGACATTTGAATAAAGAAGAGTGCGAATGAAAAATCAAAGTAGAAAGCATGGGGTGTATAGACGGAGAGGCTGATCGTGAGTGTGTAGTACGTCTCTATTCCATTGTACTTTGTATTGAATTGTGATGTGATATGCAAGAAAGAGACCTCGTGTCTCCTTATTTGCCTATACATCCACACAGTCTTTCAGACGTTCCTTCTATAAACTCCGTTTCCTTCCCCATACTACTCCCGATAGCTTCAGCATTGCACTTACCTATGTACACAAAACACACTTCACCTCCAAACTATTAGGTACGGTATAACAATGAATTTCTTCGGTGTCTTGGCTCACTACTACTACTATGTGTAAAAGGTATGAAGGAAGGCTCCAGTACAATTGTTTGCATGAGTGTCGTCTCTCTCTCTCTCTCTCTCTCTCTCTTTCTGCACTGAAGGGATAGTTGACTATATTATTATATATGAGCTAAAGGGACGTGTCCAAAAGACGCGTTCGACGATCTATAATCCTTTTCTTCTGGGATAAAAGCATCGTACAGTTTAGATGTGAGTGAGTGAATTTCTCTATGCGAGCACGGATTTTCCATGAACTTATACTCGGAGAACATGTACACAACTACTGAGAGGAGCAATGTGTGTATGCATGCAAGAAAAGAGCCCCATGCCGAGAACCGCCAACAACAATGCATTCTATATTGGCTGTACAAAAGACCTATAGACACAACTTTACAGAATAATTTTAATGGGCACATATCAATACACTATTGTGCATTTGGGAACTTCCCCAAAAAATTCCCACCAGTCTGACCCAAAAATAACCCCATTTTTTAAATTTTTCGATTGCTAAATGTCTTCACACATCTCTTTGCAGATTTTTTCCTACCCGCACCACTATCACAAGAAAAAGTTTCTGAATTTTTGAGAAAGTCCTTATTCTTAAACATAATTATTATTTTCAGCAGCATCCCGCTAAAAAAATCCCTAAAATTAAACTGACCAGGTGAAATGACGTAAGATTCCAAATGGTTCCCGAAATTGGGAAAGCCGATGTATCTACACAGTCCAGTTAATTCCAAGATGTGAGTCTTTGAGGAAAGCCAAATGTATTCATGTCATGAGCATGACTGTGACTGTATTCATTCAACATGATAGTCACAGCTACATATGTACATACTTGCTCGAACAAGGAAATTGAGATTATGTAAACAATAGATTTGCTAGGGAAAAGCAAGAAAGCTTGTGAATTCTCCACAAATTTCTTTGTGCACCTTTCAAAAACGACTCAACTTTCTATGCAGTGAAAGATACTGAAAGGGAAGGTCGATCGAGTGTCAAATGAAAGGCTGTTTTCCAATGAGAATTCCCCCCATTGAGTTAATATCGTAGAATGAGATCCTCCTCAGCGCTCCATCAACCAAAGTGTGGTTCGACATGTTATGCTAATTTGTAGAGATAGGAATTCAAAATTGGAACTCTCCTCAGGATTTTATTCCAGGTATATTTTTATCCAGCGTTTCTGATGGAGACTGATAATTGAGGTTGTTTATTTACCAAGTAATTACTAATAATTGTATTAAGCTGTAGTATAATTAACAAAGGATACCTTTTGAAAGTGTTTAAACTTGTCAGCAAAACGTTGACTCAGATTTGTTGAGGGTGTTAGAACCAGAGTCCAGAGCTATGCCGGAGAGCATAAACTTTGTGGTTTTGATTGAGGATTTAAAATACAGAGTGAAGTATTGGTATGTGGCTACAACGGAGTTGATAACGTTCCTGTACCTATAGCTCTGATGAAAATTGTTCCCTGGTAATAAGAAAGGACAGACGGCGTAGGAGATAATCGTGATTTCGGGGTAAAGATATCATTTGAAATTGTACTGCCAACTGCATGGACTCCTAGTTGTATTTTGTGTGTGTGTGTGTGTGTGTGTATCTGTAGGAATTTATATATGATGCAAAATGATGTAACGTAACACACTTGTTAACAAATGAGAGATATCTGTAGTGAAGGTCTGAGTTGAAAAAAGGTGATGGTGGGCGCCTGTTGTAAGTAACGCTTGGTGAAGCTTAGATTTCAGTTTGAACTTCTAACAATAGATTTCTAATGGAATGCATTTGAATTGAACGCCTACTCTCATTACGACTATGGGCTATAAAACAATGTGTGAGTTGTGTTTTCGACATGTTCTATTCATGTACATTTTCGAGTTGCTTTTGTCTCTCCTTTGACTCATACCACACACATACACACACACACATCCACACTATTTCCACTCCATATACATACATTGACATTCTGAAATGTGCACCAAGCCAAACAATAGAGAATCATCATCTTTTACCACGTATACATAACATATACGCTCCCAAATATAATTCTGCAAGGCAAGCAGAGGCAATTTCTGAGTAGAAAGCATAACATCAAGTTGCTTTCATGCCCAAATTATTCATTAATACGATGAGGGAATTATTTAAAAATCTCCATTCTCACTGTTGGTTTATCCTTCAGCTTCCTATTCCCTGTACTAGCATTACTCTCAAGGCAGACGTACAAATAGAATTACGACAAAAGAAATTACAATTCCAGTCATTACAATCCACACATGCTCAGCTCTAACCGCTCCCTCAAGGACTGTGTACTTTACCTGACGTCGGAATTGACACAAGAGCCAGTTCCAAATCAATTGGTCATGCCAGTTTTTTTATCCAATTAATAATTCTCCAGCTGCAGTCATTACTTCATTGACAGGATGAAATCCCTCTTTAAAGAAACACAAGAAGGATGCCCCGCCACAGATGTCCAAGGCAGGTCAAACGGATCAGCTACTTTTGAAATAAATTCTATTAAAATATTCAACTCTTACGTAGATACATGAATCACCTGAACGGAAGAAACATCTGCATTGCTTTGCCTCAAGTATAACTCCAACGACTAGGGTAGCTACAGAAATTTCACATAATATTGGTACACCCAAATGATAGTCCATGTAATCCAACAATCGTGGGGAAACTAACGCACTTATAACTCCCCAAATGGAGCATTTAACGGGAAGAGTAGTGTAAAGTCGGAAATAATGAACAGCCTGCTTCCTAATTAACAACACACGGTTCCCAAATAGACGAGTCACCTATGTGTAGTCACGCCTGATCAAACCCTTTTTGCCAGCCAAGAGAAAATCAAATTATAGCTTCCCTATGACTTGTACAACAAGAGCTGACCACCAAATAGTAGGAAGCCATAAATTACTAATGTTGTAATTTATGTCGACATATTCTCAACCAAAGTGTCAATTTACAGTAGTATAGCCATCCTCTAATCGTTTAGCAACGAGAGGGGGATGAACCTCACAGCAGTTCAGGCGTTCTGGTGGCCGTTTTCCTGAACATCCTTCCGTGTAGGAAATAGTCCAGAACCTTTTTGTATATCTACTACTATACCAATATGTACAAATGTTTACAACAACATACTATTTATGAACACTTGATTTTTGTAAACTCATAACTTTACCTGCCTCACGTTCAAATGCTCTCACAAGTTTATGAATGAACCCTTCGGAAGAAAAAAAAATCAACTCAGACAAATAGAAACTACATCTGGGAGTTGTAAAAGTCTGCCGAAAACGGAGGTTTGTGGGTTTCACAAATTCAACCAAAGGAGGATGGTCTGAAGCTGAGAAACTATAGTTCCGTTTGAAAAGGCACGTGCTTTGGATTTTATGAGAGGGTATCGAGTAGCACAACCTCGTGCACACCCAACGCGATGGTAATCACACAACGGGAAAACACTTGCTGCTCTACCTGCTCCTTCCCCTACATCTCTACTGCCTTACCCTCTTTTATTGTTTCTTCCCAGCTGATACATAATGTGATAATATTATATTAAAATCTGAAGTATATGCCTCAATAGATTTAAAGCCTCTTTACAAACCTGTCATATGTATACACTTTTACTCAAATCTTATTGAAATTTGCATATAATAGCCTCAGTTGAAAATGGAATTCTGCATGTATCTATGTATCTCTATCTACTAAAAATTACGCAAAAAATCCTGCTCCTTCTGCGAGCTTAAGTTATGAAGGATGAATCAATCTCCTGTAAAATGTCTATTGCAAAGTGGGGAATCGTCGGAAAAAAGTTTATGAATGACCAGGAATTGTGTCACGATTGTAGATTGAAATTTCCTCCGATTCCTTAAGCATCTCCGGTGGACGTAAGTAAAAAGTGAAAAGTATAAAAGGAATGAGAGAGCACATCCTTATGACTGTAGATTGTATGACCAAAGTCTGTGCGGTTGAATGGAAGAAATTTCTGCATTCATTTTAATAAGTATTACATATAGTTACACAAAGGGAAAAAGTGGAGTGATAGAAATGGAGGGACCTAAAGGAAAGCAAAAGGAGCGAGAGGAAGGGCTGGTAAATATACTTATGAGTCCAACATCCACATGGAAGGCAAGAGCAGGGAGCGGGACAGCCTTTTTCTTTTGTTCCAAGTCCAGGGTTACATACATACATGTGCCATATAAAGACAATGGCAGAGTCTTCGGACTCTATTGTCAGGGAAACAATAGACACATACACGTACATAAGATAAAAAGGAACGCCATACAGAGTAAAAGAACTGAAGGGAGTATCTCTCTTGATTCTATTCCATCTTCTCTGTCTTATTATTGTACTTATCGTCAGTCAGTTCACTTCATATTTTATTGTACACACACATCCAGCAGCCGAGAGAGAGAGAGAGAGAGAGAGAGAGAGAACACAGATGATGTTGCTTACTTGTGTATAACATTACGTTTCGTTCGTTAGCATGTAAAGAAGATACCAAACAGAAAATGCTTTATTCCGCCATATTAACCATAGAAAGAAAGAGTCACCCCGCCGTATATTCATGTTTTGTTACTAGAATGTATCCATTGTGAACGTGCGACGACGTAAGTCCGTTCAAAAGGGTAGGAACGCGAACGGGATACATCCTTGCCTATGAATCTCTCAAGCCTATTACATGTCTTCGCTCCTGCAACTCTCCCAACATTTTCTTTTAAGTCATATGTAGAAAACGTGTGTGTGTGTGTGTGTGTGTGGGTATGGAAAGTGTATATGCTTTGGTTTCTGCACCACTACAATAAAAGGGTATGACGCAAATAATCATATAACATCATCGCATCAGTCTCATCTTCAATTCTATTCTTTAGCACGTCATATATGCTCTTGGAACCATTCTTTGTCTAATTCAAACACTCTTCAACCTATTTCCACTATGACTTTACTGCGTACTTTTCTAAGGGCAACTGCATCATTCGCTCATTTTCTGCATTCATCTACATACATTTCTTTTCCTCACTCTTTCCTTTCATTCTTCCTCGTAGCTAGGGGTGCATAGGAGTGGAGGAGCATTAGTAGCCAGCTTTTACATGCCGAAGGAATGGAGGAGAGAAGACAACAGGGAAATACATCCCAGCCCATGCAAAGCCATCCGAACAACCCTCAAACAAGTGGAAAGTATCTAATCTTTAGTTTATCTGTAACGTGGTCTGCAACGAGGCTATAGTCACTGGGGAACTTTCTACCATGCATAGCCCACATAAGGAGACAAACCTGCTTAAATATGGAATTGAATAGCGCTCCTCAATTCTAAGTCTATTATTTTTCATCCTATTTTATACATTGTCAAAGTTTGCTCTTCATTCATTCAATCACATCTTCTCAATTCTACCTTTATCAAGTATATAGATGTGTGTCCTCATTATTACTATTCTTGTCGACTGGAGGAACAAGTAGCCCTGAGTAAGTGTGTGTCAATATGTGAGGATGTGTTTACATTCTGCCTCCACTATGTATGTATGTAAAATGCTACATGGGCAATGTAATTATATGTATGGGGTAGAGACGCGTAGGTTAGCAAGTACGGAGCAACATCTGTAATCAGATGTTATCCTGGTTCAAGCTAGTATCAAGAATAGAGGAAGCATTGGTGGGGCTTAGTATACCATATGCATTTAGCCGTAGCTTCATTCAGGATACTGAGATAGGTGAAAGAAGGGAATATTCAAAGGATGTACTTGGAAGAGTTGTGAGTGGGAGAAACATGGAGTGAGAAAGTCAAAGAATAATCTGAGGTACACCTTGGCCACAAGCATGTACATACACAAACAGAGCCGGAGCTAAAAGTGAGGAAGTAAATTGTGGTGGTGGTGCCAAAAAAAGCGTGAAAGAAAGTGAGTGAGAGGAAAGTGGGAAAAAGTATGGGTTACATACACTGGAGATTTTTCGTGTTCATTACGAAGTAGAGCAATAAATTGTGAGAGGAGCACAAGGATTTTCGACTTTGGCTCGATTCTTTCTAGACCTTCCTTTCTCCTAGTAGCTTACTTTGCTACCCTGAGAGTATAAGTACATAAGATTAGTTCATGTGAGAATAGTGTAGCCTGTGGGCGAAAGATTTTCAAAGTACAGAGGCTAAAGCTGTGTAAAAGGACCAAAACTCTTTGCGTATTGTATAACGTGACATTAACAACAAGACCTGCACAGTCCCTGTATGCATTTGTATAATGTATTGTAATGAAATGTTGTACTCGCTGTAATAGTACGATATTAGAATCTGTGACTGGGTTTGGTTAAAATGGGAAAAGTACTTATATGTGATTGTATTGTGATTGGGATGCGGGCATAGCTACTGCACGTAATTACACTCATAGCTATGCTTCCCAGCATATAGGGTACGGGCGAGGGATGGCATGTATGCAGTGATGTGTATATCGCTTTTATGAGATGAATGTATTTTCTAAGTTGCAAACTAAAACGAGTGAGTATGAGTAAAGTATAGTCTAATATCTTTATCTTTTCGACTGAAAAAAGAGGTTTTTTCGAGAGAGACGAAAAAAGAGTGCGAAGTAGGCTATAAATCAGCACAAAAAAATCTTTTGTGTTCGTTAAATGTTTCATCTTTATACTTTTCGCCATTTCTTCTCTCTCTCTCTCTCTCTGAGCTCACTCGTCGACATTCTTTTCCCTTCTTTTACTAACTACGATATATCCTTTTCTCACACCATTTTCATTTTCAAACTCTTTCTTTTTACAGCCACGTCTCTATTGTAAAAAAACTCTCCCTCCGCAAGAAATACCGAATCGTTCTCCTTTTGAAAAAATCCTCAACTTCTCATCAACGACGTCGCTTCTCATTACCACTTTACATTACACTTGGTAGTACAACTTACAACATTAAACTCTGAATTATGTCCTGATCTACATCTCACATTTAAATCCCGCGACTTCTCTCTTTTATTTCCTTTCCTTTAAATACAATCATAGCACAATCTCCCATCATACACGAAATGCGCTATTTTTTCTCCAGACATTTCCCCCTTTGTGAAGCTCCCTCTTCCTCAATTTTCTACACTCCCTTTTTGAACGTACTATTAAACGATATCCTTTTCAATATACGTTTTAATTATCATATTTATTTACCTTCGTTATTGCACAGCGCATGTTACACGGAGGAAACTAACACGTCAAATTCAGTACGGTACACTTCACAAAGGATGTATCGATACCATTTTTTAGGCCAACTCCAGATTCATTTTCGCCCCTAAACATCAATGGATTTTGATCAGAATTATTCTCCCCTATCAAGTCAAGAACTCATTCACACCAGTATGTACACCTTCTATATCTATAGATATATCTTGCAAGGAAATACCTTTCGGAAGCGGTCTTGCACAAACGTTGATGTGTTGTACACATATGTATGTACGATCCCAGCTCAGACACTTTGAGCTAGTTTGTCGGAGAATAGAAATAAAAAGAAGGTCGACTCAATCAATCGAACATATTTAAAACTGGTACGTGACTCCGCCATGGTAGTGCACATTAAGTATTTGTAACAATTGAAACCTCCGCTTCATTGTAAAGTTTCTTGAAAATGAATTTCCAGTTGGAGATCTACTTCCCTGACAGTCTTTCAGGTTATTTGCTCCTTGGATGCCGAAACAACTCTAATAAATTGCATTGAGAGCGCAGTAACTTGGACGTTCAGCTTAAACGACATTTAGCCTCGTACCTCGAAGCTTTGACTACTATTTTATGGAACGGTAAAACTATCAAGTGAATATAAACATACAACAACATGGATGTACATATATTATGCAACAATGGGAAATTTGAGGAATCCATTAGTAGTATCCGTCGGCATCACAATCCATTTTAGGGGAAATATGTTACAGCCGGCCTATCTATAAAGCAAGGTGTGAAACAAATGAGAAACTAAAGAGGCGTAAAATGAGCTTCCAGACGCAAAAACACCAGTTGGTGAGGAACCGAGCCACCGATCCTGTTCTTATTTTCCATGTAAGAGTAACTTCCCACTAATTTATTCTGGGGATCAACATATGTTCACGACTCATATAGTTTCAGTTATTGCTACATTCCGTTCATCCGTCCACACTGCCCTGGATGGGAAAGAATATTACTTTATAGTCTATTACTGCGTAGATGTAGTACAGAAGGTAAGAAAAAATTGCTCTTTAGATCAAATTAAGTTACATGCCACTACTATGTAGCTCCAGGTAATAGTAGGACTAATCGTACGTATGTAAGTGATCAGTATGTACATGATAGGGAGGGCTGAAACAGAGCCCATGAATTAAATTCTTCTCTATACAAGACTCATGTTTCTATATGGATAGAGGGGAAGCGGAGTCGCTCCGCGGTTTTTAACTAAGATGAATGTTAGAGTGGTAAATTAGCACCGCTCTTACCTAACTAAAAGCAGTGGAGCATCTCAATACTTCCTCTTCCTATATTGATGGAGTTACTCTATGGAACTTTATATTGAGCATAACAGCTTCCACTTTTACTTGACTTGTGCTTTGTGCTCCAGTATCTACTGTAATACTTACGTATGCATACGCTCTGTTCTACAAGTAACTATACGAAGTGACTTTAAACTTCAAACATTGATTCGCTATACTTGTAGCTGAAGTCAGTGTATTTTAATGCTTAATTTGGAATGATGCTTTGGAATGATGCTTTGGAATGATGTTTGCTTCTTCCTCCATGTACCTTGAGCATTGGGTTTAGTGCTGACCACGGGCGAATACAATTTGTAAAAGGATTTGGCGTAAATGCGTTAGCTTTGGAAAGTGAATAAAAATTGTGAAATAATGTGTAGCATAAAAACTAGCTGTCTCTAGAGAGAGAGAGAGAGAGAGAGAGAGAGAGAGAGAGAGAGACAGTATGAAATATCTGTATGTACAGAGTGGTGGGACAGGATTCATTTTGAAGTAGTAGTACAAAGGAGAACAATTCCTTCCAGGAATGAGTGTGTGTATGTATGTTGAGTGAGAGGTTGGAGTTAAATGTGACTCGGTACGATCATCCAATTATTGCATACATTATACTTTCAATATCAAAGATTCATCACGCATAAGCAAGTATTGTTTGGCTCTATTGGCTCCAACAACATGAGTGTATCTAAACGGGGGTGCATAAAGTAAAATGAAAAGATACACAAACAGCTTCATTGTTACTCGAAGGTGGAAGTACGGATTAAACAGCAAATAATATTGGAATAAAAAGACTTCGTGCCTGCACGTAGACGGTCTTTTGTTATTTATGAAAATACAATTTCCTTCTGCTGCTCTCTTCCTCTCTCTCTCTCTCTCTCTCTCTCTCTCTCTCCATGTCTCTTGTTGCTACTGCTTCTGTTATTGTTGTTGTTGTTATATTGAGGAGTGTTACATGCATCGGCAATATTTTTACCAAGTATATATACTTTTCTACAACTTACTAACTTGCACAATGCACACTGTAAGTGCATACCCTGGTGATAAAAAGGAAACTGACTCAAATTATTATTTCGAGTCTTTTTGTCTACGGTCATTTGGTCTCTTTCTATGACCGTGACCAATTCTTCACATACTGTAGACACTCCGTTTTGTAAAGCTCATATTCACCCACGTTCCCGTATGCACGGCCAGTGTGGATACGGGCCTGTGGAATCGGATACAGGCTTGGCACTGGGATGACATAAGTGAGCAGGAACGCATACATAATTCTATTATGTTATTCCAACTACCAAACAATAATGGTAGGAGCTACCCGTTCCCATAATATCGTCGATAGTAACAATAATAGCAATAGCTTCGGAATACAAAGTTTTCTAGTGCATTACAACAACTCCTAGCTGTTTTCTAAAACCATAAGAGTGTCTTTTACTCACTTCACACTATACATACTTGACTCATTTTCAATGATTCATAATATCCTCCATTTCCAGACACACACAGAGAGAATTCCCTCTTTTTATAAAGATACACCTCCTAAAGCTACACATACGAGCCTCTCCAAAGAACAGACACCTTGCACACACATCAATATTACCTAACAAAATACTACTACAAAGACATGTGAAAATGTGATGAGTACACAATACCCACAAAAGAAAAAGTAACAAAATATCATGCCGTCCACACGCGGCTCCAAATCAAATGGCTAAAACCTAAAACCAAATGGGTTTACCATACGTCAAAAGAACGACCATATTCTGGACTCATTTGTTCCTAGTTGTACATGCTGGATCCATTACCCCAACCCTTTACGTAAACACCTAGACGCCAACAAAAAGTACAAACTTGATTTGCTTTCGTACAAATTCGAACTTTTGAAAGTACATGGTCTTAGACTGCCCAAGACATTAAAACGGATGTACGTCCCAGTCTATCAGTGACAGTGCAGCATTACAATCAGTCTAAGAAATTAACATAGGCCTGAATTTTGACAATGATAAAATGAAAGCTTTGCACTTTAAACAAATTACATTAAGATCCTACCGTCGGGTCTCAGTCGGAATGATGACTGCTTACGGAACTGCACTCATACTTGGTAGTATCATCCCTACAAATATATTTATTTGAGCTCCTGTACCATGGGCGTGACTTCGTTATTAAGCCTGACATTACTGTCGATTTGCTAAGAGCGTTTGGTGTGTACAAACTGCAATGCCTGAAATGAACCATCCAACTTGTCAGATGTTGACTTGTGATTTGAAAAACTTAGATTGTAGTCATAATTTCCAATATGATGTGCACGAGAAGTTGACGGTACCTTGTCAATAGTCACAACAGGATCATGATAACTGTTGACAAGATCTCAGTTCTAAGAACTGAGAACTTGTAATTTTTCCACTGTTCTTTAAAAATATCTGAGAGATATATATAGAGAGAGAGACAACAGCTCAGATAGTTCTGCGAGTGAAAGATTAACAGTAATAAGTTTTGTATAAAAATCATGCCAGTAAAATTGTAAGTATGATATTATGAAGATGAGTAGATGAATAAACAAAAAATGTAAAATAATTCCCGGTAGGTTCTAGCACCGCAGATATGATCTGGGTTGGGGATATAAAATGGAGAAAAGTGAGGAAGAAAAGTAAGAAAAATGGCAAGTAAAGTACATCGGTCCATTAGAAATTCAGGAAGCATACCATTATTGCTTATCATTATCATTTTATCTGAGTACCAACGAGTTTATTCCATTCATTGTGGTCTTTTCTCCCACTTACTACATATCCACGCTCAGCGCCGCAAACTCACTCGTCTCTGGATCATTGAATCTCTTGGCTCTTGGTTGAGCACACATTTACATACACTCACTCTACCACATTATTATTTGCACAGTAATGCAACCCATTTTTTCTTTCCCCTAGCCCGAAAAAAAACCACTTTGATCATTATTGTGTAAATGAGAAAGCTGAGGGATAAAATGTGAAATTTACTTTCCTCCGACTACAACCACGACTAGTAAAGTAGCCAAATCCAAACAAATTTCCTTGTTATGTACACAAGATTCTCGCAACAAATCATTACACTCCTATATCTATGCATACACTCGTATTAGAGGATCTGTGAAATTCTCTTACCTTCGACGCAGTACACACCATTAAGGTTTCTTCACGTTTTCACTCCTCAAAACCAACCCAACTTTCAGCGGAAACATCACTTTAAAAACGGTACTTTCGAACTTTTGAATTTCCTCAGATTTCAAGTTCCACAGAGATTTGAATAAGTACAATCTTTTTCATACAAATCCCAAGCAAATTTGAGTATTGACCAAACGGATCAGAGTTCCTATGGATGACGTTATCAGAAATTGTGAAACTGATTGAATTTCAATGAACAATCATTTCTAGAAATATCCTTTGAGCCTTCACGTGCAAGCTTGTAAACATTCTTTGTGTTTGTAATTGAGTTATTGGAATCAAAATATCGATATTATGTGACATTTCGTTCACAGGAGTTAATACAGAAACTCTGGCAAGTATCAGTCAACCAAGGAGAGACTCAGCTGGGTGCTGTGTTTAGTCCTGAAACAAGACTTGTTACGAAAGGTTAGTAAGTCAGAGAGAAGCACTGCAAGAACCAAAGTTGCACAACAAAAGTGTATCAGAGAGAAAACCTAAAAAAACAGAAAACAAAAAGTCTTCATCACGCTTTAAGCACATGTGGTGTAACTAGCCGATCCGAAGGAATGGGGAACTCGAGGAATTGTACCAGTTCCTGAACACTTGTTTGTTTCGGCTAAATACATATGTCCCATCATTAACTTTGTAATTTCCTGAGGATTTAACCAATATCGTGGGATAGGGAAACTAACACCGGGTCTCTTCTCCTCCCAACTTGCTAATCTAAAATAACAATTCACCAAGCTTTTGCAAGCTTTCACAGATCTTCCACCATCCGTAATAAAATATAACGATTCCGGTAAACTCACAACTAGTTTTTTGTTTGCTCCCAAGATTAACAATTACAGCCAATCAGGAAAATAATGAATTCCTCCACTCTCTACGTAGATGTTCCTCCACAGCCGAACCACAGAGGATAAGTATCTGTGTCAGTAATGTAAATAATTAAAGTCGGCTCCCACTTGGGATGAGATGGTGTAAAAATCACAGCAATTTTTCAGGTTGTAAGGTTTAAGATGAAACCACACCACAAGGCAACGGTAGCGTCGGCTTGTCAGGGATTAGAGAGAGAGGAGTAACGTTGGAGCCGCTCGGCCGGCGAAGTCACAACTGAAGTGACTGAAGCCCGAAAAAAGAGATCTTGAATGTCGGAACACGAGTACGACGACAATGGAAACGATAATTGCCTCGTGCTCAATAGAGCTTTCCACTGTACCTTACACAGAACGAAGCTATGGATTTGAATCGAGTCAGTTTCCTACAGAGTAAAAAAGGCTGCGCACAAAAAAACACTATAATGCATAGAGTCAAGCAACTTTGCCAAAGGCTCAAAGGCAAAGCTAGTCCCAGCCCTATGATAGAACCCTCTTTCCCGTTTTCAGTTCGCATATCAGCTGTATTTTATGATTCTCATTTACTAATTCTCATGGAATTTTTATTTCTCTAAACCTCAGATTCTGACCCGTACAAATCTCTGTGTGGTCATTGTTAGTCATATGAAATTGTAATCATTAATGCAACTGTAGTTAGCTAATTAGTATTTCCACCCATAGTTCCTAGAGGTTCATATGTGAAGTTTAAGTGTGTATACAAATTGTTTAAAAAAATCGTTAGCTTTAAGAAATAACATATTTTAGAAAAAAAATCATCATGTGTGGTAAACACGTACTAAGGAATTTGAGATGTATAAGGATTCACTTATGTATGTATGTATGTATGTACTAAAATGACTATGACTTAAAACGTACGTGCTTAAATTACGTGCTCAGGGGCTTGAACGTATGGCTTTAGAATGTAACTGTCCCTGAAATTATTTGTACACTTACTGAAGATCAGTTTTTTTTTCCAGGGAATTTGAGATGAGTAAAAATCAGCTGAAAAGCTAGGACAAATATTTATAGAATATTTTATTGGGAGACGTAAACCTTGATTAATTCTGAGGTTCTAGAAATTTGAGGGACATATAATGTGGAGCTTATAGATTTAATGTTGGGGAAAAATCCAGTGGAGGAATTGTTAGTAAATGGGACAGGGGTGAATTGTAGGGTGGGGTGTCACTGTTTGGTAAGAACTGAAAAGAAAACAAATTCGGAAAAGAGGCTGAAGGTTTAAAAATCATTGAGGACGTATGCAGGTTGAAATACATGAGATTTTATTGGATATTTGCTATAAAAGTTGAGAAATGAGAAGAGGAATATGCAGGAGGTAATTTTTTTCTAAATCCATCGTGAATTTTCAAATAAGAACCTTTGAAATGGTATGTATTGATTTTTACGGAGCACAATGGGTCGGAGCGAGGCAGACTAAATTTTCTATATATTATTATTATAAATACCTCGACTATTGTTATCACCGAGCTATTCAGATTCAAATGCAATCTGAAGCAGGAAGAGTCCAATCTTGCCTTACTTTATAACTTGACTTGTGTTTTATTACTCCCGTTTCATTACATTACCGTAGTAGTAGTAGTAGTAGTAGACAGTCGTACTGAAGCAACTTTATCATCAAGGTTTTTCCATGTGCATCTATATGACAATACATTATTATGAATTTATAAGTGTGTGGATGAAAATACTTCGATTACATTGTTGTGTCCTCCCAGCTGAGATTATAAAAGTTTCGTCCAAAAGGATTCCATACGCTCATTATCGACGGCTTACCTCCTATGTACATATAATGGACTTCTGATACGCAACTTGATGAGTCCTTTCCATCAGTCGCATTATCCCGCACACAACTCTTTCTATCTCCTGTTCACAATGTCGAGCTCCATACGCCGTGCATAAGGATATTCAGAAAGACATCAACTACTTATTCATCATTTTCTATTGTACATAGGAAACAATAAAAACTAAATGAAATATTGTTTCGACGCCTTGTATACTTACTTCATCCACATTTTTTTTATCAGCCGATATATGGGCTGAGGACGAGGACCGATGGGGTCTTAGAGGATAGGACGTATTTCCAGAGCATGGGGTTTGTTCGTTTTACCTCATATGTAAAATGCTGGGCCTTTTATGCACTTGCTCGGTGCCACTTGTTCTTACTGATGCTGTGTAAATAGCTCCAAGTGTTTCCCACTTGTTCCCAAATGCATATTCAAGTGTATGGGTAACATCTGGAGACCTAGCAAGTAGCTTATGGATGTGCTGGTGGAAAAGTGTGGAGTTTCCACAACCTCCCGAGTAAATGTTTGTCCTATCATCGCAAAGGGTATAAATGGCACAGGGAAATTTCCTCCGTTTTAATTAAGCGTCGCGATGGATTAGCCTGATTAGGTAAAGGAGCACATTAATTTCAACGAGTCTCTCTGTTCTTTTCCGTAACCTGGACATTTAATGAGAAAAACCTATCTCTGGCGTGAGAATCACTCACATTATAGGTACTACTAGGTGGAGAGCAGTCAGCCATTAATTTTTCCTTAAAGGAGTTCACAATTGTCACCCGAAAGAGTCATATCTCTTGCAAGGGTAGAGATTCCATAATCAAGTCATTAAAACGACGGAGAAGGTTGGCGGCTAACTTAATGGGTTCTCATTTCCTTTTTAGATTACTATTTAAGAAAATATAGTTTCCAATTTAAGACTTAATGACTTTCCACTCTTTCTCTTTAGCTGAGTGAGCCCTGTGTTTGGGGCCAAATGCTGCTGAGGGAAGATTCCTCTTAATTATTTTCAATCCTCCATGACTCTGAAATTCGTCCGAATTTATGAGTTCATTTTTTAGCAACTTTTCCCCCGTAGAAATTTCCCTTATCTTGATGAAGTCGGATGGCTCATGTATTTTTATGCTCTATAGCTCTGCTTCTGAAATTTGAACTGGAGGATATCTGTACAGTAGATACTAAACCAAACGACAATTTCCTACGAGAGATTTTGTCACAGCTGTGCATTAGCAGGGTAGATTCGTAACTACAAGAGGACTTGCTCACTACATGAAGTCTAATACACAAGGCTTTATAAGCTTAGTCATGTCAGAGAACTAGGACTTGGTTGAAAGTGCTTAATCTATTTAATTGGAACGGAGACCAGGGAGACAAGTCTTGTTCTTGTTACTACACCCGAGTGTCTGTACACAGAGACGGTAGTAAATCATGAGAAATTGATTTCTAAAAAAGGAAGCTATGAACGTATCCGAAATAAAATGTGAGGAGTGGGGGAGCAGAGGGAAAGAGCATTGTTAAATAAAATGAGTAAAACGATGAGTTGATAGAAGGAGACGGTGGCACTTTCTATAGCCGGATTAATGTTGATTCTTTTTATCTTTCCTGATGATTAGAGTTGATCCTCAATGAATGATTGTGGGCCCAAGAGTGAAATCGGGTCGGTCGGTCGAAGCAAGGATATAAAACGAGATGAAAGTTGATCGGAGAGGAGCGGATGGACAAGATCAGAATACAATAGGAAGGCGTTTCTCTGCGGTTACCCCATGGATGACTGCACTTAATTCCTTGCCTTACACAACGAACATCCAATGCAACTGACTGTGTCGTGCCTCGTGTGCAGTACATACAGTGGTACTACACATAAATATACAATTGTGCACAAAGATCGAAACACACAACAACCATGCAAGGAACCCCACATCCATATATTTCCTTTCTCCATATAATTGTGCAGGAGCACATTGTAGAAGCAACCCTCTGTCGAAATGACGGCACAATTTCATTCGCTTCATATCCTACTTCAACCCTTACGTGTCGTAGAAAACGTGTCAAATAGCTACTTTTACTGGTAGATTTAACTCCCTATAAATTGTTGACTTTTACCTCATTTCCATTCCTGATTTTCCCTGTCAAGAATATATGTTGGTTCCGTGGGCACGGGGAATCAGCCCACATATGAATGTATTATTTTGTACTGGATCGGGCCTCATGCCTCATCACAATACATTTATATGTCCTGCCTGACATTACATGTCACTGAGTGGGATTCTGTACCACTGCTATTGTTCCTCATTCCTCACGATCGAATTTCAAATGGTCTCTGTCTATTACATCATTCTATCATTATCTAAAATAGAAAATTGCAGTGAATCATAAAATCCTGAGAATGTGGAGGAATTTCAATGATTTTGTTCAGGGTTCCTCGGAAAAAGTTCCACGAGAAAGTTTCCCTTGTTGGGAGAGGAGACAAGACAGTGTAGTATATCCCTGCTCTGATGACAATACTAACTGAAATGCAGAGTTGTTTACTCTGACATCGCTTTCGACTGTCTTTTGTACTGCAAGACAACAATGTTGGTTAAGATGGTTAGCTGTGATGATTTTTGGCTAGGAAAGGAAGAGAGAAGTTGGAACAGTTAAAAAATACACTTGTATTTGTCTGACACACAGTATAGCATGGACGGTGTGGTGTATGGGATGAATGACAGAAAATTTTTTGGGTTTGAGGCATAACAAAAGGCTCGTCGGAGAATGGCTGGAGACGATGTTTTTAGAAAACACAAAAGGCTCAAGAGAATAGAGTAGGGTTCTGATAAAAAGGCATGCATTGCTATGTGCCTTTGGATGTATGTGTGTGTGGTATTGCTTCTTCTGTGACGACGACAGCGAGTTCTTTTGCTTTGCTGCTGCTGCTGCTGCTGCTGCTGCTAGTATTGCCATCATCATATCTCTACTGGCAAATAGTGAAGAGAGAGAGAGAGCACAGACACACACACACACACAACGATAAACGCTAACGTTCGTTCCTTCATTCTCTCGGAGAATCGAGTTCCATTAAGCAATTGTATGGGATTTATGTAGCATAAATGCTATTTCGTATGCACTGCCATTGTTAATCATTGGACCAAATGAAAAGGCTTGCTTTTCCTCGCTCTCTTCTCTCTTTCTCTCGATGCTTCGAAATTCAACTTGGCTGTAGACCAATGTTTACGCCGTGAGCTCCTATGGATCATACAGTAATGTTTGTATGTAAGTTCTAGAGAAAGACACGCTCTGTGTTCGAAATGTACTTTCAACTTTTACTTACTTGAGTTCTAGCACAATGTACGATGCAACTCACTCACTCAATGCATTGCTGTAAACGATTTCCATGAAGTCAGACAGCACAAATAGAGGTATCTCCTGAATGTCCTCTGCCTATACCTACATCCATCCCCCTGCTCACCATATAGACGTAACCACACAAACACACGCATAAATGAGAGAAAGGATAGTGAAATTCACGTTAGTTGACAGTGACAAGGGAACACATGAACATTGCTAGTTTATACACATTTAGATTATAAGCAACACGATGAGCTGCAAGATGATACCGTATCCGGGTATTATAGTCCATCCAGTGCATTGTTCGTGAGGTTGAGCAAACGACAAACCTGAGCCGTTACGACTTTATATTGTATCCAGGGTCGTTTTATACTCTCTGTATGTAGCAAAAGTAGAGGATTGAGGAACATCATCATCGTCCTGTGATGTCTTTCCTTGGATTTCGTAGAAGCGACGAGAGAGAGAGAGAGAGAGAGAGAACATGTACTTTTTTCTGTCATTCCCCATTACCATTCATTCATTCATTCTCCTTGGTGAACTATATTGTGTTTCTATTCAGAAATCCTCCATTCACTTGCCACGTATTAAAACCAAGGCTGTATACATACTCGCCCGGGAACAATGTACTTTACATCACTCTCTCGTATTTATAGAGCAAGGAGATAGGCATTTGCAAGAATTCATGCCGTGATCACATACAAAAAAGTTGGAGAGCTTGAAAGACTGAGTGAGAGAGAGAGAGAGAGAGAGAGAGGCAGCAAAGAAAGTCACCAGTTTTAATGTTCCATCATGTGTACATGCATGTAGAGACAACGATTACAAAGTATCATTACGCTTCAGTCTCTCAGCTCGAGACGCTCACTTGACTATATGTTATGAAAGGAGAATTTATTCGCCAATCTAATCAGTCCCTAATACTTGTCAGAGTCAAGGAAAGAGACAGAACTATATTTTCTCATATAGCCATACCATTCAAGAGTTTCATCTCTTTACAAGTCAAACTCTATTGACAACGAGTGTTTACCGGATGCTAATAGCATACTATATTGAGACAAGAGGTCAGATTTCTTTCTTCTGAATTTCCTCCTCACATTCTATAATACTCCGGCTTAAATGACAAGCACAACTCCAACCTCCAACTTCATGTCTGCCCATTATTGGCAGGAGACTATGCATGTATGGCTCAGTCTGATTTTGCATACTAAAACTACTACACGTTATCTTGCAAAATCGAAAATCCTGCAGGTCTGCAAATAATACAGGCCTGTGTAACCTGTACGGTAACTGACGGACTTCAGCCCACGTTCATATGACATGTTAGCAACGTTATTCCTGAAAAAACTACTCAAGAAATGTTACGTATATTAGGCAATTTGCGATCAGATTCCGTAAATCATGAACCGTATAACCTATAACTTATAATGCAATTTTACGTTATCAGTAATTTAAGTATACGGTATGCGTTGAACAATTTGCGACACTCTGCACGCAGCGGAACTGTTGTTGACAACTAGAATCAACAATTCGGTAGTATCCTTAGCAACACGGAACGAAAATTAATTACAAAATATAAAGATTGCGTACCACACTGCAACTGCAGTCACCTACTGAATTCCATGAAGTAAGTACTACTCTTTCAGGAGAGAGTAGAGTTCTTCCAGGAAAAATGCCTGTTTCGACTCGTCAGCTAAGGATGATGTGCTTAAAAAAAGTGATTTCATCATCATTATACTATTCTATTAAACGACTCCGGCGATTAGATTTCACATCTCTCCACAAAAGAAAACTGTTTGATTTAAACAGCTACAGTGATCGTGAAAGCAAGTTGTTATTTCGTTTTACTCCAGCCCAAATAGTTCGAATTGGCGAGGCTTTACAAATCCCAGAAAATATCCGATTAAAAAATGGCATGAAGGTGAATGGTGAGTTGCTGTTGACTCTCCATCCGTAATTACTAGTTTTAAAACTAAGAAGGCTGATTGGCAGTTTAATGTACACCAACAGGGTTAGAAGGGTTGACAATACTTTTGAGGCGACTTTGCTATCCCAATCGCTTGTTTGACTTGGTGAAACTTTTTGGCCGTGATATCTCTTCGTTGTCTCGAATTTGTAATTGGATGCTGGATTGGATCTTCAATAATTTTAGTAACCGAATCAGGTCACTAAATCAGCCATGGCTCACAAAGGAAAAGTTAGCCCAATATGCGGAGGTACGAGGTTACAAGTTATTTTGTCAAAAACATGCATATTATTATTATCCAGAATTAAAACTCGTTCTGCAATTAGTGCTCAAAACGTTTTCAGGCTTGTTCCTACAGTGGTTCACTCTATCCTAACATTGTTGGATTCATTGATGGAACTTGTCGGCCTATTTGTCGACCAAAGAAACAGCAGGAGTTATATTATAGTGGCTATTATAAAGAACACCTTGTCAAATACCAAGGACTTATGCTGCCCAATGGACTACTTGCCAGAGTCGACGGACCTTACATTGGAAAGAGGCACGATTCGGCAATTATACATAGCAGCAAAATAATCTCAGAAATGGAGGAGATTTTCGTCAATGCGGATGGAACTTGGTTTTCACTTTACGGAGATTCTGGCTATGCAAACCAGAAATTTGTAAAAGTGGGCTTCAAAAATCGCGCAAAGTTGTCGGATGCACAGAAGAAGTTTAATACTGATATGTCAGCATTACGTGTGAGTGTAGAGTATGGATTTGGTAAAATTATTCAACTGTTTGCTTTCCTGGACTTCAAAAAAAATCAAAAGCTCCTCATGCAAGATATCAAGAAGCAGTACATAGTTGGAGGCATTCTTGCAAACTGTCATACTTGTCTGAATGGGAGCCAGGTATCTAGA
Source organism: Allacma fusca (assembly GCA_947179485.1). Classification (NCBI taxonomy): domain Eukaryota; kingdom Metazoa; phylum Arthropoda; class Collembola; order Symphypleona; family Sminthuridae; genus Allacma; species Allacma fusca. The sequence continues at coordinate 19,839,096 of OX359250.1, read as the reverse complement.
TACTTCTCTTGTAACCCTCCAACACTTGAGGAATATTTACAATGATATTAATTAATATACATATACACTACATTTATTACATACAATTCATTAACAACCATATTTAAATAAATGTACATTCACTGATACAACTAATTGCTTTCGTTTATTCCTTATTTAATGCCTTAGACACAGCATTAACTAAATCGCACATTGTTTTCTGGATCCCTACCTGTGCCATAGACAATTCGTATGACCGTCTATTCTCATCAGCCATTCGGGCTTCCTTTTGTTGCTCAATTTCTAACCTTGCCTTTTCTATACGAATTCTCTCGTTTTCCAAAGCAAAAGTTGCTTCATGCTTCTTTTCATCGAGAAGTTGCTTCATTTCTTCCATCCTCATGTCATGTTCATGCTTGTTCCAGATCATTTCGTCTTCCGAGAATTTTGATCGGCTTCGCCTCTTCCTAACTGGGCTCATAGCTTGATCTGTATGCGAAACAATATTCACACTAACCAGTAAAATGAGATTCCTCTTTTATAGATATAAAATACAAATCCACACGCTAAGTTATAGATCTTATCACCTTTTTGGTATTCCAAAAATGTGTCGTTCCGCGACTTGTCTGCTTCTTGCCTTTCCTTACGAATTTGTTGTGATCTGGACACTTGCGGGTCATCTTTATCTGGTACTTGGTCCACTTCTACAACTTCATTTTCCGATTCTTGAAGGTCACTATCGTCAGCTCCGAATTGTTCATTTATTCCTGCTTTGCATTCCTCAACAATAGCAATTATTTGTTGAATGAGTTCGCCTCTTTCTGTTTGCTGTTCTTCAGTTCCAGTCCTAATATTGAAATTTAATGCATTCAATTTAAATTGATACATTAGGAGATTACCATTGCTGAGCTAGTTTCAGAAAATTCAACAGTGGAATTTTGCGCTGGTTTAGTTACTAGCCAAAGTACACATTTAATATCTTTGAAGTCAAAATAATTGACAAAGTATTGGGGCTACTACGTACATACATATACATCCTCCTGACTCCTAAATAATAACTGACTCCTGAATAAATTCCTAGTACACTTTAGTAAAAAGAAACCCTTTGAAAATAGTTTTTGCTCACTTGGATTTGAGCTCTTGCTGCTTCAGCTGTATCACCAGTCGATCCACTCGGTCTTTTGTAGTTCTTGGAGTAACATTGTACTTGAACATTTCATTGAGTTCTTTAGCAACTTGTGTCCATTTATCATCACCCAACTGCCAAGGATTAAGTGCTATTGCCGTCCTCAGAAGTCTTATGTCTTTCTCAATGTTAAACCCGAACCTTTCCTATTACATTTATTTCAATCTTGAGTTTATAATTTTGTAGCAATGAACCTAAGATTTAACCAAGAAATGTACATATTAAGATTATTTACTAACCTTTTTGGGCTTTTTCTCCTTTGGAGTTTTGCAAACTTTATGACTGGATCCTGGAGATTTTCTTGCAGGCATTTTGGAAGCAGGAAAACTGGAGAAATATGTGAGAAAATTGACAGCGCTAGATATTTTGTATCTGCCACAAGTCACAACTGTGTTTACAGTAGTGTGCTTGTGGTTTTCAATGGCAGTGCTATTTCAATGGCCATCAATCCGATTGGATGCGATTATGAATGATGCATATTTAAATCAAAGAGCGCGAGTGTAATGATAAGTTTGCGTAAATAGTCTGTAGTATCTTATAATTATAATTTTACGTCGAGATTTTAACTTTTTTCAACGTAAACCTAAAATTAACGTAAAGTGGGCGGAGCTTACGTAAAATTTTAAGTTACGCTATAAGTTATAAGTTATAAGTGCATTTCGCAAATTGCCTATTGTTTGCGAATTTGCATTAAATTACCGATACATTCTTTCACTGTCACAATAACAAATTGTGAAATATACCCCGATAGCTGTTTCTTTTATATACAAGTTTGCCTTTTCGTTCTTCAACATTTTGAAATCCTCCCATCACAATATTTTTAATATTACTCTTCTTCTGTTACGGCCTCACTATACATTAAATCCACGTTCACTTTATTCAACGCCCTTATCACGGACTCAGTCTCAAAATCCGGTGTTCTAAAAAAATTGCTTTTATACATACGGAAGCAACTCTCCCTGTAACGTACACCCTCTCGGGACACCCGATTTTTTCCGCTCTAAAACTCCCTGTGCTATGTACATATAATTACATATATGTCTAACATCAAGGAATGAGTTTATATTGACCTATATTATTTTGACTCAGGAATAATTTCCTTATACCTCTTTCTGATTCTTGTCAAAATGCTACTTATGTACAATAACTTCGCTTGAGCAGATTCCTTAATAAGTATCATATGATATAATAATATACTGCATGTTGACTCTCAAAAAGGACCATTACATCCAAGTCTCCACTTTCCACGACACTGCTAATTGCCATCAGTTAGAGCTGAGAGTTGACTGCAATTAGATGGGTTGGGTTTGTGAGCTCAGGCTACAGCAACTCTCTCTCTACAGCGATTGCCTTATGAGAAGAAACTTCGCTATAACGGCCCAATCGGGTTGTTCACTCTTCCCGGTCCTACATACATTCGTGAACAATGCTTAATGATAGCAGCGCATAATATATAACAGGTAGTTGTTGTAGCAGGTACGAATCCCTCTCTCAAGAGAGTACGTTATAGTAAGACTTATTCCCTCCGTATGGTTGAGTACACTCCATCAGATAAATATTAAGTGAAATGTGAGTGTGATTAGTTAGATTGAGTGTACATACTGAAATACATACGTCCAATTAATTACTGCAATACTGGGCTGACAATGAGTGAGTAAATGCTATTCTGCTTTATGTATTAAATGCGAGCTGTAAACGATATCCTTGCTTTAAAGCGGTGGGACTCAAAACCGCTAACACGAGCCGTTCCTTTTTTAGTTGTTGCCTTCACTCCGTACGGAGAGTACATACGTTTAGTGTTAGTCGTTCAGTGGTTCAGTGGCCGCTGTAGTAAGCTTCCTCTATAAATAGAAGTTGTGACCTGAAATTAGTTTTTTTTGAATTCCTTCCTGGAATAATCAATTAATTAATTTTTTGGAGGACTTGGGAGCCCTGAGTGCTTAGAGCAGAAATGCAGGTAAGGATTGTTTAATTACATTCATAATTAAAAGGCTGGTTTGGATTAGTGTGAAGTGATGACTCATTTTGATCCATCCGTGACATCATTGTTGCTGGTGATTATGGATGGGATTAATTACTCATTTAGTGTTATTGTTAGTTGTCTAGTTGTGTGTTGACTGTTTGGCAGCCCAGTGATCGAAATTGGAGGGTTGTAACGCTTGTGATTAATTTGGGTAGGTTTGTGGTTGTGTGTGAGCAGGTGTTAGTTTTGCGGGGGTACTAGGAAATTAAAAAAGATTGTTATTTTTTGTGGAAATGCAGAACCCTAACGAAGATACTGAGTGGAATGATGTCCTCCGAAGCAAGGGGATACTCCCTCCGAAGCAGGAGACGGAAATCACGGAAGATCAAATTGTGAGTATGTTGGAGTCAACTATTGAGGAAAGAACGGGAACCGGTAAGATTGTTTTCGAATTGGGGGAAAGGAAATGGTTGAGAGGAGGGATTGATTTTGATTTTTGTTTGATTGAAGGACGGAATTTGGAAAAGCTATCGCTGGACGAATTGGATGAACTGGAGGATGAGGAGGAGGAGCGGATTTTGCAGGAATATAAGGCAAAGCGAATGCAGGAGATGAAGGCTCAAATCGCCAAAAGTAAATTTGGGGAAGTACTGGAAATAACGGCACAGGATTACGTTCAAGAAATTAATAAAGCTGGGGAAGGGATTTGGGTTGTGTTGCATTTGTACAAGCAAGGGTGAGTTGAGAAATTATGTTGAAGTGGGTGGTGTGAATGTTTTTGTGGGAGTCGGGCCTTTTAGTACATTATTTGAATTGTATATACTTACTTGTTATTTAGAATTCCGATGTGTGCATTGCTAAATCAGTTTATGGCTCAAATGGCGGCGAAGTTCCCAACTACAAAGTTTGTCAAGAGTATTTCGACGGTGTGCATACCTAACTACCCGGACAAAAATGTACCGACGATATTTATTTACTTTGAAGGAGAGATGAAGAAACAGTACATTGGTCCTGTCTCATTACGTGGAACCAATTTAACACTGGATGGTTAGTTAAACAGTTTGATAAGATAATGGGGCCAGTTGATATGTTTTCATTGTGGAAATTTACTCTTAAATTTACTCTTACCTGGTAATCCTGTTTGGTACAAAAAATCCAATGGAATTGTTCTTGCTAACCGTGGGATTGTATTCTATTTCTGCAGAGTTCGAATATCTTCTGGGGAAAGTTGGTGCAGTGAAGTCAACTATCGAAAAGGACCCGAAACCAAAAGTTCGGGATAATTTGATGTCTCAACTGGGGAAAGGTGGTGACTCCGACTCGGATGATTATTAAGTGGACCAACTTAGAATTATGTCATCCGCTCGACAATAACCACAATTTTTGTACATCTTCGGATGAACAAGCGTTGAGGATCATTTTTCTTAAGTGTCTACTCGCTAATCTGTTGTACGAATTGACATTATATGAGTATTACCTGTTAACTTAATGAGTTAAATATTGTTTGCATTTCGCTTTAAATTACTACTTTTTGTGATTGTCCGTAAGTTTCAAGTTTGTGTTGATAACCTGTTTTACACTTTTCTCGTATGAAAGGTGTATGCATGCAATTACTTGTTACACACAATTTGAGCTAAAGCCCATGCAGGCATCACATGCAAGCTCCCGCAAGAGTGCCTGAAATAAGTTGCGTACTTAATACCGACAAGAAGAAAATAAATGTGCAAATTTTTATTGCTCCTCCAAAGCCGAAATGCTATATCATTGGATAAGCTGACAAATGTAGCAGTGCATGATTTTATTTCCTGTGGTAAATGTATTAATCTCTTACTGATTCCTCCCCACCAGCTACAAGGTTGCACGTTGATCATCCCCATTTTATTTTATAGGACTGCATCCCCGTATCATATATATACATAAGCACAATGTGTATCTGGACATTATATTATTTAGTCCGTACACTTAATGCACAGTATATTGTATTATGTACTGAAACTGATGCCAGCAATATTGCCTCAGCGGAAACAGGAAATAAATGATGAGATAAGAACGCTGGGGATGTGCAGACCAATTTCCCCATTTCATTGATTGGAAAGAAACTCAGAGCAAATAAACGGTTGCGTCTTGGGTCCGAAGCGAAACTCTTGTCCTCACATCTTTAGGGGCTGTAAGACACTGAATATTAACTTCTTTGTTATCCCGGGGTGAAATTTGCAGAAGAGCGAAATTGGCGTTAGAAAAGAGGATCTAATTTTGTTGGATAACAACTATGACTCTTAGTACACTTATTGTACTGACCTTTAGTGTTGTGGTGCTCGTTTTCGCAGACCATCATGGTGATGACGAAACTGACTTGTCCACGTCTTCCCGGGAGCAGGAAACATTGTGCCCCGAAGTGAGGCAGCTTCCGGAATTCAACATTTTTTCAGTAAGATTTTAGAAAGCATTTTATTCAATCATTATTATTTGCGGAGAAATGGCATTACATTTTCTTGAATGATTCAGATGCTTGGTTCTTGGTACGTGATCCAATACTACTCAAGTTCGGAGGAAGCACTAACTTACCACTGTATGAGGGTAGATTTTCGGCTATCAAGCGGAAATATGGACATGAAAATGCACTTGACATACAGGTTCGCCTGTTTTAAATTAGTTGAGGAGATTGCCGTCGCTGACGAGACAAAATGGGCTGCATAGATGCATTTTCGATTAAAAGCAAAATAGCCTGTATGCATTTTTCATTACAAGCACGACCAACTGAATGTACTCAAAAAAGTGATGTAATTATACAAGTAGTCCGTTTGCTTGTGTGAAACTGTATGTATCGACCATTTTAATTTTAATCTAAAATACGCCAAGACAGATTTGCCTCGTTATGCCGTAGTTCCCAAACCGACATCTAAGAAGTTAAGATAATTTAGGTTATTCTATTTTACGCTTTCAGATATGCTGACGACCCTAATGACGAAGTCCAAGACGGTAACATGACATGGCAAATTCCGGACCCTCGTAGACCCGAACATTGGAGACACACAGAAGATCACTGTAAGTACTGTGTAAGACGGCTTATAGCCCAGGAGTATTTCTAGATTATTTTCATGCAGTACAGGTTATTTAATGGAAATAAACTACCATAAATCAATACTTTGATAGATAAAGGAGTGTACAATACAGATGTTGTGGATACGGACTACGACAACTGGCTTTTATTGCTTCACTGTTCAGATACAGATTCTAGCAAGAAATTTCTATCAACTTTCATCCTCGGACGTCAACCTCAGCTTGATGTTATGACAACGAATTACCTACGAGACAAGGCTGGACAGTTTCAAGTTGACTTAGAGTATTTGTTTCCAGTGAACCAAACCCGTTGCGTGGAAAATAAGGAGGACTCTGGTAAAGCTGCTCGCACCGTGGAGCATACATTGACGGTGAGGAATAAGAAGAAATCCAAACGTTCGAGGGAAAGAATAGGGTAGTCGACAATGAATCAAGACCCTTAGATATTTAAAACATACCTACTTACTGTAGTACACAAATAATAAACAGACTTACAAATCTAAATACTGTGATGACACGTTACCCTGAATAAAATATTAAGATTACTGGACTGTGCTACATTACCAGGTATTCAAGTTTAAATTTAATAAAAAGCGTTGTGTAAGAAGTCGTGTAATAGTAACGTATTTAAAAGCAACAACTGGCATGGAAAATATTGAAAGAGTTCGAAAATTATAAAGACTTGGTCTGTTAACCGTCAGTTATTGGAAGCTTGAAAAAACACAAACGACGAAATTACAACAACATCCAACAATTAGGTGATGCCATTTATGTACGTACAGGTCATGCAAAATGTTTGGTAAGATTACGTAGGCAATTTCAGAATTGGAAAGCAAAAGTTATTAAGAAAATATCATTTGACTTAAATCCCTCTTCAAGATTCTAACTAAAAGGTTATCCTTCAGAAGTAGTATCACACTTCGTTGATAGCATCAGTCACTTGTCACAATTGACATTCTGAAGCTACATGATGTTTTTGTACTCCAACCTTGAATGGTATTAGTAAGGAAACATTTTCAACAATAATAATTACAAAAATAGCAAATGCTTCCAAAACGGTTTAAGAACCAACCCGGGCGATACCCACACGTGCACCATTCATTGGATTTTCATGTTCACTATGGGATTCAAATTAAAGGCAAGCTAAGAATCGCCGTGCTTTAATTTATCGCTGGATTTCCCTTCTTTTGAGGCCACTTTTACCTCACCAGACTTGTCCTTCTCCTTCTTTGAGGTGTTATCGCCTGCACCAGCTTTGGAATCGGTTCCTTTATTTCTTAAACTACCAGGACGATAAATTTGCATATCAGGTCTTGCTTTTTTGGTTCGCTTTGTTTCATTTTGGGCACCAGAACCGTTGTCATGCTGTTGCGCACCACCAGAATCAGCTTTATTACCTTCTACAGACTTATTTTTGTGCTGTGCATCAGATAATGCATTGGCACTGCTTGCTTCCTTCTTTTCGTGGACTCCTGTGCTAGTACCACTTATTTCCTCTCCTTTTTTCATCACTTTCTTCACCTTAACAACTTTCTTAACTGTTTTTTTCTTTTGGCCAGATCTGTCTTGATCTATTCCTGAAGTAGCTGGTGCATTTGAATTTCCTGCCTTGGATGGTTCAGGATTAGATGTCTTTACAGTATCCGCACTGGGCTTTTCAGGTTTCGCAACTTTGGAAGTACTAGATGCCATGTCAGATTTAGTGTGTCGTGTGTCAGATTTTCCGGCACCAGAGGATCGCTTTTCGTTGTTCCTCTTGTCATATTTCTTTGGTGGTGATGTTATTTTTCGGTCTTTTTTAGTATCGGAATCTGCTTTATCACGAGCAACGCCAGTGTTCGGTTTCTTTTCCACAGAGTCTTGTTTGGATTCAGATTGAAGAGAATCTTTATCTTTAGGAGCTCCTTCTGATGGTTTCGTGCCAGAGGTATCAGATTTACGATTCTTGTCCGGATTTCTCTGTAGGAGCCAAGTAATAAAACTAAAACATGGAGGAAAAAATACGCCAAACACGATTAAATTAATGGATATATAGTTTATCACCTTAATTTTCTTATCGGACTGTCTGGATGATTCTTTTGCTTCCGGTTTATGGTCACCGTCTTTAGTATTTTTAACTTTGTCCTTATCTTTTTCTTTCCTATCCCGCCTGTCTCTCCGATCACGCTTTCGCTCCTAAATGTTTTCAAGAAAATTGTCCCATACATCTTAATCTTCTTAATTGTTATCTTTTAAGCAATTAATAAAATATAATAACTATTCTTGTATATTCCTCTATTATCATGCAGAACTAAAAAAACTGGAATTAAATACATTAGAAACTTTGAACGCTAGTTAGATATGTGTTACATCACAGATTCCCGCCATCTTATGTAGAATCAGTAGTTTATAGAAGTATAATTACTACCTTTTTTATAGTTATCCGAGATTTTTCGCTCGCCTTTTTGATGGACTGACCGAACTTCTTTTCCTTTTCTGACTTAGCTTGAGCCATTATGTAGGCTAGTAGTGGCGTGGTCTGTAGTTCATCTATAATAAAAATCAGATATGTATTATATTTATTCTATGAGAAACTCAGGTCAACCTTTTGAATTCAAATCAGCAATACTTTTATGAGTGTTTCTTTCTTCTATTTCATTCATCATGACGTCCGCAGTTACAGATCCATCCTGATTGACAGGCACTCCGAGGATTCCTGTGACATTAGCATCGTAACTTTGTTTGAAGTCCTTGTACTTCACATCACTAGGCATGTCATACAACGATCTAGGATCGTAAGTAATGACAGAAGGAATCTTAGGCAGTCGTTGGTTTATGGCAAACTCAGCAGAACCAAAACATTCATCTCCTCTTTCATCCCGAATGATAAAAATACGGTAACTATTAACAAAAGCATCAGCATCCTCTTGCTTAACGAAGTTTACATGGCAAAATCCAGTACATTTCCTATTACACACCCTACTCATGAACGAGCCACTGGTATAATGTAAGTAGTTGTATTCAGGAAGGGGGCCAATCGCCTCCAAAAATTCCTCCTTCCTCATGTTTTGAGGTAAATGACGGATATGCACCTAAAGAATTCAAACAAAGAAGGCAATAGAATCTGTCAACATACACCACCCAAAAAATGAAGCTATTCTATAACATCCAAAACAAAATGATTGACCACCTTTGATGAAACTAGTTCATTATTTTTCTTGCGTTTATCAGCCTTAGATTTTTCTTTGTGCTTCGTTGGCGACGTACTCTCAGGAATCACTTGGTTCTCATTTTCTTCAACTATAGTAGGGAAAGCAGCTTTTTCTTTATTGTGAGCGGGTGCCTTTCGCCCAATCGAGCCTTCAGAAATATCACTAATTTCGTCACCCTGTGGTTGCTCACGTCCCACCGCAGGATACGTTCCCTCAATCTTCTCAGTCGTACCAATTTCTGTGAACTGTTTCAAGAGTTGGTCAAGCTCCTCATCACTATTTAAGTCTTCTCCAAAATATTCAGCAATTTTAGCATTGCCCTCATTGATTTCCACCCTCTTCTTCGGGGTCTCCCTCTTCTCCTGTATGCTCTCCAACGGCCTTTGATAGTTTTCGTATTTAATTATTACGTAAGAAGTTTTTGGACCTTGGGGATCTAAGTCCGGCCTGGTGAATTCGATATCATAAAATTCTTTTATGCGCTCCTGCTTTTCCTCAGCCGTCTCCAATATTTCTGGCTCGGGCGTGTCTTCTCTCTCAGACTTTCCCTCTTCGTCCCGCTCTTTCTCTGCCTCATTAATATCAAGCTCTTCCAAATTTTCAACCAGCTCGTCTTTATCGTCAGCAAGTTCCTTCATACCTTCAATCTTCTCTTCCCCATCTTCCACATTTTCTTCTGAGCCTTCAATCTTCTCTTCCCCATCGTCCATATTTTCTTCCGAACCTTCAATCTTCTCTTCCCCATCGTCCACATTTTCTTCCGAACCTTCTATCTTCTCTTCCCCATCGTCCACTTTTTCTTCCAAAACTTCCCTCTCCTTTTTGTTATCATCCACACTTTCTTCCATTCTTTTTCCTTCCTTCTTATCGTCCACACTTTCCTCTATCCCTTCAACTTCCTCTTTCTTATCTTCAATATTTTCTTCCAAATCTAGGACCACTTCACCGTCACCATTCTCTTCCAATCCTTCAACGTCCTCTTTCTCATCAAACGCATCTTCCTTCTTCTCTAAATTCTTCGCTTCCTTCTTCTCTAACTTCTCCTCTTCCTTCTTTAAATTCTCCTCTTCCTTCACTAACTTCTCCTCTTCCTTCACTAACTTCTCCTCTTCCTTCACAAACTTCTCCTCTTCCTTCACAAACTTCTCCTCTTCCTTCACTAACTTCTCCTCTCCCTTCACAAACTTCTCCTCTTCCTTCTTTAACTTCTCCTCTTCCTTCACAAACTTCTCCTCTTCCTTCACAAACTTCTCCTCTCCCTTCACTAACTTCTCTTCGGCATTACCATCAACAGCTGCGTCTTCCCTCACAACATCCGCAATGGACTCCACCGTATCTGGAATGTCAACCTGGCCCGTTTTTTCTTCTTCAATTGCTTCACTCTCCATCGCTCGGAATTGGCCGTACCTCTATAAAATCACCCAAGACATGTACTATGAAAATCCAATCAAAAGCAACAGAGCTCAATCCCCACTTTCCTCCTGACAACACCACAACCTATTTCCAACAAAGTTACCTACTCATCAAAGCATATCACCACACCAAACCCACCCAATAAAAAAAATTTACTCTATACTTTCACAACACACTCTCATCAACAACTCTCCTGTCCAGTTTGGGATTGTCTCAATCTCAACTTTGTATATAACAAGTTCACATAAAAATATGCGTAAACGTTCAGATCTTACCTCACCGAAGGTGCTTACTGGACCACTAAAACCTCATTCCAGTTCCACAGACAAACTCGTTTGGAGGAATTGTCCTTAAAAATAAAGACTGTGGAAGGGGGATCACTCTGAAAGTCACTTCTTGTACAAAATTCACTTGAGATATATGCAAAACAAACTCAAATTACAGAGAACATTATTCAGGGACAAAACTCTGTGGTGGAGATCCAACAGTTACAGGAGTTAAGGTTTATTGTTAAGTACGTGTTCGGCAGTTCAACAGAGTTTGCTTTGAGTATAGCCTTGTTCAGTTGAGTTGAGTTGAGTTGAAGAGAGTCAAAGCCTTTGGAGTCACAGTGGTCGGGTCTGCTCTACACTCTTTACATATGAACTTCATGTAGTGTCTTGTGTTGTGTATGTAAATAAATTCCTCATCTCATCCTGCTCTCGGGATTCTGATCGAGTCCTGCTCTTCTTTACTTTTAGTCTTTTTCCTGAAATGAACTGTGAAGATTCTATTTTCCGCCAATGTTGCATCCTTGTCAAGTCAAGGATGTCAAGCCAAGCGGTTGTGGGCGCCAAGTGAAGAAATTCAACTTTCGGTGTAATTAATCCCTGGGAAAGAATATTTAAATCATTTTTGTACACCGACATTAAAAATAATTCTAGCCTCTTTAGGCCTTCGGACGTCATCAAACTGTTAACATGAGATTCTTGTATAGTTCATAAAGGCTTTTTTTTTAAAATCAGGGAAAGGGTTTGTTTTTATTTATTTAACAATAAGTTTTTATGACAAGAAGTGTAGAGTTCGGAGTAGTGCTTTGAGCATGAATGAAGAGGACGACAAGTACATGGAGAAACTGCATCTTTTATCTTCAAGATGTGAAGCTATTCAGCGGGTAAGAATTAGGAGGGGAGATGATAATTGTGTAATAAAAGTATTTTGTCCAATATTGGGGGAGTTAATTTAAAGAGATGTGGTCGGGTTTGGATGGGATGGATTGAATTTGTTGGGCAATGATTGGCGGATAGATTCGAGTTGGTATGGAATGTCATGTGGTAACATGTTTGTTTTTTAGTTTGACGTTTATTTTTGACAGTTGATTATTCTTGGACTAGAGGTATTTTTAATGGTTTTTAATTGTTTGAGTAGGAGAACGAGGGGATAGCACGTCAAGTGGTGAAGACGCGGAAGCATTTGTGCAAAGTAAGGCTGTTTTTTTTTAAAATTTTAAAGGCGTACTTTTTTGACAGTGTAACTGTTTGGGAGAAATTGTTTTGTTGGTAGTTGGAGATTAAACCTTTGGACAAGGAGGGCAAAATCCTTTTGATGCAAGAGGATTTTGTGGCTCGTGTCACGAAAGGGAATGATATTGGTTTTTGTTGGGTGTTGGTTATGGCTTGGGGTTTTGGGAGGAGGTTGGGAAGTGAAATTAATAGGAATGATGTTTAGGCTCGTAGATTGAGAATGCGGCTGTTGAAGAAGCTTGATGAGATCGGGGACCCTTGGAGACATGGTCAAGTGAAAGGAATATCGCTTAAGAATCAAAGTCAGACTTTATCATCCAGTACTTCCAACTTAAAATCTCAAAGTTTACCTGTGGGATCAAGTAGTTCATCATTATCAAATAAAATGTCTGTGAGCTCGCCAGAATTGGAGTGTTCATCCGGTGTGGGGAGTCTAGTTGGTTTGAGTAATTCAACGTTGATGTCGGATGCAGCCGCTGCCTTGGTGTCAACGCTGACCAGCCTACCCATGCCAATGCTTCCCCTGCCTATATCACCAACTCCTTCCCCATTTGCTGATCATGATTTGCTTCCGTCGGAGTCTCTAGCGAATAGTATATAATATAAGGGATTGTTTTCTTTTGTATATATGAGATTTTATTGTGTACATGGTGGTGACGAGTTGCAATGTTGAAGATTTTGAATGCGTACAACCCCGGCTCTTTCGTAGCAATTTTGAAAATTGCAAAGTATTATTATGATGGAAGAGTTTTTTTTTGAAACCACACGCATACTAAGAAATCTTGAAGGCTAGGATGCTCATATGCTCATGACATGTACAAAAATTTACTAGGGAAGCCCAAAATGTATGCAATAACTGGTGGTGTACTGTACTGTAATCTCGTATTTTATATGTGTGATTTTTTTACTACTTGATAGGTTTGATATATTTAACGCATAATGTATATAAAATACTGTACCAATTATTACTATAGTGATTTCCTCTAACATTAGTTTTCTCATTGACCTATACGATTTTCCATATATGATATATGTTAATAAATTTTTTGAATCTTTTGTATCAACTTTAGACCAAATGTGTATCCAGATGTCAACCAGATTTTATTCCTTAGCCGTATAAGAAAATAACAAGGCCAACACAATATGTCATCACTAAGTCACAATAATACATAAAAGCATTTGATGTACGTACGGTAAATTGCAGAAACAGTAAATCTTCGCTTTATTAATTCATACGGTCGAGAAAGCAATAATAAATATACTGTCAGATATTTCAGGTTGACGGTCACGTACACTCTTTGACTACATTACAAGTTCCAATACTTTTATTTTACATTGCTGCCGCTCCGATTGCCAACAATAAACTCAAACCAAGCACTGTCCAGCCGGTCGTACTAACTTCTTTGTTTTTAAATCCAATACCCATATCCCAAGCCAAGTGACGAATTCCATTAGTAAAATGGAAAATCAAAGGAAATGCCAGGATAAGTTTCGCAGCAAAAATACTAGCCGAGCCCAATTGTGAGGCTTGCAAGATAGCAAGGTAGTGCGGGAAACTTCCGGGGACTGACAACATTCCTACAAACAGAATATATCAACACTGTAGTATGTATCAGCCTAGAAAAATTTACCACAAAATAACAGTCACAATGACTAACTACCACCTTAGCATATGTAATTACCAATGGCAAAGCCAGACGTCAAAGCTGAAAGGGCCAGACCCGTTCCTCTGTGGGTGATTGAAAGCATGGAAGTAATCTGAAACTTGTAGATTGTAAGATGAGGTGACATGGGACGGTTGAGGCGTTTGTTCTTCTCAAAATAATCTTCCACTTGTGTTGGTGCACTTTTCGCAGCTGCAGCTGTGGTCAACCTATTTAATCCAATACGTGTTCAAAATTATTAACCAAGACCTAACAATATTTTTTACTCACTATCACATAATTAGGCAGTGACTTCATGAATAAACTTTTCAAGTTTAACCAACCCATTATTACTATTACAATTACAAAGAATTATTTATGTATTTCAGGAACACATTATTTTCTTTTACGCTCAAATCCGAACCCCAAAAAGTTTTATATTGAAATACATACCATTTCGACGAATTGACCGCAGGAAATCTATATTGAGACACTGTCCAAGCGCCCCGGCGACTCAACATCCTGAAAAACACAAAATAGTCACATTTTACGTAAATTCCCGTATTAAGTACATTTTAAGAATCCACGTCCCAATTATGCATATATCAACCAAGTATGTTCGTGTGCCTTCCGTGTCCCATTTAAATTATACTCAATTTCAGTAGTCTCTCACAAACCCTTAAATATGACTAAATTTCGTATTTAATTCATTAATAAGTAAATATGGGATTACCTTCCAATAAGCCCACTCATTTTTATAGCTTCACTTGTCCTAACTGTTATTTAAATGAGGGAAATTACACAAGAATTGATAGTCTCCCAAAATTAAAACACTCCTAGCTCTCCTATAATAAATTTCTCCCTGGTTTTGTCCTAACCCAAAGCTAGCACTTCAAATAGCTTGAAACTCTGCCCATGGATTTCAAATGCAGTATCTTCGACTCGGAGCAAAACACGTGAATCATTGAGAGACCGTTTGTATTTGTCTGATCCGTACTTGTGTTTACAGTAATGGTCCGATAGCTCTATGCTTCTTGGCAGACCAGTTTTAAGCCCATTACTTAAATAGGGGTGCGGCCAATATAAAAGCCAGTGGTTACAAATCACAACGTCTCATGTAATTTACGTACATTCCCAAATATACGACTCACTTACATTAGCCTTTATAAAAGCAGGCTCTCTACAGGGTCAAAATACCTGGACATATACGTGGACCATTGTCAATTTCACTGCTCAAAAACTTAATCATAATAAAAAATGAATTTATTTCCTTTAGGGTGCTTGTATAACAATCCTGTACTTTATTTACTGAAAATGTGCCCACAATTCCTGAAACAAAAGTGTGTGTCAACGACACACACTCAAACTTATTGACGAGGTAATGATTTCAAGTTAAGAAGCCGAAACGATTCCTTGTGACGATATTTACAAGTAGACGGTAAATATTTTTGAAATGTTGAAAAAAACACAATTTTAGCAAAGAATATAAAACTAATTCAGAACTCCTGTTGTGCCTGTGTTTTGACAACTATCAAAATTCCAGCCCAGGCCATAGACTAACGTTTAAAAATTCTTAAATTTCTGTAAAAACTGTTTTTAAATTTTATGGTGGAAAAGATTCCAGCTGGATTTCAAAATTCGTAGTCACCTTGCAGAACAATTAAATTATTGTTTTCAAAGAAGCGGGCTGTGAGATGCGACATTGAAGACAGAAGTTATTGCTGTTTTTGGACAATCAAGACTTCTCTGCAAAGAAGTTTTAAACTTTTTGATATAATGAATCTGATGATATAGGTCCATACGGGGGCATTTCATTCTTGAACTTGATTTTACTCATGAGGCCATAAACAATTTTTGTAGCTTGTGAAGTTACAGCAGAAAAGCTTATACCGGCTATCATCGGTTGATAGAGCCGATAGAGGGTTGGAAACCACATGTACAGGGTGTCATACACATGGCTTTCCCCGTAGACAACTAGACACTGAGCTAGACGAGTGGGACAAACATCCCTCAAACTATTCCTCCCATAGAGGAAGTGTATCATAAGTCTTTTGCTCTAGCTGAGGAAAATGCAGAGTAGGTGGTAATTGGGAGGGAGAGGAGGTTTTCGGGGTTTTTGGAAGACATTAACTGAAGAAATTAACTGTTTGAATGTACTGTCTAGCAAGCCATTAAGTTTTGGGAAATTTAATCACATGAGCTATTGCATTGGATTAAGGGTTTAATAACAAAAATTCGGATTATTTGGATTGGATTAAGGGATTGATAACAAAAATTCAGATTACTTAGATTGGATTAAGGGATTAATTAAAAGAATTCTAATTAATCGGATTGGATTAACGGATTAAAGAATAAAAATCTGGAATTTCGGACTGGATTAGCGGATTAACGAATTGAATTCCAAAAACCTGGATTGGACTTGAGGATTGCCAAAGAATCTGAAAACTCGAATTGGATTGGTGATTTGAATAAGTAGAATTTAAAAATTTGGTTTGGATGAACAGATTGGTCAGGGTAAATTTGGAATTCATGTGTTACAATGACAAACTGACCGTAAAAATCCAATGATTTGGTTCGTGCTAGCATGCTTGTCGAAATATATTCAAATAATTTAATTACAAGGTTTAATTTACATTTTACTTACTTACACAGATTAAAGCAGATTATTGAAATGTTGGATCGGTGTAATCAATTCATATAATAGAGAAACCTGATTTGAATTATTATAAATCCACCAATAATATACGTATTTCTGTTACATGACGAAATTATTTAATTAAAAAACTCACATCCATGCAAGCAAGCAAACCCATGAACAAAGTTTACGCAACAAAATTTTCGTTTTCCAGACACTTTGCTTTGTCTACACTACTTTCCATATCTACAGTTTCAAAACATTTTCTATCAAAAATTACGGACCGTTTTTCTGAGCTTTGAGACATTTTTTTTTATTTCGGCTCACTCCATTTGAATTTGCTGTAAGTTCATTCTAAA
This sequence comes from Allacma fusca, assembly GCA_947179485.1. Classification (NCBI taxonomy): domain Eukaryota; kingdom Metazoa; phylum Arthropoda; class Collembola; order Symphypleona; family Sminthuridae; genus Allacma; species Allacma fusca. Next base: position 19,822,165 of record OX359250.1, on the reverse strand, counting down.
TAACCTTGTTCTTCGGTTTTATATTTAATATATACATACTTCTAGAAACTAACGGCGTGCCATTAGTCGTATTTGGAAACGTTATTTTTACAAGTGCAAACTATGATATAAGACACAAGTTAAATACAACACAGACAGGTGTAGAACAATGCAAGTTAATAATAATGAGAGATACTGCAGTGGATTTATTTACTGCATCCAGGCCATGGTTCCAGTATTCAGAGTGCAAGCCCCTTTCAAGCCCTTCTCCTCACCTGAACCAAAGCTATAGTAAGAGATAGAAAGAGCAGTGGAAATTATTCGAAAGTATCAGAGCTTTGCTGGAATCGAAATCGATTCCAGCCGCAATGAAGGGGACGTTCTGACCACTTCGCCACCACTGTTCGGCTTTAATTTCTTGTTTACTGTTTGAGCGGAGGTGCTGGCTGGGAATGGGAATGGAGTGAGACAGCCCTAAAGTTGGCTAGCGCTAAAGGCGGGACGGACGTCACAGTCAAATCGGCTAATTCCTGCCATAGTCTAAACATTTGCAATTAGTATTCGTTCAGTCATACGGTATATTAATTTGAGTGTGTATTTATGTAAGTTGGTCGGTAAGTCCAGAAATGGTAAGTCATAGTTCAAGTGTAATCGTAAATCGTAACGTATATTAAAAATAATAATTAAAACTGGATCATTTCATAGCATTTCGTGTACACTTGTGATGGATTTTAGAAAGTTGCATTTTGTGGGGGTGTATTTAATTCAGTGCTGAAATACTCGTGGGTTCTTTGAAAGGTTGTAGCGGAAGCAAAAATAATTATTAAATTCCTGGGGGTTTAAACTGGACACATTGGATCATTTCCTTTTTTTGGTTTGGTCAGGAATAATAATTCACTAAAAAAGTAAAAGGGACGTGTACGCACAGTATGTAGTAGTGTGCAAGTCAACTTATTTACAAATACATAATTTGTTGCTGTTGGAATTAGTTGGTAAGACTGTTGGATTTATGTATATGAGTACTACATATTGCTGCTGTCAGACAGAATTTAGATAGGTAGGTAGAACAGAAGATAGGTAGACGCTTGGAATGTCCCTATTGATAATGCAAATCCTTTAGGACCTTCAGTAATAATTTGGTTTGTTTCATCACTTTTTAGACATTAACCAGAAGAAATTAAGGGAGACAGTAAGGTTGCCACAAGGACCTGTTTTTTGTAAGAAGATCAAGAAGTCCTTAAAATGTGGCACGGATTAATTGAAGGTATTTCCCAAGCTTATGTACAATTCACAATTAAATGAAATATTGCAAAAGGTATTTGGGGAATGTTTGACTTTTGGGCTAAATTGATTTCTGTAACCCTGTGACTGTAGATCATTGTATACTTTCGTGATTCGACTAGTTGGAATTCCAATAAATCTCGGGGACGCAAGATGAAGGGTTTACAGAGCGTTGTTGGATTATCTGTGAGGATGCAAAGGTAGACAGATAAATGATAGCTGTACCTGTGTTTAATATTTTGTAATAGCTTAGAACGTGTTGTCATTGATACTATGGTCAAGGAATAAAATATTCTTTACATGTATGCACTGTAAAGAATTATTATTAACTTATAGTATTAATTGTATTTCAGTTTCTTTTTATTTGTTAGTATTTGCTCATAGTAATCAGTATATATGTCAATTGAAAATTACGTAAAATATTGAAATCTTTTTGGAAGGCACGCATAGTTAATTTTTTAAAGATTTGAGCAATAATAATGCATTCTGAACAGCAAGAAATGAATCACTTCTTGCTCAAATAATGCTTGTATTCACATTTCACATTAATTCTAATTTAGTGAGTAGCGTGCCAGTGTATTAAATCATTACAATTCCTTTCGAATTTTAATTGTGTATGATGTGACTAAATTGTATCAGTGCAGTAGTAAGAATTTAAACATTTGAATTAAGTTATTCGAATCAATAAAGGATATTATAATGTGTGTGTGTGCATTTTTTACAGAGTTGCGTCCAAATTGTCAAGTAGCTTTAATTCTATACCAAAAAATGGGATTTATGTAACTGGGTCCAGCTTTTTCCCATCGAGGATTATAATATCATGTTGTAAAGAAAATGCACAGTTTGTGAGAAAGGCACCCAATGTCAAGTATAATCACCAGTTCCAAAGAGGATTCCGTCGATCCACAAAGTCAGAGTTCGATTCTGCTCGAAGTGATGACCCTAAAATTCGGAATATGAGCAACAACTTCGGCAACAGCATCGTTAAACCAGTCGTTTTCGCAGCATTTGTAATATTTTCAATGCATTTATGTTAAGCTAATGTAGTTTCGTATATATGTGAATCTAATTGAATGTACTGTAATTAATTGCCTGTTGTAAACAAAAATATTTATGGATTTAACGACTTAAGGTTGGGGTATCCAGTGTTACCGCTTGCACAATCTGGCAGTATGAACTCTATCGTGCAGCTTTGCTTAAAGAGAATAGGTCGCTGAGCCAACTCCTTCGACTTTCGTCTCCTCCTTTTGGAGAAAAGAAAGTAAGAATCTACCATTCAGTAGCTGAAAAAGTTTTACGATAGTAAAAATATAAACTATCGTTTTGGACTATATGCTTTGCGTATGATTTTCAGGGTGAACTTCGACAGCAAATTAATACATGGTGGAGGAATATCTCGCAAGGAGAGCAAATATTCTGGCCAATATGTGCCTTGAATGCTATGGTATACTTGGCATGGAGGATTCCAGCCTTGTCGCCCACGATGGTCAAATGGTTCAGTACAAATCCATCATCTCGTAGGTTCAATATAGATAAATTGGAAGCTGCTATTTTAAGAAGGAAAATTGTACTCACAATTTAGTGATTTTGACATTTCGTTCATCATTCATTTTGCAGGGGCCATCGCATTACCCATGCTCCTCTCTACTTTCAGCCACTTTTCCCTGTATCATTTAGCTGCAAACATGTTCGTTCTCCATTCATTTGCCCCGGCGGCGGCCAATATCTTGGGTCGTGAGCAATTCTTAGCTATGTACCTAACTTCCGGAGTTGTAGCTTCATTGGGATCCCACTTGCACAAGCTATATATTGGAAGTATTGTTCCGTCACTTGGAGCGGTAATTGGTTCAATTAGACAAGAAAATGAATAAGGCGAGCTAAGTTAATAGCCACCGTGCTACAACTGATTTAACTTTATTATGGTTTAGTCTGGTGCTATAATGGGAGTCATCGGTCTAGTATGCAGTAACATGCCTGAAATTCAGTTAGGGATCATATTTATTCCTGGGATTAGCTTTTCCGCCGATACGGTAAGCTATTTATTGCTTAAGTTAAGTTAATGCTGAATGAACTACTTTTTGGTTGCTTTCTCACACATTATGATGTAAAAGACCTCAAACTTTAACCAGTTTATAATAATTTGCGGCAGGCTCTCAAATGCATCCTGGCTATTGACAGCTTCGGTTTGCTGGCTGGTTGGAGATTTTTGGACCATGCTGCTCATCTCTCTGGGTGCTTATTTGGAATGTAAGATTTGTATTCCTTTATGTTCATAGTAGTTTCAAATAAAATTAGATCCATACCCAGAAGTAATTAGTTATATGTATATATTAATATGTTATGAAAATTGTGATCAGTATAGGTTAGGTACTTGTTGGTATTTTAATAATTTAGTTGTTTTCGCCTTCTGAAATCCCTAACTCTTGAAACTAATTACAGAGCTTTCAGTTATTTCGGTGCTGCCCCACTCAATGCTTTTCGAGATATGGTGACAAAGAATTGGCATAATTATCGAACAAGAGGTGGAGGAAGTGGTGGACCCCCTCCTGGACCGTTGCGATAAGACCAATAAAATAACTAAAAAAAAACGATTCATAAAAACAATCCTTACTCAATTCGAATTTGTAGATTAAATTAAAACCATAGTGGCTTCCATATTTAACTAAATGTGTTGTTGTAAGTCTGCGTGACTCATGATGCATCTAAGTATCCTCGGATATTTGTGAAGACAGATTTACGAATTTAATGCAACAATATATTTTTCAAAGCATGTACTTGTGTATCAGTATTATAATGCTGAAATGTTACGTAAGTATTTAATGACATTTAGAAGACATACAATAATCGAGAACAGCAAAAACTATGTCAAAAAGTGAAAACAATAAAGTAACAGAAAAATATCGATTCTAACCATTATATTAATAAAAATTACAAGTGGGATGAATATATGACACGTTCGGGAGAATCAGGAGAATGTATTTAATTAACCTTGAGACTTGTTGTGACTGATACGATTTAAGTTCATCGGTTGACGGTTGTCCTACAGAGGGGAGGTACACGTAAAACTTAAAGGATGGATTTCTCTTTCATGATTCTGTCGAAACCAATTGGTGGTGGGAATGCAAATCCATCGAAAACAACATCCAATACGGCTCCATCATCAACTATTATCGTAAAAGTGAAATTAGCATTGTGTTCAATTGTTCACTACTAGCGCATTATGATGCGAATCAAAGCATTCGAAAAACCAATTTACATACCATAGAGGGCTGGATAAACGGTGCCGCGTACATTTGCAAACGAAATGTTACCCTTGACACCGTTTGTATAAAAATTTAATTCAATATGATCAAAGCTCACGCCCTGGAATAATAAGGATTCAATTATATAAAAACAATGCTATGGTTTCATTGAATATTTATACATCTCCCTTAATTTGAGGAGACATGAAATAAGTTAATCTTGTAAATATTACCATTATGTCCCCCTCCTGCGGAACCGGTTCTATCTTGCCAATAGTCTGCCCATTATGATACAGCTCACCAGTATAACGTAATATCCAGGAATCCAAGTCGTTCCCTGTAGGCCCATTGTCCAAAGATGCGTTCCTGGTTGCTAATCCCAACCCCCATTTTCCTTCTTGCTGTAGCTTAACTTCAAAGTAAGATTTGGTCTGGATGAGGGGTGCAATACCAAGAGCACCACCAGATCCACAAATTCTCATACCATTCTTCACAACGACCACCTCATGCCCTATGTATGCAGAGTCAATTGAAATGTCAGATTTTTTCTTGCCATCCATCGACCCCGTCTGACCACCGTCCTGATTGACAGTCACAACATCACTATTTCCTCCCAAACCAACAATACTCTCAAATAAAAACTTTGCCGAATTCGAACAGCACCACATTTTCACAATATTTTCTTTCCCTGTAAAATTCTATAGATTCTTCTTTCACAAATTATTGTTTTCACTTTCACAATGCCCTTGTTTTCTTCGCTACATGATCCACTAAAAATTATTGTTCCGTCAAAGGTAATTATTCAAAGTGCAGTCTTTTTAGAAATTATACAAATTTGGTTTCATCCAATTCAGCATGACCCTTTGCATACTTTCCACGCCAAGTATACGGTAATGGAACTACTGCAGGACACGGGACTTGTCCTGGAATCTCACAAATGCAATGACGGCTGCAACCATAACCAAAATGAGCTGGATTGGATTGAATGTCAATGAATGCTCGGTCAGCGTCCAATTCTGGAAGAAGAGTAGAAAAATTGTATAATTCCCAATTATTACAACTATCCCCACAAATCATCCGCCACAATTAGTCAACTGCCTCAAGAATGATTAAATAATATCAGCTAATCCCATTCAATTCAACAAGAATCAACCAACTACAAATTAGTACCTTGCTGAGTTTTACACAAAGTATTCAATACACGATCCACAATTTCATCCTTGCTCTGACGATCAATATCCATCAAAATTTCCTTGCCATTGTTCAAAAACGCACGAATGAATGGGGTCGGAGTGAGATTTTTGAAAGTGATCACTTGAACCTCTGGATTCTTGTACTGGATCTGAGCTAAATGCCAAAATGCGAAGGACTTGGCCCCCGCATGATTCTCTCCTTTAATGTTGTAGTTCAATGACAGAACTCTCACCCAAGGTTTCAAATACAACCGTGAACTGTTTAAGTATTGGAGTGTGCGGCGCACGGGAGCAGGCCCTTTCATAAAAGGCATTCTGAATTTTCTTTTAGTTCAATTTCCCCAAAATTGTTCCTCACAAAGCTCAACTTCAACCTACAGAAAGTCATGTACATTTTCTCTTCCAGGTATTTACAAAAACTTTATATTAATTAATTAGCCAACAAATTTTTGTCCCCGCAAAAATTCTCCTTTTTTTCTTTTAGCACTCAACCCCACGTCTTTAGTCCATTTATTCCAAGCTGTTTACAAAATCCACTAAGCCTATTTATGTAATGTAATTGTCAACCACCACGTCTACGGCTTTGAGACGCGCAGTTTCACCAACACTATTAACTCTCCAAATGACTCAACAATTGAGTCATAAATAACCCGATCGATCCACACCATCACCCAAACGCTATAACTATATACCCAAAAAAAATTATTAGTTAAATTACACAGGTCACAACAACGAACACTCCACTCTCATTTCCAATGATTATTCAAAACTACACGGGAATCCCATTCCAAAATCCCAAAACTACAATAATTATTACAAAAAATTATATTTAATTTACAGGCAACTACTTGAGCAGTTCTAGTAAGAGGAATTCATTACAGAATTTTCAGAATGACATTTTATTGTCACTTACCGATCAAATTTAGGACCTCTACCCTCAAGTGCAACTTCCTCCAAAATTAATACGGCTAACGATAAGGAACCCAACAAGCTTCCACAATTTCCAATTCCTATTAAAATACTTGTATATCCGATTTACTTCTAGCCCCCAACTCTGAGAAGACAAATTACAATTTACAATTTAAATCTATTTAAAAGAACTATAAACCACTCTCAAGTTTACTTAAATTTCCGTGGAGAAATATGAGAGAGCCTAAAAGCTGAAAGGAAATGTGTGACACAAAACACGAAGTCCTTAATCTGCTTCAGTCCCATATGTACGTTATAATGTGCTCCTATTTCAAAGTACGTCCTTCCCGTACTTCTTATGGCAGTAATGCTTTACTATTGCTATTGCAGGGCTTTTGTAAGCATGTGTGTGTGTGTGTGTGTGTGTGTGTGTGTACGAAACGTATATAAGCTTAGCGGCAGCTACTTCTAGTCTCACTTCAGTATGCGTAAAAGTCACAGCTGCGCTTAAACGACTCTGGCTCTCTCTAGCAGGGAAAAAAAGGAAGAGTGAGAAAGCTCCTAGATGACGACAAAGTATTAATTTATTTCCATTTCTCAATTTATGACTTATGATTGGGACTTGACTATGGCCATGATCGGGATAATTATTGTAATATAATTGTGAAATAATAATTCCACTTTTTAAGTAAGGTGTGTAAAGTATGGGGTAAAAAATTATTATGAAATGCGACAATGTAAAAATTTAGTCATTTTGCGTAATTCAATTAAAATATTCTGAGATGTAATTTGTATTGTGGGAATTATTTCAAAGCGTTTTAAATGTAGAAAATTAATATTAAGTGTGTAAAGTAAATTGTTTGCATACATTTTGGGGAAAGGTAAATCTGGGGTGTGTAAAGCTGGGAGGAATTTTGAGGAGGGTGTGGTGGGGGAATTTAATTATTATTATTGAATTATTGGAATTTTTTTAAGTTTGTGGAGATTTTAGGATTGTGTTTTGTATAAAGTACGGATGTGTTATGGAAGAAGTTCATAGGTCGCTGGATAGTGCTGCTAGCTAGCATTAAGCTGGGAATAATTATTGGGTAATGGGTTGTGAGTGAGCGTTGGTTTTAGAAGAGCAATGCGGAGCGACGTCCGTGATTGGAATGAAGTGAAATAATAGAAGATACTATTTCGGATGTCTGTTCTGTATGAGGGCTCAAATATATGCGTGGAGTAAATGATTGGGCTAAGTTTTGTGTGCATAGTTGGGGAACCCACTGCACATATGCCATGGGAGAAATAAATGTCAAAAATTCGGGGTATCATATTTCCAGGGGATCCTGTCTGATGACTTCTATTGGTCTATCCGTCAGTTTCAGATGACATGATGGGCGATGAACTTAGAAATGGTAGAATTTATTAGCATTGTCATTTTGGACTGATATTCCCTTCATATTGAGGACTTTAAAGGTCAGGGGAAACGTATGTTCTGGTGCCTAAACCTAAAAGAAAATGTTACTTTGTATGTATTCAATCCTGTATGAAAACATTTGCTATTTTAGCACCTGTTGTCGTTCAATTGGCATTTCCTCAGGTAGGGCAAATCTTTAGCTGGCAAAGTCTAGCTCATTATTTTAAATTACAAGGGCTTTAAGGCAGCATAGGTGGAATAGAGCTTGAAGTAGTGGTGTTTTTTTGGCAATTTGTTGCCTTGGAATTTAAGCTACTTGTAATTTTACGTTGTACTGATTGTATTCAAAAAGGTAGGTCAAAATTTATGGGGGTTTCAAAAGTTTCCGGTCAAAATGTGTTTTTAAAACGTAAAAACCAAAATTTGTTTCGGGGTAACCACAGCGGTTCGAATGGGGGATTGGATTTGGTTCTATGCTATCTACTTCGGGGTAGTCATGAAGTTTTGCAATTCTTCTACAAATTATATGGCAGTGGGGAAGTAAGCATGTTTTTTCACTTAAGGCTTTTTGGGTGGCATGTAATAATAAAAATTTATTTGGCTAGATAACGTAATTATGCATTGACCCAATGTGGCTAGCTCTGGGATCTGGAATCCATTGCAGTGTTGGAATTATTGACTATCATCATGAGACTGATGAGTACTTAAGTGGATATTTTGATTTAGTGCAAACAATATTTGCTGAGATGATGACATATGTGATGAGATTGTGGAGGCAAGGAGTTAAAAGGTTTAACGCTATCACTATATTTATCTGTCGTGACTGATGTCAAAATGCCAATATTATAGCTGCGCTTATGTATCTGTAGATGAGCTGAAGGACTGTTACAAATATTAATTAATTTTTATTCAGTACTAACATTACAACATTTTCGTTTTGAAATAAATTAAACGCAATTTTATTAATGGTAGTAACTATTTGACTGAATGTAAAAAACATCTGTGAAGGATCGTCTTCACCTTTTCACTGAAGATACTTGCATGATGGCTAGAGTTAGCCGCAATGGTTTGCATATATAGATTTAACAGATTATATTCAATACAGATATTTTTGTGTTTTTTTCAGATATATCTTGTTGTTGGAATTTTCTGTAGTTTCCTTTGGATGAATCTCCTGGGTGAAAAACATCGATATTATCTAGACAACTGAAAGGTACATGTACGTAACGGATTTGTATTAATTACATAGTAACAATGACACTATATGTGAAGATAATGAATACAATTAACGCAGTAGAATTTGTCCGCTTAAGTACTTAACTTGTAATCTTCTAGCACTGAACTACAGGTATTAAATACATTAAAATATGCGTGGCGTGTAGTACATTTTACATATATCTGTAAATACTGTACATACAATCATTATTTTATTAATTTTTGTAACAACAACTGTCCGTAGCATTCAATGAACAACAATTTTCTCGCTCCAGCATTAACTGTTGGTCTATTAGATGTTTTTTCCTAATAGAGGTAGAATATACAGCTACGAACGTATTTAATATAATGTTCTGGTATTTTTCAAATCACAAATTTCCTTTTGTTATAAGCGTATTCACGTATGCTGGTTTTTTTGTAGTTTTTTCCCTCTTTTTACGTACACACACGTTGTGTTCGTGTTTCATACAATTTTTACACACAATTATTACAGTAATTTGATTAAAATGCATTTTTACACCAGTAGACAACTCAAACTCCATTATGATCAATACTCAGTTAGTACGGTTATAGTATCATGGATTATGAAGCTAACTAGTTATTGATGTATAAGCTTGCTTTGTTTTTATTTTAGCTTATTGTTACATAGTAGTAGCAAAAACTCGCGTGTTTTGTTTCCGTCTTTGTATGACCTATAAGTCTAGAGTAGGTATATTGAAGCGCTTATGCAATTATCTATATACTAGACAACAACAAAAAAAACGTTGCACGATTTCCCGATGAGTTTACAAATAATAGGCCACCTCTCACTACATGTACTCAAATGTAAGACAATAATTCAAAATTCTTTCATATAGAATTAGACAAACACAGTATTCACCTTTCTCCACAAACTCTCCAGCTGTATGAGGAATTGATTAAATTGTAAAAGGACTTGGCATGCCAAATCAAACTACTCGTAATTATGTAATACTTTCCAGTGATTTCTCTTGGCTCACAATCAGATATGCCAATCAAAAAGCACAATAACATACAAACATTTATGTATATGGTAGTTAAAAAATAAGTTTATTTCACCGGAACTAGTAGTACTAATTCTAAAGCTTGTTACGCTTAACAAAAGGAGGAAAAAGGAATTCTAGCAACAGAACGCGAAAATAAACATTTCTGCGGAAATACTTCTGGTACATGTTTTTTATCCCCATCCCTGGGATCTTGTCAATGCAGAAGTACTAGAGGTACTCGTGAACAATGCTCAATGATGAAGCCATTGTACGTCATGCTTGCAGGTACCTCTGGGTTACTCTGCACAACCTCACTTTATGACGGGTATTGCTACCGTAAACTCTCAGAATAGTCCGTTAAAATAAGCAAAAGTATAGCTAGATCTTATAAGCAAGGTGAAACAATTTGTTTGAAATGATAGGAAAATCCTGGTAACCACGGCTAAAATGGAGAAAATGCTTTCATACGCATCTGGTCTGTTGGTTGTGTGCGCGTGCTAAGAGATCTGTTTCCCAGGCTGCACCACGCAGCATTTGCATGTCCTGTGCATGAACTAACTTGTACGTAGTGTCCATCGCCACTTTCGCCATAATGTATTACTTATAAGTAACTCGCTATGTGAAATGTATCAGTAATAATAATAATTATAATCCAGTTTTACGCACATTTGTAGGCAGTACTGATTACTTGTAATTATTATCTGGACTTGTAACGTATTATAATGAATAATTTGAAGGTGCATTCGGTAACGTTTCTCAGCACGTCAATTTTTTCGAATGGCTGACGTATGTAGTTAGTTCCGTTCTGAAACTACAAAGTGCCTGAGACACTTTGTAACTTGGCCCTGTGGGACCAGAACCAATGAATTTTTGAAGTAATGTTCTATATTTCAATAGATCCTCGATGATTAATGGCTGCAACCTATCTCTACTCCTTTGAAGAAATGAAGGCTTTGCATTTCCGACAGAATGTTCCGGAACTTGAACACAAGGTGAGTTTTCTCCACTTTTTTTTCTTAGTACTGCATACTAACAGATCAAGAGTTGGGCGTCATTTTCATAAGTATTACTAGGTAATATTGCAAAATCCTGTTTTATGTTCACTTTCCATGCCACACTTACTTACTACTCGTGGGTTTCGTAAAGCATTCACAACTTTCGTTCTTGTAATAATCCTTATATGTACTCATGGTTGCTGGTTCATAAGGAAATTGCTGAGTCCCATGTCCCATCCTGGCCTACTATACTTAATACTTCGTACGCTCCCAGAATACATGCGACATTATATTCAGCTCATTTCATACAGTCTCCCATATGTAATAGCGAAGTTTATCCCACGCATTTGCAACCTGTGATTAGTTACCTGGTTACCTATTGATCATTCAGAGGAAATATCACCCTACGTCTTCACTCAATCTAGTGAACAGTTGTAATAAATACAGAGTGTGTATGGTTTCAACATACCCGTGGTAAGTCCTTTTCGTGACTGAAATTTTCAATATTTATTGAATTATTCCAGTATTGTTATTAGAAATGTAACTTTCCAAGAGTTCCCCCAGATCTGTAATAATTCAATTCTGGAAATAATTATTGTTTCACGCAAACTTTATTTCAATGTGGTTGTAAAATCGACGAGAGGAAAATAAATGGGGTGGGTAGGGTGTCCCTAATTTCTGAAAGAATTAAGCAATACGATGAAAACCTCATACATAATGAGAATTTTGCCACCTTCTATTTCCATGCAGATAACATTTCTAACCATTTCAGTCAACTTGGAAAAATTCGAACTAATCATTAATTACATTAAGGCATCAATGAAATTAATTGCACCTAGTTAGAGTCGCTAAAATCGATGGGCCTAGATGCATGGTACAAAGCAATAATTCAAGATAAATATTACTAAAGGTATGTACGTATACGAGGCCAGGTAGCCCCACGACACACAAGAGACCTGCAAAATGCATGGGAAATGCACGAAAAAAATTTCACGTTTTAACAATGACGGGCTAATAATAGCAAATCCTAGTCATTGTGAAAATAAAGATTCATAATGAAACAGGACTCTCACGACGACACGACCAAAAAAACACACATCGATTGTGTAATAATGACTTTTTTTTCACGTTTAAAGTATTTGCGATGTTGTCTCATTTGTTTTCATTTTTAGCGTGGCATTGGCACAGCTTACCTTTCTTTCAAGTGCTTTGCCCCATACGAATAGTTACACAAGTGCAATCTGCTGATAAGACATTTGACGTAAAACATTTAGTTACACATGATATCCTCCAACAATACTTTACAAATTCTCGGTGGTGCAATGCAGCATACTCAAAACTTTACTTTTCATTAACGCGCCAAGCTCCAACATGAAATAACATTACCGACAGGAAAACGATTTCTTGAAGTCTCCTTCTCCTTGGCTCCCATGTAAAAACAATGCTTTTTCTCATTCATGCAGCTCTACTCATACTCTAGAAGGTACACACAGTGTCCGGCTTAATGGGCTTCTAACGCATGTATACACATTTATTATGCAGGTAGGTAGCTAAATGTGATTTTTTCACCATATCAACTCCAAAAGCAATGAAAGCAAGGTGGAGGCTTAAGAACGAAATAAATATAAATGATACCATATAAATAATATAATAATACGAAAAAATCAATATATTTTCTTGTTGAACATCAACTTGTATGTAATTATCATTACTATAGTTAGTGTGTGTATGTAATGTTTTACAGAAAGAAAAATATGCACTTATTTTATGTAATCATTAGCAACTTATTTCATGAGCGCTTAATTTTGTATAGGAAAGAGCTAGTCAATAGTTGAAATTAACAACTGTTATCGCAGTCGACTGTGCATGAAAAGACAATCAAAAAGAACTAATGCTTAAATGTTCTTGAAAATGTTCCTTGGCATGTTACATATTAGTATCAGTGGATAGACCATATTTGGAGGCATTTTAGTAAAATATAAAAACATCATTGGCTTTCCTTATTTTCTGTTTAAACATAAGGAATTATTTAGGAAGTTTAAATCATACTTTTAAATGATTTACTAATGTACTTATAAATGGCTTAAGAACTTTTCACTCCGCTTCTCCTTTCAAGCGCAGTCTTGCAAAATCTTCAAAAATAATATCATCATCCCTGTAAAAACCACAAAACAAAAACATTCAGTAATTTAAATGCTCATATTATGATATGCCTTAAAGTGTCAAAATATGTCCTTCACAAAGACGGAGAGCCTAGTGATCATTTTAGTTCAGGTACAAATTACGTCGTCCTTGTAAAACGTACAAGAATTTATCCATAAGTAAGGACATCACTCAGGCAAGCGTTGCTAGATCCCTGTTTTTACTTAACGTTTACAGAGAACTACGTTTGTAAAAAAAACGACTAGCAATAAGAGAATTAGAAACGCTTCTGTAAAATATACTTACGTGTCTGGTAAAAAACGAAAGAAATACTTTGAATCTCATCACTAACTAGTAGAAATAGATACGTGGAAATGAAATTGAAGAGCAGTGGTGATACAACGGAATACATGTTAAATTAGGGAATCGCGAATACTTGGTAAAAACATACGTATCAAGTTGGATGAGGTTTTCTACAGGAACTTCGCCTTCTACATGGTTGGGCGAAGAGGATTTTGGCATCGAGACAGGTTCATCATCTTCGGGCTTAGGGTGCATCAATACAAATGGCAATTCAGCTGATAAATCACTGCAAAGCAAGTAAAATAAAATAAATACATTTAGCAATGCTGTCAATATTTGTAGTCACTTTCAAACGGAGAAATTAACTGCCATGCTTCAGAAGATTCTATGAATCACCTACTACTTTCTGGCTATGTATGCAAATTAATATAGGACCTGTTATAACACATACATGTGTGCACACAATAAGGGAATAGACTGTTTCAATTTGCATTGCGAACACAGCTGTGAGTATTTATTTTAGCCGACTATTTTGTTTGCATAAAATATTGCAGATAAGGGCTCTGCAGAGGGTGTTTGCAAAGTTTTTAGGTTCAAGTAATATGTAATAGGATTTTATAGGCAGAAGCACTGAAAATCAATACAGTAAAATAACGAGTAATTATGTAAATGCCAAAATTAGGAAAAGTTCGGAATTATCTTTCTACCATGTACTTGTTATAATAAATGAATTCAATAATAACGATTCGCCGGTTCAACGAATTTCAACCAAACAATAATAGTAGGGAATAGTAGGGTACAAAACTTTGGATTGCTTTTCCGGCAAAATTTCCGAAGTAAATGAAATCAAAAAGCTTTTCCTTCGAAACCTTGCTAGTCTTACCTACTTTGTCCCATCTCACCCCACACCGAGGGTTTAAAACGTTTCCTTAACGCGAACGAAAAGTTGTGAATGAATTATTTACTCATTGCATACACCAGAAAGAATTCAGGTACTCACTATATAGATATATCCAGCTACATTATTAGAGCCAGTTAATTTTTCGATGCATGTAGTGTTAATGTAAAGGGAATTATATCAGTACGTGTACACATGTATATAAATGCAAGTCCTTACACACATATATGTAAGTCTCTATCCGCACTCTCTATACATATACGTGAACGAGTAACTTTACATTAAATCGCTGTGGGTGGAATAATATATTTGTGATAGGACCGAGCATGCAGGCATAAACATAAAACTGGGGGACCGAAGAATGGGGAATGTAATTTATAAGGATTAGAGACCCGTGTAAATGTAAATCTCAGGGCTTACCCGCCTAATGGTCCGAGACATAGCTTCACTTTCACTTTGTACTGCACTATGATTCCCAAGTTCTCTTTCGCGGCTGGATCGGTTATTCTACGGAAGCACACATAGAAATGTATACAAGGTACAAGCAAGTCTCAATGAATAAAGTCATTCGCAGACAGACTGCAGAAACTTCGTTGAAAATCATGGATAATCTTTATACTCTTTAACAAGCTCATTCAATCTAATCCTTAACATCAATTCAATTAGCTTTCATTTACATGGTTGAGGAAGCCAAATTGGTGTCTTCATGTTTTAACTGACCGTCGAGAGCTAAACCTCGTTTTTCTTTGTTATTCGCCAATAGGGGTGTCAGTGTATACACTTTTGAAAGTGTGAATCCTGGGCTAACGGGACAGCCCTCTCTGTAAGTTAACAAAAGCAAATAGCTAATTTTAGAAAGAACAATTTCAGCTGAATAAATTCCTACAATGCAATGGTTTACTCAATCCAAGCATGTCTATTAGAGGGGAAGGAGTTTACACACGGGATTGCAAACCGCTTTGAAATTCCATACCCATGGATTCCACGGATAAAACTACAGAGAAGGGAGAAAGTCTAGTTCTAGTTTACAACATTACAACAACAAAATCAAACTCACTCGGTCTCCACTTCGGCCACCGTGCATTTATACTGTGCCGTGGAGAATAGACAAATGTCAGCAAATTGTCTCACAGTTACTTTGATCTTTTTCACAGTTCGATTTGAATTATTGGCTATATGAACATTTACTGCAATTGATTCCCCATGATGATAAAGTTCTTTGTCCAAAGAGGCTTCAAGGTGGAGCTTATTTGGAGACATCATAAATTCCTTTGAAACTTCTATAGATGGCTGTTCTCCTTGTTTCCCAGGGGCGTACATAATTTTTCGGATTGCAAGACGGACTGAATTTCTGTGAAGATAGCAATAACAACAAATTAACACACGACCCTCCATGACATACGAACTTTTCTAACCACATCAAATTGCATTTTTACACAGTTCACTTTTTTCTCCAACTCCCTCCAGTTTTCTAATTACTAATAAATAATAATAATGGTTAATTTGGTAGTTTTACGGCCTCCGTCCAAAAACCCCTAGTATGTAGTACAAAATTACAAAAAGTGAATGTTTCCTAATAGCGTCACCGAGAGAGTAATTTGATTTAAAATGTCCTGCGTAACGATCTTTTGTGGGTAGAACATGAATAATCCATAATTATTAGTACTTATTATACCACATCTCTTCATTAGTCGCTCCCGCGTAATACCAACATCTGATTAGGCATACTATGAAACCAAAACATCCTAAATCAGAAAATAAACTCACGTTGAACTTTTCCATGACTCTTTTAGCTACACGCATAAACCACTTCCACTGCATTTGCACATTCCACTAGTTGAGTAAACAAATTTTGATCAAGTTCAACGCCAAAACAATTTGTGTATATTATGCTATCATCAGCGTTAGTTCTCGGGTATAGTAAGTAAGAAGCCACAATCAACATTATTTGGAATGATCCTTCAAATGTAATTAACCCCAGTGAGGCCTCATTTTCATCTAACAAATATTTTAAAGTCAAGCATCCTTTCCTCCGTACGCTTCCGTGAACAATTAAGAGAAGCTAATATGTATGTTGACTCAGAAAATGCATGAAGCTTGTACAACTCACTAACAGTCGCCAAGTTGAATATCTACTTGGATAAATGCTACATCATCAAAATGTTCAATGTCCATATGCACCAGGGAACTAACAATTATATTTCACAATTTACAGCAGTAGTTGGGTTGAAAGAGCACGATATATGAGCAGAAAAATATCAGATTGAAAAATACAACTAATACAAGAATTATTATATTCCTCGAGAATTCCTGTTGAACCTATGCTTCACCGTTAAAAGCTCCACTCAGTTGTGTAAATCATTACGCTACTAAAGCGCACGAAAAGAACGCGGATTGGTACTAAAGCAATTCATCACATAGGCTTTCCATTCTGATCCAGACAATCATATTCAATTCCAGTTGGCTAAATTCAACCTTCCTAAACCTACCAGATAAACGCATTTAAACAGAATAAAATCGGATGACCAATCCAACAATAAAACTCCAGATTAAACTATCTAACGGGTTTCTTTACCAACAACGTATGTAAGATAATAATTACAATTAAATGCTTCAACGTTCCTCTTGAATTATAAGACAGATTGTGAGTGGTCCCAACGCAACTTGGGCTAAGTCTCCACAAGAAAACTAATTTCTGCAACGACGCTGCTTTACGCTTGAATTCCCTATGAACTCATTAACTGTTTTCAGAATTCCCGAATTAGGACATCTTTTGTCAGCTAAACTCAGCAATGCCATGCCCCATGTCAAATAATTATACACATACGCACAGTGCCAACTAGAATAGAAGCATTCTTACTCTCGACAGTCCAAAACATCAAATTCCAGGGGAGAAAAGCTTTTACACCCAGGTAGCTCGTACCAGGAAATCCACAGGAAAGCTAACTACTTGCTACATTCCAAGCGTAGAAAAACAAACAATTACCGTCCTCACTAGAGAATGGTAGCATGAGTAATGCCAGAAATAAATGCCACACCTAGTACTTTTACCCCAGTAAACTTTTTCCTCATTCATGTCTTGGCATAAATTATAAAGGAGGACATAAACTTCCCGTGAAAACAAAATTTAAGTGCTGAAAAACAAATGAGCCGTGTCATTATTCACAATGGAACCATACGTACTCAAAATTATACTCTCACTCAGCAGCATATATAAGTACCAAGTACCACACCCGGACGGCTAGAGCCAGACTACCTTTTCACATCAAATTACGGATGCATAGAACATTATACGCATAGGAAAACTCCGCTCATAAAAAAAAGTCTCAAGACTTGACGAAGTTTGCCATCCCATGTTACATGTCGCACTGTAAAATTTCAGTCTTGAAGTACAACTAACAAAGCTAGGGCCTGTAGCCAGGAATTTAAATTAATGCAGATTGTATAACATTACATTCAAATTCCGCACCATGTGAGTGTGTCAGATTTGTCCTCCGCATCTATCACTCAGCAAGTTAAGTGAACTTACTCCAGCCTTGTTAACATCTGCTGGGAACATGTGCTCATATTAACTCTCTTCCTCATCCACCGGTGAATTGGAAATAATTTTTTCAAAACCATTTACATTGCTTCATTCTCTTTTTTCCCTACGACACATAACTGCGAGTCTCCTCTTGCTGAAATTAACTGCATATGTGATACAGTTCCAAACTACAGAGATAGCCGTACTCTCCACAGAAGGAGACAAATAGGTAGTTATACCTAGCTAAAATTAATTAAAATTCAGGCACCATTACACAGTCCGTGTTTGTGCAGGTAATGCATTCAGCCCGACGTCAGTCCTAAGGAATCAAATGCACGTCTCCCCTTTCAATAACAAATTCCTAATATCCTTTTATCTTTCCCTTACCCGAGTCGGCACACACAGCCCAAGTAATAAAAATCTCGTGTTCAGAAAAATACAATAATTCCCCAAAATTTGTTTGAAGTTTCATCCCGAATTCATTTCTTTGATTATGTGCCGACATTTACTAAATATGACCCAGATTCCAGAGATGAGCGTTTTGTAGTGTTTGACTAAAATTTCATGTCAACAGGAGATTCAAGGGTTTCATTAAAACCAATCCCTCATTAAAAGGACATAATTTTCCTGAACCAAATTCTAACATATGGAAAGTTATATGTTGAGGGAATCAGCAAAGTATTAGCACTCCTTCACGACTCAAGACCTCAGCTCAAATCAATAAACATTATTGGGAACCTTCAAAACATTCAACATAATCTAAAACCCAGACAACATTGGAGGCAAGGCCTGTGTGCCTTCGTCATCAATTCTTAAAAGGAATAACGGCAAAATTTTACAGTGCACATTATGGAAATACATACAAAGTACATATATTACATAAATGGGACGCATCTTCATTGGATTAGACCTCCGCCCTTATTATAAATGTCCCAAGTAATATTTTAGCCATAAAAACTCATTAAAATGACAGTGTAAACACTTTCAAAGTAATTCTCTTTCCTCACAGTCTATTTGGATGCCGCACCAGGTCTGGCAACTATGCACATGTACATTATACCATAAATATTTTCTTCATTCCATTCACGAATTCAACAGCGTTGCAAATAATGGTCTATTACCTTCCCACAGGAAAACGATAAAGATAAGAAATTCGAAAGAGTTCGATGAAACAGGAAAATCAAAGTAAAGCCAATAAGAATTTATTGGACAAGTGACATGAGTTGAAAAAACGTCCGTTTCCCCCCTTCGAAAATATCGAACCCGGGAGCAATGAACTATCTAACTGTTTACATCAGCTGTGAATCAAATCTACTAAATCAGTAACTACTGGTAAAGGTAAAATACTTATTTGCGTACTAACACTTGTCAATTCTTCCTCACTAATATAGATACATTACCTAACAAAAGCCAAATGGTCACAGCTGGGGTTTCCTTGGATGAGTTACACTTTTGTAGCCACCCAGTACCCTTCCTTTTATTTCCGAAATTCTGCGAATCAATCTTGCCAGTAAACATCATAACCATTCTCTCGAATCTCGGCTTTTTATGAATCCTGTCCTTTTAAAAGCTCCGGACACTAAACGTACATTCAGCGGATTGATATATGGCAATAAATGGAATGATGTCAAAAGTGCGGAAATTGTACCATACGATTCCTATCATTGTCATAAATTCACCTCCTCGTGTGTATTACATTAGGACATGACGTCAAGTACATCGTAAAATCATAAAAGTATTTCAAAACTCGTGGAGATTATCTCAGCTCGATCTCTACATCATCATATAGGAGCACTTCAAATTGGATGGTATGAGCTACGCAGTACGCACCCAATTCCCCTCACAAAAGCAATTGAATATCAAACGGGCACAGTACCCAAATATTGATATGGTGGAGATAGACACGCCCCTTAGTGCGAACTCTAAAAGAAACAACAATAAAATGTCGACGTGAAAATTCCTGTCAACATAAGTATATATTCAAGCACACCTTTAGGGAGTTGCTCATACACTCATACCTATTACCTATATACCTATATTATGTGTACTTTTTCAGAATATATTTGTATAATCTATATATGTCGTCCTTTTGAACTTATTTTGTTCAGAGGAGTTGTTGGTGTTGGGAGAAAGTACTGTAAGTGGCAGAGAGCCCACAAATTCGGCAACATGTTGTCTCTTACCTTTTATGAGGTTTGTCGTCAGCAGAATCTGCAACGTAGGCTTTCATCTCATAGTCAACACCACAGGGCTTTCCCGTATCACCAGGAGCGGGTTGTAAAGTTACGGAGGCCGGGCAGTGAGGAGGTAACTCAAAAAAGAAGGGAAATGCATTGGATCCCAACTTCTTCAGTAGCCTCTCCTATGAAAGCAGGAGACGGAAAAAGTTAATTATTTCATTAACTGAACAATCCCGTTGTATAATCATCTATGTAAGTCTACACTTGTACGGTTGGCTTCCCATACTTGCTTCAGGGGGAAACTTCATAAATTAATAAAATAAAGGAAAGAATACATTCAAAACTCCACTAACTGTTCTAACCCTCCAAAACGTGACTACATATCCTTTTCATTCAAACCATTTCATTCTATATTATTAGTAATACATACATATATTATACAAAATATATTCCATCCATAATTACATAACTAGAAAACTTTCCTATTCTTCCATTTTGTAGTAAATATTAAAGGCAAAAGTTAAAATTTATTAAATTGCAGCGGGAAAGTATGTAAGTACATACCTTCCATATGTAAGAATAATAATAATAATAATAATACTTCCACTACTTTCTCTCAGCCCCTCTCAGCCCTTCAGAATTCATTTTCGCCATCATATATCAACTCAACTGAACCAAGGCTGAACAAATACGGAGTATTTCTAGTCCCTAGAAGATAAACTCCTTCCCATCAAATAAACACGAAGGCTTCGAGGCAATTCATCTCCTATTCAGGATAGGTATCACAAACCCACAGCCTAAAACTTACTCAGCTATGTAGTAGATATGTATGTACTTACGAATGAAAATACAATAATTATTACTGTAATGTGCAAGCAGCCGTTCCCTCAGACTATATACTACATAATACAGACCCATAGTGCACAAAATAGTTGCAGGACAGGAAAGAGGAACATAACAATAGAATTCTCTCCAGACGCTTTCTCCTCTTTCCTCCTTCCAAAAGCACTGATCCCTCCATCCTAAACCCAACAATAACAAAATTATTACTCTAAAAAAAATACGAGCAGAGAAACCCCAAATCAAATGGGTCTCTCAGATCGTCCTCACAAGAAGATTAGCAAGGAAGTGTAATTATTTAAAGCCTTTAAGGAGAAAATAAAATTACAACCCCATTATTTAAGGGAGAGGAGACAAAGCTGCTTGAAGTAAGCACCTACAATCTACATATTACACACAGAGAGGCAACCGCAAGAATTCCCCAACAACTTTCCAACGTCCTCTCATCCGACTTCTCATTTATGAGCCCTCCAAAATACTTTATTTTGAACGTAAATAATCCCTAGAAATTTAATTATTTTCTTAATTAGGAGTTTGTCTCAGGTATATAATCCTGCAGTAATAGCAGTATATTTAAAAACTCCTAGTTTAAAATCATGCTCCTCGTGCTTGACGTCACGGCTTTCCCACGCTCAACTTAAGTACATACAACATACACATACTAATACGAACACTGACTGAGAGCAGTGTACTCTCCGGGGAAAGGTTACACTTAACATACACACACAAAATTAATACACTAATACCCTCAGTGGGTATGACATGAAAGTAGTGGCTTCGATTTTGGGACAACCCCACCCGGCAAATAAAATAAAAGACCTACCTGCAGTCTAGTCAGGGCCTTTGATTGTGAAGCTTCTGGAACAGGATAAATTTGCTCCGATGCTAGATAAAGATCCTTACGGAAAGTGAGGCCCAGAACGTCGAGGTCTTCCCTGCCATATCGGAAAGCAGCCAGGACGTGGCCATAGACTTTACGCTCCTTCACATACTCAGGATCTATTAATACCACCCCATCTGAAATAGGTGATAAAAACAATAATAAGTCTCACGTCAATCCATCATCACATGTCATATAAACATTCCATACTGGAAAACAGGTAGAAACAATCATTTACAGCGACATGAAACACCCAGGCCAATGCACTACCCGCTCAGTCCCATGCATGTAAGCGGATAGCAATCAATTTTTCTAATCTTTTAAGATCTACAATTTATTTCTTACTCCATGTAATATTGTAATTATCCATACACACACACACACACAGACTATAAGCTTGAGTTCAAACACAAGGCATACGGTAAAACATCAAATCACACTGCTGTTGGGAAGGGGGAAGCTCATAAATAAATATCCAACTACAGGAGAAAAGGGGAAGGTTGGAGTTCAATTAATTATTAAAAAATATTAGCACGCTATTTGCAGTACGAAACCAGCAGTTGGTACCTATGTGAACATAGTTTTCTTACATCAAATTACATACTTTCCATATAGATAATTATGTGGTGATGGTAGTTTAAGTAGTGCTGGCTCCTCACATTCTAGCTAGGTAGTCAGTGTAATTAGATCATTCGTCTCAATTAAGCCAGGCCCAACTGCTCCTGTTCTCTCTATTGTGACACTTGCATGGTAAAGGACAAGACAGAGGAGAGCTTTCTTTAGGATATTTATCGCGATGACACATGTGAAGAGGCGGAGTGTCCCTATCACGAAACCTTTTGTTTGTAAATAATACACACTCCGGCTATCAACACAAGAAAATCCGGGGATTCGGGAAGGAACATTTGTACCAAAACACATCAACATCGTAGGAGCCGTTACATGATGTGTAAGTACTACGGCATGCAACTCACAATCAACCCGAGACGTCAAAAATGCAAAGAAAACATTTCAACCCGTACATATGTATGTACATACATATGTGTGATGTGCTAGTAATGTTGCTGGGGGTATGACGCAAACTATTACTGCTACTACTTCCACCACTTCTACTACTTACTACTACTACTACTTCTACAACTGCAAAGTCTGTTCAGTTCTTAAATCATTCAAAGTAATATTATGGAGCGAAGTATCCTTTTATTCCCATTAATACTCCAACAAACTAACTCAGAGGAAGAAAAAAAAAACCAGCAAACTTCATCTTTACGTCGTGTAACTCAATTATTTTGATAAAAGCTTCAAAGGAAACTACTCGTCATTTCAGAAACCATATACATACGTCACTTCATTTTACTTCTGTTTTCTTCTCAATTTAATTCACTCTCCATACAAAAGGAGACACGAGAGTTGGAGACTCTTTCCTTCAAAAATCCCAATCTCTACTGTGTATGTATTTCAATTACATATCACGTCCTATCTTACACTCAACCCGTTCCTGAGCAGTGAGTAAGTAATCGTGTGCTCATGAAACCAGTCAGTCCATGTACAAATATGTGCCCATACATACAGCAGGCAGGGAACTAGTGAGGACCTTGAAAACCCTCTTATTCGTACAAATGTTCTTTTTTTCTCTCCAGTAAAGTAGATCCTATCTACATACATATGTACATCCCTCAGCTCCTCTCATACATTTTTGAACCGTCCCCTTAATAAACTACACACTAATTCAATTTTGAGTCAATCCACTCAAATTTCCCCGCTTTATCGCCGCTCACTCCATGTGCCATGCTCCTGGGACCCACCAGAAGATGCATCAATTCCTACTTTCTAAATTTACTGGTAAAAACGCCACTCTCATTTACCCATATGTAGGCGTACCAATTGTAGTCTGGATACTTACACATGGGCCAACGTCCATATATGAGGAGAGGGCGAAAACCTGACAGAAAAAAAAATTCCAGGGAATCTGGCAATCAGGGGAATTAACACGAATAAAATGCCTACCATTTTTATCGTGGAATCTCGCGACACAAAACTACAATTTCCCTTTCAATAGCCAATTCCAAGCGTAGATGTCTATGCACTTACATATGTACATATATACATATCATAACACTTACAACATAATTAAGTACATACCCATAGTGTTTATTTCTTCACTGCAAGATCACACACTACAGTACATCTATAGATATAGTTATGTATTCATAAAAAGATCTGCATTATGCTCCCACCACGCAAACATATAAAAGAGCTGAATGACTTTTTCATGGAATCCAGAAGAGTTTACATATCATATAATAATTATATACCTAGATATACCTATAGATACAGTGTGCTCCTAATTGTCTGGCAATCGTACAGCCACAATGAAAATACGGTGTAGTCATATAGTACTGTAGATAGGTATGTATAGATATAAATACATGTATAGTCATCACTGTCGATATTATTATTTCCACTGATGGAGGTCTCTGACTGAAAACACTGCAGAACGCAAGGCTATTGGAATTGAGAGCGGGCCAAATCCCCTACACACACACAAACACATACACACACCGTTACTCCGAGGTTCCAACCTCCCATTGCTCACTTCTAGTTAACTTCACGTAACAGACCCCAAGTTTAAAAAACCCTGACTGAACCCTGGAAAAATAGTGGTGGAGTGTAGACGGATCCATATGGAGAGTAGACGAGACGAACACCTCTGGAAGTGTAACGACGAATAGCCCGTAGCCATTAAATGTTAGACAGACTGATGAGACTCGGAGGTGTAATATAGATTTTTACTAGGCCTCCTTCCCTTCCTGGCATTCCACACAAAAATTTACCTTGGATGAAATTCTCGTCTCTACACACGTTATAAATGTATTTTGAAAAAAAATATATATAAAATTACTGGTTTACAACTTGAATACGAATAGGTTCATTTCCTCAAGCTTAAGAGCCAACATTAATAATACTCTCAGGGAAAGTCGTTCCTACAATGCTTTCCCCAATGGTATCATTTACGAAAGCTCAACTATAGATACATATATGATGTTGTTACCTGTGGAAAATCCTTCTCGCCTCTTGAAAAATCCGTACCCAAGACTTTGATTACTTTTTGCATTTCCACTCAAGTTTATCACTAGGAAAAATAATAGTGTGAGATGGATTTTCTCCCTTCTAGGAAGTATATCTACCCAAGTTCTCCATGACTACAACAACTTCCGTGTAACTTAAGTGAATTGAAGTAATACTTATATTGTTATAGCATGTGTCAGAAGGAGTATCAAAATACATTCAACAAGTCCAGCTCCCTGGAAAGTTTCCCCAGATTTCACTTTTCTCAAGTAAATACCACAAAACTAATCAAAGAAATTGTAGCCGCAACAAATAAAATTAACTTTCACAGATATGTGTATAATGTTGACTTGTATGTACCTGACACATAATTTCAATCAACACTTTAAAACTAATTTTCTCAACATTTAAAAAGTTTCTTGAATGAGTTCCATTGTTAAATAAACATCAAAGATTTCGTAACTAGAAGTCCAAAGATTGAGATGAGATGACGCTCAGTTACGCAAATATTTATTTCATAATTTTGACCTCTACACAATAGCTGGGAAGGAAGTGGGTCAAACGTATTACTACGGTAAGAATAGTTGAAAGGTTCACAATAGACCACACTTTAATGTTCTATTCATTAGGAAAGCCAAAAAGAAATCTGGGAAGAGCATCATAACCATCATTATAAAATAATGTGTCACAATTCCCTCTCTCCAAGTTGATCACCAAACCGCAGAGTCATGGCCCAGAGCTTTCTTTATGCAGTCGTCGTCGTCTGTCTCTCTCTCTCTCTCTCTCTCTCTCTCTGCTTGAGATATGGAAGACAAGACAAGCCCTGAAATTAATCGATTTTCACCACCTAAACCTTAGACTCGTGCAAGCAGAGATACAAGTAGACACAGCAGACCTCCAAAAAAAAAATCACTAGCTTTCCGCCCGTTTGCCACAACATCAAAACTCATCAATATGGATTTTTGTTTCTGACAAAATACTACAGTATCGCGTTTGGCACGAACTGTATTTGCCTGTCTTTAACTCAACTATATTTTCCAGAGATTTCCAGAGAAAAAAAAAGCTTTATCCGTAAAAGAAATTATTCAAAATAGATACTACAATAAGATACTTTCACAAGCTTACGTATCTATAGGTACATAAAAGTGATTCCACACACTGATCCTTGTCGTGTGTCCTAGTCTTCAGCTGTACTTATGGACACATGTAGATATATGATGAGATTGAATGTGATACAAGTGTAAAAACCGAAAGGATTTTTTTTACCTTTCACGAAAACCAAATTATGGATCATTGGATTCCACCTTTCCTTCTGATCTCCTCCACACAACCCATCCGAAATCTTTCAAAACGCACGCATGGTAAAATGCGTTTTACATACTCCTGGCCCGCTGGTCTGGTTTTTGAATATCTACTTTATGAAAAGAAATTATCTATACTTTCAGGGAGAGAGAGAGAGAGAGAGAGAGGGAGAGAGGGAGAGAAAGAGGAGTTTCAAAGAAAGACAAAAAAAAGGGCAGAGGTTACAATAAGTATCTATAGCTTTTTTTCATATGTGTGACAAGAGTTCATAGGAAGATTCAACAGAAGTAGGGAGTCACACGGGGAGCACATTTATATATATGTACATTACATTTGTAATGTACGTACATATGTATATGTGCTTATACGGGCAAGGACATCTTCCTCATGACTTTGAAGTTTCAGTCAGTTGACACAATACGGATTGGCTTTGGGCACCATATAAAACTTTCATGAAATTCCCATATGTAGATATGTACTTAAAATGTACCTAGTCCTAGTGCTTCCAGAATCAACTCAAGTTCAGTGAGGAACATTTTCACTCAACTCGCATTATTTGTGTCTAAATGAATCATGCATAGTGTCAGTACGGGAAAAGCTCCAGCCCAACTTTCCTACTAGACTGAAATTACCATACGATCTGAAATGAGGTACTTTGTTCTTCTACTTCACTATGCACTCTTCTTATATATATAATAATTATATATTACAGATACTTACATGTATATGCATACGAAGGGATTTCCTTACAAATGTGCATATATGAATACAAGTAGATATAGCAAGCATTTCCACTTTCGGCAGAAGAAGAGAAGAAGTGGTTTCATAAAGAAAACGTCCAAGGTCTAATACAAAGCTTTTTCTTCTTTCCCTAAAAGTATTTGCTTGCATAAGGACCTATACACACACACACACACACACACACACACACACACACACACACACACACACATACCCATACAAAAACCACCCTTACCAACTACTGAGTATTTTGTTGGCTCAAAACAATTATATAATATTTAATGAGAAAATGATGGCTTTCATTTCAAGACGCATCCTCCACTATCACCATGTATGTCATTTCCTATAATTTACCCTTCCTCCCTCCCTCTTCTAAAGACTAGAAATGTAAACAAATTCGAGGGTCTTCATACCCACATGATTATTATAGGCCTCATCCATATATTTTCAGGGGCACAGCGATTTGTGGATGTATGTAATTATACACATACATAATTATATAATTATAGAATATATAATATATATATTATACATAGGTTGTTGGCCTACTTTTACTCCATATGACATAGACGGTAGGAGAGAGAAAATTCTTGTGGGTAAGTTGAGCTTCATCCACTCTGTGAGTCTTTCGGAACATTGATAACGAGTTTTTCCCACTACCATTGATTGCAAAAGTCAGTCTAATTCATTTCTCCATTTTATAAAAGCTCCATACATATAACCATATGTCATATTGAAGTACTTCATTCATCCCGTCCATGTTAAGTCAATTCGATTATGAGTCAAAGAAAGGAAGTTATGCACCATTTTCCTCCATTCCTCCACTTATCAAATGACAATAACAGAATATATTTTTTTTTGTCTTCTGCCAGGAAAATAAAAACCATGAAAATATGATGGTAGGAGGTATCAATAGATACGTAGACTCAATGTGTACATTGAGTAAACCCATGACTACTCCACACTCCACACATTTTCCAGGAATATCATGGAAACACACTTCGCCAGCTCAAATCCAAATAAACTTGGGCAACTTATCGATTTGTGAGTGTATATCCTTTATATATAAATATGACTCCACATGGGGTGTATAAGTATATACAACAGCATGATCATACCCTGACCTCCTGAGCAAACTTTCTCCAGATGTGATTGTCTGTAGATACAGACAGTTTAGATGTGGATTTGTTCAGGAGTTTCTAAGCAAACGTGTCGTAAAAGATTTTTGTAAAGTTGCTTTTCATCCTGCCTATCAATCGTACATATAGAACAACAGGCCCTGACTACCCCCTATAAAAAAAAAAGAAGAAAGAAACGACTATGCCTCTCAGCCTGCCAACAACGGAATAACACCTCTCTACATATGACAAGGATATTCCAACCAACTATACCTATTCTATTCTACATTTATGTACATAACTCTTGAGAACGCCCGGACGTCTCTCCAGTATCAAAACATAGGGCTTAAGTCAATCGGAGACTATTTAGGCCTGCTGACATTAATTTTTCATCAATGTAACCCTACCCATTTCATGGTAGATAATTGATCAAAATAAACTCCTTTTTGAGCTCTTTTTGATACGAAATTGCTCATCATCTGGGGTCTTTCACAAAGCCGACCCTAAGGAGCCTCACAATAACGTCAACACGGAAAGAAAACAAATGGGGAACAATGTTTTCTTGAACAATATTATTTTTCTCCTTTTTTCCTCAAGTTGCTACACTTTTGTCAATATATACCCCCTTCCGAAAAACTTGTCGCAAATTATATATAATATAATCATCCCCAACTGTTGCCGACCAAACCGGGAAGGGAAAATCATCCAAGAATTCAGAAGTAAATATCTGGTCACATCAGAACATATGTATGTACATACATATATGAGAACTCACTGTATTTAAAAAAAAATATTCTAAGCCAAAAACTACACTTGAGTAAAATCCTGAAGATCAAAGTTCATCGGGATTGAATTCCATAATATTAGCTGGAAAATGGAATAAATCTCGGAAAGCATGCAAACATGCGTCTATTGACTTGGTGCAAAGTGAGGGGAAAAGTTCTAGCCTTACTTTTTACAAAAATAAATGCCTGTGTAAATTGTATTTTTTATTTGCTCCTCCATATAATTATAAATAAGTATACCGTTTCGATTGGAGCTTGTAAAAAAATATCATGTACGTTTCATTTTTCGTATATTAAACTTGGGAGTAAAACTGGAATAATTGGGATAGTTTCATACTTTAGCATGCTGCAGGTTTGACCCAAAACTAATGAGCTAGCTTTATTTACTTTTCAGCAGAATTAATAGTATTTTTGATACAAAACACGATAGGTCGAATTTCCTCTAGAAAAACGCATTTTCCTTCTATCGGAAGTATCAAACTGGGATTTCCCTCCTGGATAAAACTCCAGTAAATTAAACTTTTAATACTATCATATGATTTAAATTAACTTCTGACATATGAGTTATTAATTAGTTTGTAATTCCCAACCGTTTTGGATAAGAAGCTTGTTCCCTTTCCTGTCAAATTTCACATAAAATAGATTTATGTTTTGCACCTATAGTCCTCCGTATAGGTATTGTAGCTTGTGCTGAGGGCTCATAGTATGTAATAAATAATCATGTACACACAGACACATCACCAAAAAATAGGGAGGCAGAGCAGCAGAAAAATTACTCTGATGTCAGGTTTAGAGGGGTGGCGGAATTAAGTGAACTTATGAGAAAATAAAACCATGCGCGACCCCGACTTTCCAAGTCTTCACACCGCAATAATTCCAAACCAACAGCAGCAACAACAACAACAACAACAACAACAACAACCAACACCCAAGAATGGAACAGTCAACAGAGTTTCGATCAAACGTTAAGATCCCTCCTATGTTCCGAGTCGTAAATCAATACTCGTAATTAGCTATAAATTACTAACATGAAAATCGTTTTGTACTCCGAAGAAGAGGAATTCCGTGCATATAAACACTATAGGACAAATCTAATTAAATGATGCTCCTTGTGGACGCTGAGCGTAACATCACCCTCCTCTATTTTATTTTGTTACTGATTACTACGTACGCCTCTCCTCTCGTCTCCGTCTCGTCACGTATTCCATCTATCAACATGTAATTGTTGGAGATAGTTTTAAGTACAAAAAAGGAATAGGCACACTTCCCCTTCCCCATATTAATACACATAAGTTCTATATGTCAACAGGCCATAAATATATAAGCGTATCCACAAACTCTCAAAACTTTTTCCAGAGTAAAAAAATTTACATCCTCCCGAGTGATGCTATATTCGAGGACAGTTTTCATGGAGATCAGATGAATGGTTTCTATAAAAAGAATGAATTCCTGGTAGTATAACTGAAAATCAATTAATATATCATCTCACTCCCTTCCCTTTGTAAAGAATGAGAATATATAGGTATGTATATGCATCAGCAACTTTTTTTGTAGGGAACATCAAAATGTATATAGCTACATTACTTTTCCAAGCACATAACTCGTCTAGGTTTGCGGACTCCCCAACATCCCCGACGCTTGGTTGCTCCAAACAAAAATGGGAGAAAGAAAAGAAGAGGTAGTAAACTCATCTCTGAATCGGAGAAGGAAAGCGCGTGTGGAGAGAATGGTATAGGGAGTTGCAGAGAGAGAGAGAGAGAGAGAGAGAGAGAGAGAGAGAGAGAGAGAGAGAGAGAGAGAGAAGAGGAGGAAGAAGAATAAGAGAGATGTTCACTTGAGAGTCAAACATTTTAAACAGCAAGAATAACGTCTGGGATTTATTTTTCTCCTATCCTTTCTTATCTCCATCCAACTCCTGTGCTTCTTTACTATTCTCCAGTTCTTAAAATACTACTTTGGCCTAGTTCCTTTTTCCCTAAAAATGTATAGGTTTTAGAGGATTCGCATCAGTTGTGCAGTTATCATTAATTTCACAGGGTGAGCTGAAACTCATTGTGGTCGAGCCATTCTTTCCTATATGTACAGTCACCACAAGAACCAAACAACTCTCCGAACTGGGCTCGTATTTCCCCATTAAAAATTTACAAATGAATGTAAAATTCACGTCCTCGAACCAACTTTCCTGCTGCACTGGAACTTACAACCACAACTAGGATATATGTTTCTGAAGTGAATAGCAATGTTTCACTTTCAATGTCCTCCAACTTCAGAACAATCATTTCTAATGAAATCCCGTAATAACATATTTTCTAATACCGAAAAAAAAAATCACATTTATCCTGAATAAATATTTGACTCATATAAAAAATTAACTATTGAATTCCACGCAGCAAGAGAGAGAGAGGGAGGGAGAGAGAGAGAGTTCTCCCTGATGAGTAGGCATTTTTTTTCTGTCCAATACTCCAATA